>VYZM01006146.1:126770-198799 GCA_013398915.1 Dromas ardeola
GTTGGGGAAGCTGCAGTTCTGAAGTGTTGTTATATTCACAGGACTGGGGGTGCTCTAAGAAGTCTTCATAAGAGTATGTCTACACAGTAAGTCCTGGCAGATAGGATCTCATTGAGCCCACACTCCATTATAAAAGACCATATTAATGTGTACTTGTGCAGCTGAAAAGTCCCATTCGCTGGGTGTTCATTGGCTCAGCCTCAGAGCTGGACAAGCATGGCCACATGCTTCTTTCTCTTTGAACAATGGCAAGAATAGCAGACCTCTGTCAATGGCATAAAACATAACCATTCCCACTGAAGCAGGACCCGTTATTTCTAATGCATTTGAATGTGGGACCAGAGGTGGCTTGCTTTCTGCTCTTTCAGCACACAAATGTCCACCCATGATCACCCAGCTATGCCTGCCTCACAGGGGAGAGGACAGAGCATGGGTGCTCCTTGGGACACATGTGAAGGAGGGAGAGCATCTGCTCCCCAAACCTGCAGACAGCTCATGCTTGTATATATGTCTTTGTGCTAAGGTGAAGCAGGTTTGCTCAGACCAGTGACTTTCAAAAGTTTTTCATTCCTTTTTTACATTTGTTGTAGACACACAACTGCCAGTTAACCATGGAGCAGAGCACGATGGTAGGACAAGATATTAGATTTGTGAATTCGCTTGACAAACTCTGGCAAAGCTGTTTAACCCTTGAAAAGAAAGAGAATTGTGTCCATGAAGTCATATTGGTGAAAACAGAGCCTAATTATCAAAAAAATCCTGCGAAGTCAAACACTTTCGAAGTTGTAGGCAATTTGGCTTTATACATGGCTTCATACCGTTACCCAAAGAAGTCATTAAACAGTTTGCAGCTACATTCAACAGAGATTTATTGAGAGGGAGAGGAAAAAGGAATTTGGGGAAATGCTCTCAAAGACACTCTCAGGGCACAGTGGGGTCCTGGGACTCACTGGGGGCCCTGGGGTTTTCCTTGGGACAGTCAGGGCATGACCTGGCAGCCATGGCCTGTCCCACCACCCCAGCCAGGAGCAGGGCAGCTGGGGGACACCAGGGCAACACCAGCCCCGGGCATGGGGCACCTCCCTGGGCGTGGGGATGGTTTGAGGCCTGGCCGGGACATGGGCCTGACGGGTGGGCCTGGCTCAGGATGCCCATAGCCGGCCAGGGCAGGGCTGTGGGAAGCTGGAGACCAGCCATGCTGAGCCAGGCCAGAGCATCTTAGAAGGAGAGGAGCCCCTCAGCTTCAGCCCCACACTTGCAGTGGTACCAATCCCGCCATCACTTGTAAAATGTCCTCCGTGTTCAACCACTAGTGCTAACTGCTCACACTCAGCCTGTCCATTTCAGGCTGGGGATGGTGTCATTCATTGCCACGTTCAAACCTCTCTTCTTCAGCTCTGCACTGACTCAACCCACCCCTCTGCACATCTCACTCATGCATGGCAAGAGATTTAAAACCTGCTTCATCCTATATGGAAACAGCTACTGAAGTTTCCAGCTTGGTCCTGTTCTTATTTTATACCACACTGCAATAATATTTGTGCGTTCCTTCATTGCCACTTTCAGCTAACTGAGCTACATGGAAGTGTAGTAGATCACCCCCAGATGCTCTACTTACTTTTAAGTAACAGAAGATGATACTTTTCCCCAGGGCAAGTTTATCTGCTATCATCAGATGCGGTCATTCCCTCCCTTGTTAGGCTCTAATTTTACATCTAAACTAGCTAAGGGGTTTGTGTGCATTTTAATGCAGCTTTTGGCCTCCAGTGACAACACTCAGCTGCCCCCTTGAGCCCAAAGGGCTTCAGATACCGGTAACTTTTTCATAACATGTAACTTCTTACAGAGAAGTTTGCAATTGTATCATGTCCTGGCAAAAAGACAGTTTGGAATGCCCTTATCAGTCCTTTTTTAAAAACTAGAGGCAGAGATTACCCTCGCCCAGGTAGGGCCAGGCTCTGAGGCTGGGAGCGTGGGGAGTCCATGTCTGGCTGTGACTGCTGATGCATGCACGGGGCTTCAACTTCTGGCCTGCTGGGACCCACCATGCCAAAATCCTTGTGACAGCGAGAGGAGTGAAGCGGTGCTTTATCAAGAACAGGGGTAGCGAAGCTGTGGCCTGTGTTGGGATCACTCACTTTGCTTCCAGCTCAAGAAAAGGGACGTGTCAGCTGACCCTTAAACAAAAGCTACAAGCCTGGGAGCTTTAACCATCTATATGGCCTGCTTGCTTACAAGATTTTAGGGTCATTTCACACAATTCTTCTGTCAGCGCAGTAAACCCCACACAGAATGGCAGATGACATTTTAAGTACTCCAGAGCTGTAGCAGGCAAACTTTATGTGCATTATGTTCCTTTCCCGATGAATATTTTCCTAATGATATGTTTGCAATGTAGATATAGCTGTATTTTACCAGGACAATTGAGCCTGTATTCTCCAGGCAGTGATACACTACAACAAAGAAAGGCCCCGACAGACCTCTCTTCTCCCTGGGCGCACTTTATAAATGATCCGTCACACAGAATGAGTTGCAGCCCCTTTTCAGATATGCTCATATGTTTCTTTATCTCTTCTCAAGACATGTTTTAAAGAGTTGAGGAAGGTATAAAGATGTTTGAGTCACATTATTATTCTGTGCTGTTTTGTAGCACATTGTGTGCAAGGCTCCACAAATAGAATGTAACTGGAAAGTCTGGTCTCTTTACTGGCCTCCCACAGCACTACGGGAAATCAAAAGAAATCTTAACAGAGCTTGAAAAAAGTTTTTATTGTTACCTTTAGAACATCCTTCTAAATTAAGAGCATTTTAATTCAATTTTAATGCTGGAAGAACAAGATCTGCATTGTTCACATCTGCTTGTTAAAGTAAACAAGAACTCATTCTGGGGGAAGAAGATGCCGAACGACTGTCCTTCCTGTACCTTCAGTCCTTCTGCTCATTCATTACACACCTTTCAAAGTTGAGAGATACTGAGGCAAGCGAGTACCAGCAGCGGTTCTTTCACTGTGCTGACATGACTCACTCACCAAGCCTTACCCCAGCAATGGCCCTGTAGGAAAATCACAAGTAATCAAGCTGTGAAAGACTTTATAGCACTGCATACACATGAGGAAAGAAAGGTTTTGTAACGTTCGCTGCTATAGTTTGGGAAACAGTGTTTCACACACAAATGCAGTGCCTGGATCCTTAGGGTGGTGCTGAGCTGAGCCAGAGTCCCCACAGTCACTGCTGCTATGTTGCCCCCAGATGGGTTTCTCATGCAGACCCACTCGGAAATCTCTGTACCTTGCATCCATTACTTAAAAAAATTAAATACTGGGGTTTTTTTTCTGTTCAAGATGCCTCATTTACTCCTTTTCATTTGCCTGCATAGAGAAAAGATATTTATGAGCAGGTAGTTAAAGTTATTTGATGAAACCTACCTTGGGAGGGCAGGAAATTCTCTCTAAGATAGTAAAAATGCTATGGCTCCATGTCCCTTACTCTGAATAACAGCCCTGGAAGAGATTGCTATAGCTTGGTGCATCCTTTGCATTTCAAATTCCTTTTATAGAACCTTTGCAGCTAAAGGTAAAGGAATGTAAATGAAAAATAGGTAGCACACTAGAGAAGCCAAAGATTGGTTTCTGGAGTTTTCCCAGGGCTCATGTGTATCTTGGTTAAGACTTCCTTTTTCTGATGGACAACATGTCCAATTGCAATTACATAGAAAAAAATCCCAGGCATACACACACGGGTATTACGTCAGCCAGATTCCATTATCCTTTATCCTTCTGTCATAAGGATGGGCAATGTTTTCATCTTACTGACAGGAGGAAAGTAAGACGGTTGTGTGACCGTAACCACAACAGTCATTTTTGTCTATTCCTTGCCCCCAGTTCATTGCCTCTCAAGATATGATTTTAGCCCTTTGGTCACGCAGCCTACTTATTCAGATTTCCTCTCCTCACTTTTTGTGCTGTCATGTGTATACGACAGACATACATTCCTCACAAATCCAGCACACTGTTCAATCAGGCAAGGAAGAGAAAATGCCAGAAATCTTTGGGGAGATTTTGGGGATGGGTGAAAAAAGGTCACAGGCACTGCAGAGGATCAGCAAAGAGCAGAGGATCAGCATGGAGTTTGTGCCTTCAGCCTGCAATAAGATGCTTTGTCTCAGCACTCATCCATCGTACGTAAAGCCTCCTAAACTAATGGCATCACTCCGAAACGTCAGGAGAATCTGTGATTCTAAACATAACGTAGCTGTGCCTTATTTTGGTATTAAAATAATTTCTATTTATTGCCATCCTTATTTTATCTGCTTTCTCCTCCACACTGGTGCTTGTGCAAATCAACACTGAACAACAAAGAATCTATTTTTGACCCTATGAAAACGACAAAACGTTATAACTGTTGCAGAGGCATTGTATAAAAGGTCTCTGTAGCTACAACAATTTTCCAATAAAGCTCTTCTGAGTTAAAAAGAATGAAAAGTCAGTAGATATTTGAATTGCAAGTTCTTCATTTCATGTTTAATTTCATATTTAAAGTGACACATATATGTGTATTTTGGTGTTATTCAAAATTTCTGAGGAAAAATAATTATTACAAATTATCAAAGTGAACATCAACATAGTGTTTCATTTTTTATTCAACTAAGATGCATCAAATGCTTTCAAAACTTTTATATAGGTATGTGGTTTTGGTTCAGAACAATTTGCTTTTTTGTTTATCTTACAGTAAACTCCTCTATGCTGAGTCAACAAACTATATTTTGATGTACAAGAAAATATGTTCGTAAAGAAGATTTACTTCTGGAAGGCAGGGGAATATTACCTTCTACTTTACAAAGATATTAAGTTCTCTTGTATATCACAGTAAACTGTAAAATAAAATACTATTCTGATATTAAAAATACTACAGACTTCTACTCATACACACCATGTCTTACCCAATATTCAGAAGAGCCATGGACACCTGCTCAAATAACTTGAATTGCAGAGAAACTCTAGATACACATTAATGTAGCTTTGTTGATTAGTTTGCCAGGCACTAAGCAGAGCTGGTCTCATGACCATGAACTGTGGGAATGTGAAGTAAACAAAAACCAATTAACTGGTTTTCAGCAAGAACACATAGACTTGGAAAGAGTTAACTATGCCATCTTCTTTTGAAGTTCTGCCATTAGGAAAAAAGAAAAAGGTAAAAGAGGATGATTTCCATATAGGAGGGAAGTGATAGACAGAGCTGTGCGTAAAAAAGGAGCAGACTTCTTACAATTCTTAGCAAACTTTTGGAGTAGAAGATGAAGGAAACACAACAAACACAACGTTTGCAGATTCTGCCTTCCCCAAATGTTTGGAAGTCAAGCTGCACCTTCAAAATGTCCATTTAAGATCTTGCTTCATTTACCTTCTGTTCAATCTTGCTTCGTTTAACTTCTGTTCAATGAAAGCAATGGTTTCAGAAGTCTGACTCCCACTGAAGAAAAGTTGGAGTATTTATAAAAAGTTAATGAAATTAAAAATATTAACACAAAAATAGTATTAAGAAAAAGAATCCCAGAAAAATGACAGTCCAAAAATGTAGCCAGCAGCAGCCAGAAGGAAGATAACTGGCCTCCAGGAAGGGGACAGGGACAGAGAAACAAATCCCGGTGACTCACTAACATGTCCACAGAGGCCACGCCAACAGGCTAATTTCAGCCTGGGACCCTTGAGGGGACCTGTCCAGATGAAAACATGCAGGCTCACACAGACTGCTGGGGAAGACACAGCCTGGCCAACGCAGCCATTGCACATGGGATGAATCTGAGCCCCTCTCACTGCTAGAGGAGTAAAAAAACCAGGGAGGCTATCACCCATACTCCGTCCCGTCACTGCCTCTATTCCTCACCACTGAAGTGTCTGCATGTTTTTGGACCCAGTTATCTGAGAAAAAAAAGGGATGCTGCGGCTCTTCCAGGCCTTTTGTTGCCAGGTCCAGACCATCTTATCTTTTCCTCTTTAAGGCACTGGCAGAGTCCACATTTTCCCTCCCTTTCCCTCCCTCTCTCACATACTATGTCTCCCTCTGTAATGGCAATTCCCATAAAATACCAGGGATTTAGCTTCTGTATGTGAGACAATATTTGGTCTTTCATTAGGTACATATCCCAAAATCAATTTACAAAACTAAGCATAAAAGTGTTGATTTCCCTGACAGAGGCCCACTAAAAGGCATTTTGTCAGTACCAGGATGGTTAAAAAAAAGGACATACGGAGAAAATCTGGCATGAGCACATATTGCTGGGTAATAATAGTAATTTAAAATGGGAATTGCACGCTGGAAAGATAACTTTTTAACTTCTAAGAGTACTGAATCACAAGCAGAGATTTCATATAATTTCTTTCATGTAATTTCTGAGGTAGATTGAAAGCTGGCTGAATGGCTGAGCCCAGAGCATAGCACCAGTGGCCCATGGCAGGGGGGTTGGAACTAGATGATCCTTAAGGTCCCTTCTAACCCAAACCATTCTATGATTCTATGAAAATCTAGTTGGAGGCCAGTGAATGGCAGTGTACTCCAGGGGTCAATACTGGGCCCAGTCCTGTTCAATATCTTTGTTAATGGTCTTGATGATGGGGTAGAGTGTACCCTCAGAAGTTTTTTGATGGTACAAAACTGTGAGGAGTGGCTGGTACACCAGATGGGTGTGCTGCCATTCAGAGGGACCTCAACAACCTGGAAAAATGGGCTGACAGGAACCTCATGAAGTTCAATAAGGGCAAAGTCCTGCACCTGGGGAGGAACAAGCCCATGCACCAGTAAAGGCTGAGGGGCACCAGTCTGAAAAGCATCTTGGCAGAAAAGGACCTGGGGGTCCTGGTGCACACCAAGTTGAACATGAGCCAGCAATGTGCCCTTGAAACAAAGAGGGCCAATAGTATCCTGGGATGCAATAGAGGAAGTATTACCAGCAGGTCATGCGATATGATCTTTCCCTGCTAGTCAGCACTTGTGAGGCCACACCTGGAGTACTGTGTCCAGTTCTGGGCTTTTCAGTATGAGAGAGACATGGACATACTGGACAGGATTCAACAAAGGGCCACAAAACGATTAAGCAACTGGAGCATCTCTCCTCTTTTGTGAGGAAAGGCTGAGAGAGCTGAGACTCTTTAGCCTGAGGAGAAGGCTCAGGAGAAATCTTATCAATGTACACAAATACCTGAAGGGAGGGTGCAAAGAGAACAAAGCCAGGCTCTTTTCAGTGATGCCCAGTGGCAGGACAAGAAGCAATGGGCACGTACGGAAACACAGGAGGTTCCCTCTGAACATCACTTTTTTACTGTGAGGGTGACTGAGCACCGACACAGTTTGCCCAGGAAAGTTACGGAGTCCCCATCCTTGGAGATAGTCAAAAAGTGTCTAGACGTGGTCCTGGGAAACTGGCTCTAGGTGGCCCTGCTTGAGCAGGGGAGCTGGACGAGTTGACCTCCAGAGGTTCCTTCCAACCTCAGCCATTCTCCAATTCTTCTGTCAGAGATATTTCTAACAAAATCAAACATTTTTTCCATCTGCTCTCTTTTTACATCAGCAGAGAAAACAGATGAAACATGCAACTGGCAGTTCAAATGTATTTCATCATTAAAAAGTTTGTCTGTGGACAGAGTGTGATTTGGTGAAAGAAAAAGTCAAAGGCATAAAAAAAAGAATCCTCCCAATAAATTATATTGAAATGGGAAATCAGTTTGGGAGTATGTGTCTTGGAAACTACAGCAGTCAATAGAAGGTACCTATTTCATGAAGAAACAAAGCAAGAGGCGTTAAAAACAACTACAGTAAAAAGGAGACCTTGAATTGCATGTTTAAAAATATCAAATTGCTAAAAAAAAAGCAAACATGCCTCTTGTAATGTCTATTAGCCCTTTGCACATCTCCACGAACACAAGATTTTGCTGGAAGACCAATCCTGCCCTTTGGTAGTGACTCATTACAATATGCTGCAAAGTTCTGCTGCAAGAATATGCTGCTATAACATGACCTTCTTCCTGTTAAATAATGCCAAGACTGAAGTAATGTGCTTGTTTGAACTTCTAAAAGAATCAAATACAAGCACATTTTCCTAATTCTGATATTATCTTACAAGAGAGAGAGCTCATGTAACCAAGAACTTTACCACAATAGTGCTCTGTGGTATATTGTAATATACCTCATTATTAGAGGATCAGGAGTAGGAACTTGTATTGGAAATTCTGACATTTAAAAATCAAATCAAATATCTGAAATGTTCCGGAAAACAAATTCTACTCTTTTCTACAAGATTATAGCTGACCCCCCACAGAATTTACAACATTTTTGTCAGTTCTGTTTTTAAATATCATCAAATGGCACCAGCTACTCTGCAAAAGCTGTAAGCCTGAAAGCCCTTTTTTCTGATGTGATTTCTCTGGTGTCTGTGCAGGTGTTTGCATTTATGCCATCTGAAATGAAATTTGAATTAGGACTAGTCCAAGCAACAACCAAGTTCCTGCAAATATGGCTTTTCTAACCCAATGAGTTCGCAACACCAATGCACATGGGAAAAACAAAACTAAACAAAACAAAAAACCAAACTTGTTTGTTCGCTTTGTTTGTTTAAAAAAGAAGTAAAACTGTGAAAAATGTCATCTTTGAAATTTTCTCACTTATGTGGGATCCTGGCCACTAGAAAAGATTTAAACTTACTCAAAACTCTTTGCTCTTTAGAACTGTTGAAAGACAAAACTCCTAAAACTGATTTTTCAACCCTGCTTCCTATGGCCCATGGTTTCCCTTCCCCCCAGCAGCACTATTTTAAGAGCAAGGCTGCCTTCAGCAAGCCAAATTTTAAACCAACATCTCAGGTTAGCAACAACTTAACCTACAAGCACGTCCATAGAATTAAATAGAAATTTGCATGATATATGTCGTAATTTCTTTCATGCAGGAATATCAAAATACAGCACACTGAAATTTTCTCAAGACTACTTTCAAGGAAGATTTCAAAATGAGCCCAACGAAACATTGTCCTTCTGGAACTAAACTCCTTTCTGTAATAACACTCCTGAAATCAGTTTGCTGAAGACAATGCCTTACAGAAACAGATAACTTCTCTCTTTTTCAAACTCCTTCATACACTCGTTTTAACTCACACATTCCCCAGCACAACACAATTTCATCTTTCTCCAGGTAGCAGAATATAGGTTTTCACATTTTGCTCCTCTGGCATCTTCTTAAACAAGCCAGCTCAGTAAGTGGTGCCAACAACCCAATTGATGTGTTACTGCTCTGAGCGCTGAAATGAGTGGCTTTGGGTAGAGAGGAGAAGGGTTGTTACAGTTGGTCTATTTTGTTTGGTTTTGCCTCCTGCTGAGCGCACTCAGCGCAATATTGGTTCTGTATGCTTAAGAACAGCATGCTGGAGTGCAAGAGAAACAAAATAAAAAGCCTTTTGAAATATTGGAGAATATTTCTAGCCTGCAGCAGAGGCTAGTGGCAGGCAGAGGATTTCAATGTAGTTTTTGCACTTTTCAGTCCCATGCCACGTTTCCTCCTTCGGCTGGAAAATTCACTGCCAGATTTAGTACATTTCTCTTCACCTAACATGTTGCCCAGGAGCCAGACAAGACTCTACTCCATCCAGCTTTTGGCCATCACCATCTTCCTCCTCTGAGCACTTGGTCTAATCCAGAGGCAAAACAGTATACATTGCTGGATATATCCCAAAATCTAATTAGTTTAAAATGCACATTTATCATTTATTCCATTCAATATTCTTTGTATTTGCATCGACATAAGGAGTGTTCAAGCAGCTGCTACACGTGCATTAAAGAGCATACCATTGCAATGGCACTAGGCTAAGGCTGACGGTTACCAACCCACGGCTCTAGCAAATATGTGCAACATCTCCTTCATATTTGTGCTTAAATTAAAAGGTAGTAGACCTAAGTAAGAGGTGAAAAAGTAGCTCAGTTATCTGACATTTAAAACCCTGTGCATGCTTTGCATGAAAGCCATTCTGCTGCCCATTTAGAGATAACTTTTTAGAGGTAATTACTGCACACACACTACCACATTATTCCTCCCTTAGGACCCTTCAAAACACAAGTGTTGCTGTTCTTGATGCCAACCTTAGGGCTTCAGGAGATGCTGTCTCTACAGAAACAAGCTGTGATCTGTGTGCTGGAGTGTGTGAGTGGAAGACCCGTTAGTCCTTAAGAGAAAATTTCACAGTGTTACTGGCATCAACAAATGGAAAAGCAGGATACTGTTTGGTTGTCCATTTTCAGTCTCTATCAATGATATGTGGGAACTAAAGCAAAATGATCAGCCAGTATTTCCTTTGAGAGAGCATTGACAAGTTATTGATCTGCTTCTACTTCTAAGCTGCTTGTAGTAGTTCTAAAAAAGTGATGCATGAGAGGGTAAAGTGAATAAAAATAGCCAGAGGCAGATTCTCCTGAGCAGCAGGAAAAGAGCATAAGACGAGAAGTCTGAAAGCCCCAGAAGCCAGAGAAGAGAGAGGTGTTGGGAGGATACAGAGATATAGAGAGAAGGGCAGGCGGTGCAAGGACCTGCACAGCAATGAGGAACACGGATGGAGGAGTGTGGGCAGCAAAGGCAATTGGTAGGGTTGGGCAGGGGGAAAAATCCAAAACTGAAGAAAAGGAAAATTGGAGCAATTACTACTTGATCAAATCACAACCCTGGGAAAACAGAGAGCAAAGTGTTACACCTCAATTCAGCTGGAGAAAGGTATGGAGCAATATTCTAGCCGGTCAGAGAAGATGGCACAGATGACAGATAGCAGGGTGAGGAAAAAATGACCAGAAAAGGTCTTCTTTTCCACGCCTCAGGAGGCAGAGAGATGTAGAAGTGCTGTGGATTTGGATCATAATGGAGATTTGCAAACAATGTAGCAGTAGTTTAAATCTGCCAGACACATTACAGAAGTGTTCACCAAAGGGCATTTGCACAAGTTTGTTGATTTGTGCGTAGTCAGGCTTATTTCACCCTTAGCCGGTAAGATGGATATTTTGAACTTGGAGTCTGAATAACTGACTAAGCATTTCCAGATTTGGTCATTAAAGCAGATCATGCTTCTTAGCTTCTCAAATGCTATTACATTAAGTGGATTACTAGGGAAATAAATATGGAAGCATTTCTGCAGACATAAATATCTAAAATGTGGAGATAGGCTTTTGAAGGTTTTGCAGCTTGCCTTAATTCAAACGCGCTGTGTGATGCCATTGACATCGCACATTGTAGGTAGTACAAAAATAATACAAATATGAAGGCAATGTCAATATTATCCTCATCAAGGCAAATCCTCAAAGGCTCTAAGTTTCCCTAATCCAGATGTTATGCAGTTTCTAGTTAAGGCAGCTGATGCTTCATCTAGGTTTGTGATAGCCTGTCTTTATAGTGCCAGAAGAGTTTTCGATTACCATATGGTTGGTAAGTGTGTAACACTCATTAAATAAATACACTTTGTAATTAGTTAGTACACCTGCTGTCAATATGCACTATATCTGTGTGGCCTTTTCATAAGATTTTCTGGGTCATGTGTGCCTCTGCAACAGAACGATCCTTGATCATTTTAGGTAGAAGGACAAATGAGTGGTTTGTTACAGGAAAAATACATTCATGAACTCTATAGACAACCTTAGTAATCATGCAACTTCTGCAACAAAGCACTAATAGCCCAAACCCCAACTGAGCAGAGATAATATAAGTGAAGGCAAGTTAACTCTGGTCAGTAGCAGCAGTAGATTTGTAACTACTAATACAACCCAGTTGCTACCTAGTTACAATTCTTGAAGCAACAGGCAATAAACTCTGCAAAAAAAAAAAAATTGAGTATGCTACTGGTAGATAAATTCTAGCAGAAAGTTTGTCTGAAGCAAATAAGGAAGAATGGAGAAATATTTTTTCATCATTGTTTTTTGCTACCTTAAATATACCGTCCTTGTTTATAAGTGCCATTTCCAGTGGAAGAAGTGTATGTTATTTCAAACTTATTTTGTAAGCTAGACAGACAGCAGGGAAATAAAATTGCAATAAGTAAACTCACTCAGAAATTCATAATTGAAGCTTTTCAAAAGCATGCCTAAAAGCAAGTTACAGCATTTTCTCTAACTGGAAACTGATGGAAGCTTATGAAACACATAAGCTAAATTGGGGAAAGTCCGTGACATTTGCTGCAGTCTTCATTTCCCCCATTCATTGTGCTGTCACGGAAAGTGCTAAAGCTTCCTTCAACACAATGAGTAAGCATAAGAAGAACAAAGGATTCAAGATTAATAACCAGATAGCTTATTGTATTTTTGTGACTCAGGAGCATCTTCATGTCTAAAAAGGGGTTGTTCTATTGTTTAGTGTGGCCTGAAAAACTGGTAAGAGCGCTTTTATTGTGTAAATTTCCATATGTTGTTTAGTCTGCCCTTTTCAGGAATTCATTTGCTGCTTATATTCATTTATGCTTCAGTTGCTCATTCATATCCTATAGAATGCTATCATTCTCTCCCCACCCTCAAAGGATTGCCTTGTATAGCTAATGCAATCAATACTTCAGTCTGAGGGGATAACTCTATCCCAGACTTCCTATTGTTTTGTGGTTGATTTGATTTTATCTCAAACTACAGCCATATCAAGCAATATTTTGTCGTCTGTTTGACAAGTCTATTGCTGGGATTTTTCTTCCTTCTTCATTGTTTGGACTGGGCTTATATTAGACCACTATTTATTTTCATTTCCTGATTAGTCTTCAGCTGACCCAGAGTCATGTTATAGATGTAATGAGAGTTATATCTATTTTTTCCTCATCCAGGCTGTAACTAGTTTGAAGTGATAATGTTGGTGCCAATCAAAGACACTGTTGATAATATTTTAATAATAAATATTCATAATTAACTTAGTGCATAACCTGACTTCAGATGTAATTAAATTGGCTTAACCTTTAACATATGATTCAACCTGTTTATACTGAATACTCGCAATCAGTTGAGTTTCTAGTAGATAAGACAAAAACCAACAGAAGTGGAATCCCACTGAAATTCTAAGCTTTTGTATTAAAAATGGGGAACACACCAATTAGGTACACAATGAAAAATTAATTTTATTTCATTCTGAAGCCTATGCTCACATTCTAAGGAAATTAATCAGTATGCTAAATTAGTGCTGGAGGATGAGGCAGCTCTTCTGAAGCATCTTTAGAGACAATATGCTGTAGGTTTTTGTTCATAAGGATGCATAGTCATTCTCATTCAGTATGGCAGAGATTTTCCTAACTTGTGTGAAGAGAAAAAAACACAATAAGGCTAATTTTATTTTAATCTTATTCAGTTCATCTTGACATGCTTGTCCCTTTTCTTGTTTCCTGTCTAAACAGGATTTTATAACAAATAGTATGCTGCAATTGTGCAAATTTACAGAATTTAGGAGACTCTTCAGCCATTCAAGAGAGATACCTTCCTATTCCCTGCACTTTCTAAAATGTGTCAGGCCTAAATACTCTAGATTCTCACAATAAAAGATGTTTTGACTCAAGATTTTTAGGACAGATTCTTATCGTAAACAAACTGGAAAGGATAAAAGCACAGTTGAGGGAGTTCTTATTTATCTGTGTTTGGTAGCATTGTGGTGCAACAAGGAAAGCAAGTCTTATTTGTTTGACTTAACAAACTTTCACAGTGCTTTTTCAGATTACATTGCCAACAGCGCATCTTTATGTTGTTACTCTCTCTCTCTAATCTGCCCTGTTTTCCTTGCAAACAATGAGATATTTTCATGATTACTGTCCATGAGAAATGAAAAGGTTTGAAATACACTTTATTATTCTGGTCTATGAAAAGGAACGGGATTATTTTAAGTAAAGATTGGCAATATAAGAACACTCTTGATAATCAGAACTATCATGCAACTACTCTAAATCTTCTTGGTTTTTGTAGTGAAATGAGATATATATATCTATATCTCCAAAGCTGTGACTGAACTTTGCATGTCAAGGTATAATTTACAATAAACTTTAAAGCAAATATGATCACTTACAGAAGTAAGAAAGTCCCAGCAAATACCACTTTTCAAAGTGATATTTCAAAGCTTAGCATCCTGAGGAGATTTACTTTATATTGAATAATATGCTCTAATTTAAAATGGCCACAGCAAAAAATGTTATTGATTGTATTTCACTTTGCAAAATATAACTAAAATAGAACAAACAATCTGAATTCTGTCTCACAGTGGTTTCAATAAATGTAAAGAGCCACATGAGATAAATTTACCCACTAACTATGCAGTTTGCTTACTGAAAGTGCAGTACTCCAGAGAGATCTTTAAGAATACAGACATCAATGTAGATCAATTTTTTTGCCCCATCCAATGATATGTCTCATTTTAAATAAATAAAGAAGTAAATATTAAGCAGTATTAAAATAAACCAATTCTTTATTTGGAAGAGGATGCAGGGGGGATAACTGTTAAGAAACATTACCTGATAAAGGTGATCAAAACCATTCCTATATTGTGCTCAGATTCGGCTTGTCATTTCAGTTGAAAATCGTGCAATTTTTTTGTGGAAAACGCATAAGAAAAGAAAAAGGGGGAGGGAAAGTTTGGAAAGGAAACATTTGACTTCTGAAACTTCAACATGTTCCAAAGGAATTTTGGTTTTTTGTTGCAAAATATCAGTTTTACATTGGAATTATTAATAGGGATAGCATAATAAATAAATGAACAATTTTCTGTCAGGTCAAATAAGTTTGTCTAAAAAGCAGACTCTCAAAAACTCTGTCCTGGTCTGAGTGACACAGGACTAATTTATCTTCTAATGCGTGGGAAAACTGCACTTTTAGAAGACACTAGTGTCTAAATTCGTGAAAATATTTCCTTTATAGCCAGCCAGGCTATGTGGGATTCAAGGTCTCAGTGTTTTCAAGCCTTGCCAGGTGCAGGGATGAGGAGGAGCAAGACCCGGGCACTTGACCCAGGCTGGCCAACAGGATTATTTCATACCATGAACCTTACATTCAATATACATTAGAAAGTTTGCTGTGTAGTGCTCTCTCTCCCTTGATGATGGCTGTCCAGAGAACTTCTTGCCCCGGTGCTGGACCCCTGAGCCCTTCCCTTCCCCCCGAAGCCGCAGCACTCGCAGTGTCTGACATTTGCTGCCCACTGCTGGGAGTGCACAGCTTCTTGCTGATAGAATTGGCTGAGTATAATCCTTGTATATTTTATATTGGTATCGGGATCAATACTGGTTATTTAGTGTTATTAAAGTTAATTATTTAGTCTTATGCTATTAAATCTACTTATATTTCAGACTTCTTGTTTCTTTGTTTTTCACTGATTCCCCTTCCCGGGTGGGGAGGGGTCATAGGGTGATAGAATAATTGTCTAAACAACAATAAATTGTTACAGGTTTCTCAAACCATAACAACCACCTACCTGTCTATGCATTCATATTTTGATTGCAGAACCAACGAATTTTCTGTTTCTGCAATTTTACGTTTCTGCAATTTTACCCACAATGGATTTCACCCACCAGAAGAATGCGTGGCAAACGATGATGAGCTTTATCACTGCATATCCAAATATAGCTTGCCTTTAAAACCCAGGATTTGCCTCTCTACTTATGAGAACCACTTTTATGTGTGCTTGTCATCTAAAGGATTTTGAGGAACCATGGATGAAATTTAGAAATGAAATGCAGAAATTCAGCCGAGTGCCAGGACAGGTTGGCTCTGCACACATCCGAGGGGTATTACAGCACTGGATGGGAGAGCATTGCCCAAGGGTTTTGTCTAG
This sequence comes from Dromas ardeola, assembly GCA_013398915.1. Lineage (NCBI taxonomy): Eukaryota > Metazoa > Chordata > Aves > Charadriiformes > Dromadidae > Dromas > Dromas ardeola. The sequence continues at coordinate 142,566 of VYZM01006146.1, forward strand.
GTTTCCTCCTTTGATGTCTCATTCCTGGTCTCCACTACCTGCGGCTAGGGACTTTTCTGATTCCAGCATGGCTTTCCCAAGGTACAAGAAGTACAGTGCTATCCGTTTTATATATATGGACCATTAAGTTAAAAAACCAGAGAAGAGTGGGAATTTAGTTAAAAAATCATGTGATTTGAGCCTGTGATAGTAAAAAACTCTGGTTAAGCATCTGAGTTTCTTAGCGTGGTGGCCAGACCCCTAACCGTAGGGAGTCTGCAGCTCCAAAGCTAGTTCAGTCGGAAGAGGAACAGAATAGGAACCCATGTGAATACAGACTGTTGTGCGTGCAGGACAGATTTGGACTCTGAATGTTAATCTAGAATACATTATCTAATGTAAAAAAATCCATTATTGGCTGTCAAAATTAAGGGGCAAGCATATAGCAATAAATAAAGAGTAAAATTGCCTAGTGAGCTAAACAAAGATTGCGTTGTTTTAAATTACAGTAATAAAAATGTCACAGGTGAGGGAGATATAATTTTTGTCCACATTTTGGAACACAATCTGTTCAATCAAAAATTAAAACGTCTGTTCTGTTGCCGCTATTTCCATCTTTGAACCACACTGCCCCTTTATAAATCAGCTAGAGCAGAGAAAAAAAACATAGTAACATATTTTTTGACTGTGTCAAATCCTGCCATTTAGGATCTGGGTTTTTTTATATATATTTAGTACATGTGTTTGATGCTTTTGTGTGAAACTGTTTTCATTTTGTGCTGTCTAGTATAATATCTGGAGTCATGCATCAGTTGTTGTTGTGAATAAAGATTTACTGGGGAAGGCTCAAATAAGGAAAGGCTGTCATGTTGCTGTGACAAATCTAATGTGTGAAGCAATCATGTTCCTGTAAAAATAAAGATTTATGTAGATATAATATCTTTATTTACAGCAATTATATTGAAAGCTATTTCAGGACAGCTGCTATGCAAAGAGCCTTTTCCTATTCTCTCATTTCATGGGGATGATTGTACTTTTCTTTTAAAAGAATCTTAATAATTCTTTTTAAATTTATTTTCATTTTTAACTCAGATATACGTGAATACAGACACTCTGAGTCATATTCAGACAGAGAGTGTTCTTCCCAACTTTCTCTGCCTTATTAACACAGAAGTCCAGGTGTTTTTGATGACAGGCTTGAACCACTTGTGCCAAACCAGTGGGAAACAAAAAAGAGGAAGAATTGGCCAGTTTTTCAGCTGCCTAAAGAATGCCCAAAGGTCTGGTAAGGAGTTTAGGCAGTTTATATCAGTGGGAATTGGCCAATTAACTCCTTTGGAGTCTGGATTACATTTATGAGAACAATTCATTTCTACCCTAAATAAATATGCCTGTTGCAGAACTGATCATTATTCTTTAGTGATTTACAAGAACGCATGCTGTCCTAGTTTCATCTGGGATAGAGTTAGTTTTCTTTCTAGTGATTACTGTGTTTCAGATTTGGTATAGAGGAATGTCAATAATGCATATTGTTTTAGTTGTTGCTAAGCGATGCTTATAGGATTCTTCCCATAGAAGCTGAGAAGGAGCATAGACAGAACAAAGGAATGGCCAATGGAATATTCTGTACCATAGATGTGATGCTCAGTATATAAATAGGGGTTGGTCGGGGGGCAAGTATCCGCCATCTCTGCTCAGGTCAGGCTGGGCAACCAATTCACTAGGCAGTGAGAGTGACTTGTGTCTTGTATATTACTTTACCATTATTATTATTATTGTTATTTTCCTTTTTTGTTATTGTTCTATTAAACTGTCTTTATCTCAAACCACAAGGTTTTTTTCCCTTTTGCTCTCCTTTTCTTCCTCTTCTCCCTATCCTTCTCGTGGGGTGGAAGGCAGAGTGAGCGAGCGGCTGCATGGTCCTAGTTGCTGGCTGGGGTTAAACCACAACACATGCGGATGGACAGCAGTTTGAATGTTCTCCTGATATAAAGGTTGCGTGAGTTTTTCTTTCGGGGGTGAACAGTGAATTGCATTTGAATAATTGGACCATACGTGCTGAATTATAGGCATATTTGATTGCAGAGCTGACTGGGACCTTCCATTTCGAAATGCAGACATCTGAAATACGCCTGTTCACAAGAGGATGCAACTACACTAAACATTAGTTGAAGTTCCTAAGGAAGTAGCTCATTTCTTTTCTGCAAAATGTGAGAGATTCTTTGTCTGGGGAATATATCTAGCAAGTGAAATGTGCCAGAACAAAAAAAGGCCTATCCACTGTAATGTATGCTTTATCATCCACAAGCTCTCTCAGCCTATTTATCAGCTCTTGTTTATAGAAGATTGTTTTCCCTCACAGAAGATCGTTTTTCCTCACATGAAGACGACCTCTTTTCAAGCGTTTGGTTCGTCCTTGTTTCATACTTTCAGCACTTTTCTTCTGTTAAACTGTACATTTTAGCCTCCAGGTTGCACAATTTTTTGTGTGTTCCATAAACTAAAACAATCTAAGTTATTACTCTTGGATTACACAGTTTTGAGACCACAATGTTGCTATTGTGTCTTACCTTGGGAAATAATAGGGTTTTCGTACATTCAGTGCAGCAACAGACAACTGTGTTCACGAGAGACGTACGCTTACAATGGCCACTTAGGCTTTCAAGCTGATGTTACTGCTCTGCTGGGTCTGAACCTTTGAAATCAAAACATACTTAGCAGTGTCCAGATCTGACTGTGTCAAATACGAAAATGAAAAAACAATCTGTGCTGAATTCAGCCTTGGTATGACTGCAAAAATCTCAGAAGAGAACAGACAGAAAAGAAATAGAAGAGAAAAAAACGAGGAGGAAAAAATAATGCCTTAAATAGGCTTTACCGGCAATTAAACGTGAGGTGAGCTGTTTAGACACACAGATTCTCATGGGTGAGTGATATGCAGCTTCTCTACAGCCTGTGGCTAGAGCTGCTAATAGATGCCCCGCACACCTCTAAATTTAAAAGGCTTTGCAGTAATCCCATGAGGATTCCTCACCTCCTGTCTCAGAAATTTTCACCATCTCATATTGCATTTGCTTTTGCTATAATGTCTATTTTAAAATCAAGCAACATTGTTTGTGTTTAAGTGGATTGATCCTCTGGGTAGCATACGTGTCATAAATCACTGAGAACCCATGGGATTATTTTAGCAACTTTGTTCAAGATAGCTGACCAAAAAATAATGATAATAAATCAATAGATTAAGATGTACCGTAAATTTAGCCTTACAGCTTGACAGGGAGGGTGACTCTAGTAAAACTAGTTAAGTGGCTCCATAGGACTCATGGCATTTTTTCTTGAAGACTACAGAGAGGAAGAAAGGAGGTTTAACAAGCGCTGCCTGAAAAACGTGAGTGCCTGCTAAGGCTCATTCCTTTCTGTTTACACCTTGCTTGCTGGGTGCTGTTTTCTTCTGCTGCAATGGAGCCAATAATCTTCATACAGACCAAATGAAGAATGCCTTAAATATTAACAGGCCACCCAGATAAAAAAGCAGCAGGAAGTGGATTTATATGATCTGTGTCTGGGCTGGGCATTTAAGACTTTCTTACAGACCTACCTACTTGCTACAGCAACGCTGTGTATGAGTGACTAGTACCATTCTGTGCCTTCCTGTCAGTTGTCATTACCATCATTTTCTTTTTCATTCTTCTTCCTACATGTGGCATAACACTTAAAATACAGAACATACACTAACTCCTCAGGACACTTTCTGACCAGTGACTTCCTTGCCTGACTTGTTACTGCATCTTTCTAAGCTGTGACCAACTTGATATAAATTCACTGAATTTTAATAGAAAGTGAGAACACTTGGCAAAACGTCTTTATGTTTGTTTTTTCCAGTTGGTATTGATGGAAATTGCAAAAACAGATAAAATTACCTACTTAGTGTTTCAGACTAGACAAGGAGGAGGCAAAATCTGTTATTCAAATGTGAATTTACTCACTTGTCTTTGCCCTTGACGACACTTGTTGATTTCCTCCATTATATGTATAAAGAAGTAACTAAAAAAATGTGGGATACTTAATTTTAATGAACAGCAACTGTATACATTAAAGCCAGAGTCAGCCCTTTTTTCATCGTAGTTGGATGGAACTTAGTAACACCTGCAGTTTCATTTGCATTCTCATATCCATTTCTACATAAAAAGAAGGGAATGAGATTTGCCATCAAGTGTCTCACACTGGGACTGTTATGCGTTTAATATTTATGGTACTTTTAACTGCATTCTAAAAATAAGTGGGAATTTTTTTCCAAACAAAAGCAAAAGTACTTTGTATGGAAAAAAAAAAGGAGTAATGGTAAAAGGTCTCTTTGGAACAGGTGGTGTAAGTCAGCAGTTTCACTAACTTCTACATTGGTTTTGAACTAGAAAGAGTTTTTTAACTGGTTTGACTAAAGAAGTCAAGCACTTTTAAAACAGCTAACATGAGCAGCAAGGTGAATGATTCCAGGTTTAAATGTGTTTGAGTAGTCCTTCTCCACCTACTACATGTGGCCTGAGGGAAGGGGATGAAAAGCCATAAGATAGAGTACCGCAAATAAAACCAATAAAAGAAGCAGTATCTGTAGAATTGTATTACATCCATCTTTGGAGATCTGTAAAGCCCACGGACCACTGCAGTGGCTGAAAAACAACATTAATCTGAGGCAGACAAAGATGCTCTCTACAAAGGGAAGCAGAATAAGTTTTGATCGACAAGTTCATACGAAAAAAGCATTTTAGTTTTACTGCCATGGGTGTAGTGAAATCATCCAGCCATTGTCTTTTTCATCTTTTATGAGATAGCTGTTCTATAAAATGTGTCATATGAAATCTTCATAAAAAACATCTCGACATTTTATTAAAAGCTCCAGATCTGGCTTCTAAAGGGAATGCAGCTTGTCCATTCACAAAAATTTCTTCCTGACAACATTTATTTTGTGTATACTCTTTACCCTCTTACCATTTGTTTACCAGCTCTGGATTTTTCCCTCTGGTTAACGTAAGTCAACATTTTATCCACAAACATCTTGAGAAGGAGTAGAAATCTACGTCAAGGTTTTTTAATCAACACTTAACCACATGCATTTCTGCTTGTTCTCCAGTGGTCATGTTTGAAAAAACCCTACTAGCAGAACCCTTGACAGATACAGCAGAGACCGGAAGGATAACAGGTAAAAGTACCCTTTAATAAAAGAATCTCAATGAAAGGTACATCGAGATGTTCAAGTGTCTGTTTTATCCTTCTTTTCTTTCTCTTACCCTTTTCCCCTTTTTGGGCAAAATTATTTCTAAATTCACCACCACTTTTTGTTCCCCTGTCATAGCATTTTTCCCGTGGTATTAAGCAAGATTGATGCTAGCCAAAAAAATTCACTCATTAAGAGTTAAAAAGACATCTGCATGGGGCCAGACTGTACTGCATCTGGCTAGCATGAGGTTGCCGTGCCATGCTCCAAAGCATCTGGCACTGGCCACTCAGAAAAAGGATGGTGGATTAGATGGATCATGGATGTAATCCACTTTGACAAGATCTATGTTCCTGTGACTCAAGGAACATAATCCAATTATTCAAAGGAGCAGGCGCACCGTATTTAAAAGCACAGTCTCTTGTGTTAAGTTTCCACCTGAAGCAATATGGTAAATACAGTATGTGTTGTATTTAAAGAATGTGTTAATGAGACATGGGGTTTCAGACCTTATTTACAAGTTTGCATTAAACGTGGCTTTCTGTGTGTTTCTGCTAGGATTTTTGCTAAAAGGGTAGAATGGTTAAAACATAACCCCTGCCCCCCAGACTCATATATTACAAAGTTTGATGGAACACAATTATAATGACAAGGCTACATTAAAGAGAAAAACATAAATATAAAAATTTGCTTCTTCATGATCCTGATATTGTTTTAAGACACTTAGCTCTCTCCACACCTGACTCTAAAGTGCAGCAGAAAGTCCTGGTTGCTAAGCCAAATGTAGAAAAAAAAAACAACTTTTGGTTTATGTCTTTGTAGCTTTTTTTTTGCTTTTGCTTTTTTATTATTTTTTCAAAAAAAATGCATGTATTTATTAAGGTTGCAGTCTGACCTCACTCCGTAATTAATGGGGAAATATCTTCGAACAGTGAGTATATTCTCTCTGACCTGATAAGGCATTCAGCCTGATTACAGTTTCTCACATGGTTCAGAAACCGAGAGTGTGTGGGTTCTCTGATGTTTGGTGGTGTGGTGCAAACTGCATGACTGTAGTGCAAATTGCAACCTCAGAGCAAGCACTGAGAATCTCTCTTACCTTCCACACTCAAGAAGTATCCAGCTAAATTATCAAATACAGTTAAGGTTGGCAAACAAGTTACTGAGAGGGGGTGGGCAGGGAAAGGAAGAAGGAAAGATAACAAACAACATGGGTGCATCCACTGTTTTCCCTTAGTAAATGAAGCTAACTAGTGAAGCATCAACCACCACGGGTCATTAGATCACCAGCTAGTTTAATCCTTGCTATTTCTTTGAGCACTTTAAATCCACTGTGAATTGGGCCCTTGACTTTAGTATCACTGGATCTCTTTTCATCCTATGTGAATGGTTTGTGATTTTAGAGGCACAGAGTGGCAGATACTCAGAAATATGCCTGCATACAGCTCAATTTAAATTATTTCTCGCTATTCCACACCACAGATTAAACAGCTCCCTGCGCGCCATTCAGATGGTTCTTCTGTACTTTCCCATATGCTGCTTGCTCTATTACGGCTTCTTCAGGGTTAATTCAAACAAAGGAACACCTCTTCTACATTCAATTCCCACCTTAAAGTTCACCTTTATCAGAAAGTTGGTAACCTGGTAGTTCAACTCATAATGCCCAGAACAAGAGATGTTTTGAGACTTTCTAAACATTTCAGCAGCAAAATATGCATGATTAAATACCGTGCTATCAAAAAAGATTTGTTGGCTTAAAATGGTATGTCCTCCTCACTTCTGAGGTGTCCATTTTGTGGTTATCACAAGTAGTTATATAACAGCACTGAGAGAAAAAGATTTACCATTATTAAAAAGGATCTCTAGTAAATTCCCCTTTGCACAAAGGGAAAAATGTAACTGAAACAGCAAATCAGTGACTTGTTTCTGGGTATCCCATATGAGCCATTTAACTAGCCAGGTATAAAACGTTTATTACTTGCAATCTGTGGGTCAGAGCTCCTTTGATTGTAGTCCCAGCAGTAATATCTTGCAATAAGGTGTTATACAAATTGACCTAATGAATAACAGAGAAGACATGAACCAAAACTGAACCTTATGAACCTCATTCCCTTTTGAAACATTCTTTTGAACCCATTTTAAGGTACCCTCACATTGCAAAGCATAATGTCAGCTGTCTACCTAGAGGTCAGGAATCTAACACTATGAGAACATAGTGGGGTATTTTCTTCCCATTTTAGATGTGTATTGTTGCTGCTTCCATCAGACACTGATGCAAATCACTCAAAATTATCCATAGCATTGACTGTTCACTGCCTAAGTCTTTTGGAATAATTCACAACTGCTACTGAGATAATGCAGCTAGCAGAAAGATCTGAGCTACAGCTGACTCCAAGCATCTTTGGAGATCTTGCCTCATCCATAAAGTCACTAAACAAAACTAGTAATGCGACCTACTGTGGCACCACCTCACTTTTTCCAATAATAACACGATCATTATTATAGCTCTTGTTACCCCATCTGCCTGATTTCATTCTTTTGTATGGGACAGCAATCTGTGATGTGACCATATGACTCTTCAGTGTCAGGGGGAAAAAAAGTAGGCTCCCCAGTTTGAGGATTCTACTAAATTCTAACCTAATCTTCCTCAAAAGCATGATATTTCATGAATGGACAATTTTCAAAAATATTGTACATTCAGACTTTGCATTGTTTTGCATCTCAAATTCATTTTCATTTTAAGATTATATAGATACCAGTTGGGCAGAAAAAGATTGTTAGCTTTGCAACACAGATGGAAAAACTTGATTTATGTGAGACAAATCAAATGCTGAGCAGTTAATTAGATCCCACTCTTTCTCCCCAGTCTCCCTTCGCAATTATCAGCTTTACCTGAACAAGTTGATGTCATACCTTCTCGATGCTCATTTTCCAAGAGATTTGTCTTGGGAAGTGATAACCCTGCTTCATCCTACATACTTCAGCCCCTATTCCTTTGTTTTTACACCTGTGTATCTAACTGGAGCACTTGCCTTCTTACAGCCTTCAGTCTCATGTTGTTCTATCCCTTACTACACAAGTCAATTCTTTCTTGACAGGCATATTCAATCATTTTGTACAAATAATTCTCTAGATAAAACATACGACATAGGAGACGTGAATAATTGTGAAAACTTTGACCATGGATTATATGTTCTTTAGACTTCCTATAATCCATCCCCTACTACTGCTAATATTAATGACTTAAGTTTCATGGTGATTGGTAAGAGTAATGCAGGTGTAACAGGAGACATGCTAGACAAAAATGAAGTCTCCTACATATCTGGTATGCTCATCTCCCAGCTTTCCATTAAAAATGTTGCTTGTGGGATCCCTTCTTATTAAGTTCTTGTACGGAAGCACAGATAGCATTACATGCCAACTAGGTGGTACGTATGTGTAACCCCCAGAGGCAATAGTGCCTGTTTAATATATTGCAACCTTATATATAGTATTAAAGGGTACTCTAATCTAAAATCCTATATACAAACACAGATTTCCTGTTTTAGCACTCTGGGAAAGTCTCTAAGGGAAGCCAGTCAGGAATAATCTTTGCTTTGTTTTTGGCATGGACTAACCTCAGCCAGCAGCTAGGACCGCGCAGCTGCTCACACACTGAATGCCCCCCCAGCACCTCCCAGCAGGGTAGGGAGAAGAGGAAGAAAAGGAGGAGGAAAAAAAACTCATGGGTTGAGATAAAGACAGTTTAATAGAACAGTAATGGAAGGTAATAATAATAATAATAATAACAACAACAATAGAATACACAAAATAAAGTGATGCAACACAAGTTGCTCCCTCCACTCAGTGGTCAATTGCACAGCCCATCCCAAGCAACAATCACAGATCCCAGCCCCGTGGCCAAACCCCTGATCTTGACATCTATGGTATGGAATATTTTTTTGGCCAGTTTGTCCTGTCTATGCTCCTTCTCAGTTTCTATGGGAAGCTGAAAAAGTCCTTGACTAATATAAACATTACTTAGCCACAATTAATACGTGTTATCAACATTATTCTTATACTAAATCCAAAACACAGAAGTTACTAGAAAGAAAATTAACTCTATCCCAGCTGAAACCAGGACAGTTTTAAAACTTCATGCAGTCTGCAAATCTAACTGCTAGAGGTGTTCAAGGAGACTGGTCCATTACAATTCAATACTCTTTTCTTCTCATGACCCACGATTGTTGCTTTGTTATTCATCCAATATATCTTATTCCTATTGCCAAGCATTGAAGCTTCAACGCAAAGCTGACATTGTGTTAATAGTCCAGGTCTAGAAGCTTAAGGCTGCTGCAGAAAACAATGAAACAGCTCCTAATGTAGTTTCCCCTTCTTTTTGGCCATGATAAATAATTACATCATGATAAAAAGGCTCTTCAGCCAATGGAATTTTAACTTTTTTTTGGAAAAGTTGTTTTCACAAACTGAAGAGTTCAAAGCCGGAGTTTGATTCCTCACCCAGATTTCTCAGAGCTCTGCAGGCAATAATTATTGCAAGAGGCAACCTCTACTACTCAGGCATATCACTGCTGTATCTCAGATGTGTGAAAAAGCAGGCTGGTAAGACATTCATTCAACAGGGAACTCATCATTACCACGGCAAAGAAAGTAAATATGCATGCACATGTTGGCCTTCTGAATGTGAGGTGTCCCTGTTCCTGTACAATGTGCGTGCCTCATAACAAATCCTCCTGTTCAGAGTTCTTATTCAGTCAGTAACAACTCTCTCTTAGAGAGCTCCAAGAAAAACATCTGTGGAGGAAGAAAGCAAAATTGCTGAGAATTAAAATAATCATTGTTACAGATTTGTGCTACCTAGAACTAATCGCTGAGGGTGTCGCTTTGGTAAGAAGGCAAACTACGAAGCCATTTTCCTGGGTATGAGAATGAAAATGCAAACCAGTGAGACAGTTCCCAATAACTGGAGAGTGGATCACCACGTCTTATGGATCACACTTTTGCTTACCCGTGCCTTTTACTCTCACCCTTTCCTTGCCCTTTCTAAAGAGCTGAGGTAATGGGGTTGTACGGGAAAAGGAAAGAAACAGAGTAAGTTAAAGCAGTGTGACTAAATGAACTTGGCAGCAGTCCAGAGGAGCTGATATCAGAGTGGGGAGACCTGAGGCTCTGATGGCGGCAGGCTCTGTGGCTGCTAAGGTGGGTCATCTATCAGCCGAACAAGACAGTTTTAATGGATGGCTTATGATGAGTTCACTGCCAAAATTTTGTGGGTGGGACAAGGAAGTGCTTGCAGCGCTAATGCTCTGTTATGTCTTCTGTTGGACTCAGCATGAGCAGCAGAGGTCTGGGGGCAGTCGCCAGCCAGGCGTGCCCTTCCCCGAGGCTGGGGTCAGACACGCTCACTTAATTGTCAGCAGATGAACATGACGAGCAGGGGTCTCATAAATTCTTCTTTGGTGCAGTTCCATTATTAATGTTGGCAGTAAACATCCATTCAGGAAAAAGATTAGTCCACCATAAAGCTCTTTAGAAACCTGCTCCTATGCGCATGGCTGTCATTTGACTGATCACAACAAGCAAGCCCTGGCTGGGCTTTCTAAATACACCAAAGAAGCATCCATAACAAGCACTACAAAAGCAAGGTGTTTCTGTCATAGAAATTTTTCAGCTCTTACAAGCACAGACTTACTTAAGAAAATACACATTGCAATATTAAATCCGTATAGAGGCTTTTATATGTCTCTATGTAGTGCTTTATAAAATATAGTGGCTGAATATGCATTCATATTTTAGTGAGGGCACTACTTACACTCTATTAACCCGTTTTTCCTCTTTGAAGCACAAATATTGGTGCAGCAATGGCATTTTGTTAACACTTCTATAGTAATATCTACAAAAATCAGTATGTTGAACAACTATTGGTGGCCCAACTTTTGTGTCAATAACAATTTTTATAGATAACAAGCACAAAAAGCTGCCTAAAATCCAACACATTTTCTGCACGTTTACGATATCTGTGAACCTACTTGTTCTTTTTTTTCTTTACAAAGAGAGTTTATTTCACGCCAAATCTCAGTCAATAATTATCTTTATAGCTTACTTGCAGCCTTCTGAAGACAGGGAGATAACCAGTTTATTATCTTTTTTTCTCCACTGCAAAAGAAGGGCCATTTTACTCCTTAAACTGTTTTCCAAAAACCTTATTTGCAGCAGCAACCAGTTATTCCTATGCTATATAATTTCCATAGCAACAGTGCTTACCATGAGAAACAAAGCCCTAATTGACTGAACCGTGTACAGTACCCTACAAACGTTAAAAGAAAGGAAGTAACCTGTTGCAAGTAATTTTCTAAACCTATAAATCATCCCTGCAACTCCTTTTAATCTTTCTGAGAAAGTGCATGGAAAGTTTCCCTGTTTTTAGCAGAAAACACAGGCAATGAGACAGCATGGCTTTTCACCCACTTTCATTTACAAGATATTTAATTTTCAAAATGGCTTGTGCAACAATGTATCTACTTATATAATCACTTTTTTAAAACTGATGGTTTGTAGAATCTAAGATTATTTCTTGCTAATCACTAGCTTTGAAAGAAAGCAGTATTAATTCCTCAGAGCAAAACATCAGTCAATCTCTGAAGGCACTTGTGCAATTCCTATTATGTCTGTATCAATTCAAGCAGAAAAATAGGAACTTCTTATATCCCCAGGCGTTCCTCTAACTTTCTCATTGGGGACCCCAACTTTAAACTCCCTAAGTATAAAGTTAACATGTGAGCAGGACCACCACAGTGCATGCTTTGTCCAGCTAGAAAATTAGTTAACTAATTACACAGTGACTTTTTTCATTTCTGGGAATATCAGCAGTAAAGCCTTCATTTCCACTTTCTCAGTAACTTTCATGGCAATTTTTTCTTGCCTGAAGGTTCAGAGACTGCTTTTGCTCTCTATAAATGAGCAGGCTGTGCGTTAGGGACTAAGGATTTAGCAGGAAGAAGTCATTAATGTGGCCAGCTCAAAGTACAGCGCAACTGAAAATGTGATGCTGTATTATATCTTGAGTATTAAGTTGTCATTGTTTCAACTGCTGAAATCTCCAAACTGATGATTTGTTTCCACAACTGCTATCCAACTTGATGTCTTTGTGCCTCGCTTTGGTTTCCCAATGCATCATCACTACTCCATGCTGAGGGTTTTTTGCTTCACAGCAGTCTCTCTTAATTTCCTTTTTTTTGTTTTTTCCCCTATCCCTGGTATCAACCACTAACTTGCTTCCAGCTGCAATCTCAGAGGGAACAGACCAGCTGCTCCCTTCCCCATCAGTCCTCTGAGCTCCTCAATCCAGTGCCAGCAGACATGGAAAGAGTCATGGTGACCTCCTTCACATGCCATGAGTTGCTTCTCCAGCCCCTTGGTTGTAGGAACAGACTGTTCCAAAGCCTTTTACAGCATTACAATAGATATGCAGAGGTGGATAAGGAACTTCTCACTCTCAATACATATCTACAGAGGGCAAGGGACATCTCCCCTAAGCAAACATGACTCAGAAAGCATAAGACATAGCAAATACTGTAATTCATACTATACAGCAGTAGTAAAGGGGCGATATTCATTTACTCTTCAGACTAGAGTCACATTCAGTTTCATGGTGAAATACAAGCAAAGCAACTTTTTCCTCTTAATGACCTCCAGTGGAATCAAGCACTTGAAAATAACTTGGTAAAGAGAGGACAGAAGAGCCCCTTTTGCAAGCAGTCCGAAAGACTATAATAAGATTTGTGCAATGTACTTCCCACACACTGAGGCTGGGATACACAGACCTAAGGCTTAGCACCCAAGAAAGTTTTTTACAGCCTCTCATGGTAATCAGCAGAAAGAAACTAAAACTGCTTAAGTGAAAAACAAACAGAACAAAATTAAAAGGAATAACTGCTGGTGGGTTTTAAGAATGAACACAAGCCTTGGCTATGACAGTTCAGATTTTAAAACTAGTTTTAAGGGATTTTTTTATATTGTACCTCACGGGCTCCTCTCCTTCATTCATGTTGAATGAGTTACATTATCTTGATTCGTTTGCCACCTGTCACCATCCTCACTTCTAGGGTAGGTTTTGTTCCTTAAACGATCTTTTCTACTAAAAAAGTCAACCAAATACCCACGAAAACAATATCTTAAAATACAGAGACCCTCAATAACAGCTATTCATGTCAGCACCATTTTCTTTGCCTTTGTCTAAACTGACTGCCACAACAAGTTTATTTTATGAAGGGGGACATTTGGCTTGTGGACATCCAGTCAATGTCTACGTCAATAGCAAAATGTTTTCTCCGAACTCTGACATTTGGATTTCAAATACCAAGACGTTCAAAATTCCGTATTAATGTTCATGCACTTCTGTCAGGTAACCCTTTGCCTGCTGACATATCTACCGACCTCGTGGCAGGACTACTAGAAGTACTCTATTCTCTCCTTTTACTTTTAGAAATTACTTTGGTGTTCTGGTGCATCTGGAAAAGGCAGCCTGTCTTCACCGAAGCTGTCTCACTCCCTTTCTCTGTGTGTTGTTCTATGTGCTGCAAGGCCCCTCTTTTTTCATGGTTTTATACCTGCCCGTGCTTGGATGGGGTTCTTGACCATGAGGATGTGATAAAGAGTGCAGAGACTGTCATCTCAGGGTGACATTCTTGATCTCTGACAAGCGTGCGGAGGGACAAGGTGCTGTTAGGTTTGTAGAGCAAAGAGCATGTAGGTGGACAGGGAAGAGGAGAACTAAGCGTGCAACACACAGACGGAGTGCACAGCTTCTGCCTGCCTGGACCCTGCAGCTCATCAGGAAAGCAGCAGGATAAGCACAGCAGGACCACTATGCCAAGACCGTCCTGAGCAGCCCTTCCATGGAGGGCTATGCTGGAGTCAGCTCATGGTTGGAGAGAAGTTTTCAGCGTGACAAAAAGCTGAAAATTAGAAAGAAATTAGGCAAAGAGAGAAGAAGCATGAAACAACATACAGACAAAGCAGTTAAAGTAATATTTGGTACATAATGTGACAGTTCTCCTCAGACTTCACTCCCTGTGAAGATCAGTAACATAGCAAAGACAGAAAAGAAGATTCGCATCAAAATAACTTCAAATTTTTTTTTTACCAAAATCATCTCTTCCCCTTACATACTGCACATTAAATGATTTCCCTAAAGACGTAAGAGAAAAAGAACAAAAAGATAACTGTGGACAAGCAAGTGGGCAGAACTATTATTGATATTTCATAAGGGCAAATGGAGACTCAAGGGTAAAGATCCTTTGTTTAGTTGTTTTCAGAGAAAGAAGAAAAAAAAAACAACAGTCTGAGCCAGAATAAGATTTCTATCATTTTGTTCTGCTTTGAACAATGCCACCTCACTGGCTCTGTGAAGTCCTACAGGTTTCATCTCAGGAAAAGTGAAACCAATACTTCTTCCAACGTGTGTGTGTAGACACACATATCCTACATGTATGTCTAATGTACTTACGTGTGGCACCAAAGAGATGGTAACTGAACAGTTATAAAACCCAACCTAAGGGCTTGCAACCTGAGTAGACAAGACAAAGGATGAACAGGATGTGATTCCTCTTGTAAAATTTCCAGAGCTGAAAGTAGATGGAGGCTAGGATCCCCTTCCTTAGGGGGAAGTATTTTATATGCTTGACCTCATCTTACTCTTCTGTAAGCATTCATTGAGCATTAGAGACAGGATGGGGACTAGATGGACCTTTGGTTTGATCTAGTACAGCTGTTCTCTTCTGGTGACATAATTCCACTTTCCATCTCTGTTTCTGAGACTGTTTCTGGCTCTTTACTCTTAAGTTGTAAAAACCAACAAATTAGAAAATGCAATCTGCCCTCTCTTAGTTCAGGCAACTACATTTGGAAATTTTGGCCTTAACTGTTCATATTGGTAGACTGTTGGTTAGGATTCAGGTTGCCAGTGTATAGAAGGCAAGATCTGCCAGTTTGGTTTAGTGACCTGATGACTCATCGGAAGCAGCATGCGGTATGTAACTTACAACTTGCTTCTTGCTGCTTTCCAAAGTTCAGCACACCCTTCAACTGAATACCAAAAGCCAGATTTGATAAAAGACCTGAAGGTCAGTGGTAGCTGAGTTCTTAGCAGTAGCCAGAGAGCCAGGTTCACTGGCGGGCTTGCTGAAAGGTGGGTCCACTACCTGCGAGAGTCACTGGTCTCTCGCTTTGTAATTCACCTTTTTTCCACATTGCTGTGTGATTTAGTTGTTGGTCTCACCTGTTAGTTTCTGCTGGAATTCCTTGTCACAAGCTACAGATTTCAAGCAACGAGTGACCTGAGAAGCGATAGTGAGATTGCAGTGTTCATTGTCCTTGTCCCTCTCTGCGCCCTTTGACGTTGAGGAACATTTTATCACAGGTAAGAGCAGAGCAATTTGGTTCACTGCAGATGCCACTTCTGCTCTGAACAGGACCCTCCTTTTCTTTCCTCACCCCAACCTACATGCCTCCCTGGCTAGGGGGGGTGCTGGCTGGACAAACATAAAATGCTTTTCAAAATCCCTATTCCGAGCAGTAGCACCCTCATAGCTGTCCCATCTCCAAGCGACTGGCAGCTCCTGCTTCATATTGCTGGTTCTCTCTGTGCTGTCAGTGAAGTGGGAGTCAGTTCTGCACAGCGAGGGCTGCTTAGATCAGAGAAGCAGCCCTTCACTAAGCAAGTCAATAAACTCCCCAGATTTTCTTTCCAGCCAAAGATTTAGGATCTCCAAGTGAGTAGTCAGCTCTTGATGGTGCTCCACTCAAGAATACATAACATTTTTAACACATACCAAATTTCCAACGTGATGAGGTCTGCAATTATTTCACCATGTAACATCCTGCCTTTATTACCTATGTTTTCTGTATTTTTCTGGTTTTAGTTGCTTCCAACTACACTTTTCTAACTTGATGTCTTATAAAACAACACTGTTTCAGAACAATAATAAATAGCCTCAGGTTACCACTTTCACCCTAACAGAAACAACTTTGAAAGCATGTACAGAACATAAGTAACTGAGAATATTATTTTTTTTTAAATAAAGCTCTCTCATTACTTTTTTTTTGTTTGTTTTCCAAAGGAACTTACTGAGGATAAACTGAGTTGTAAGACATGGTCTAGGGGATGAAGTATTGGAGGCAAGGCTGTGCAACTGTCTACTCAGTGCTGGATAAGGGCAATATTAAATAGGACTAATGAGCTTGAGTGAGTCAAATGACCTTTCCTCATTTGCTACAAACAGCTTTGTTCCTATGATTCAGTTAGTTGCTCAGTAAAGGTTGTGCAGCTCGTTTGCTGTATTTTTTACACCAGAAATTAATAAATGAGGCCACAGTGTTCTGCATCTGCTCGGTGACCCACTGGTACGCAATTTTAGCTACCTGCCTACTATTTGAATGGAGGCTTGGGCTGCGGAAGCCTTTCAGTAACATCGTAAGGAGCGATACATAAAGCCACTCAAGAGCATCAATCACGCCTTCAAACAGCTTGTTTCACAGACAGTTGTGTGTCCCCCTGCACCTTCATCTTCTCAAAAAAATGCTGTATAGCAACAAACTGGTAAAGTACACAGGAACTGGCTTTCACAGAGTTTTTTTTTACAAAATATGTCTGCAGACAGGGAGAAAAGGGACATATTAAACTTTGGGTGTATGAATTCAGTATGGCTGATCTAAGCAATCTCAAGAAAATGGGAGGGATTAGGGATTTCAAACAAGTTGCTGTCCTGTCTTCACTGTTCTCAGGACAGGGAAAATGTCCAAATTGTCATCTAATACTATCTTTCAAAACAGACAGTTCAGTATTCTCCATCATGTGTAAATGGCACTTTTCTCCCTCCTGAAGAGAAGGAAAAGAAGATTCAGGTAATAGCTTTTTGGAAGCATGTCTCTTTTAGCCAGTTTTGCCCAGAGATCTAACCAACCTCCAGGTATAGTTCTTAAGATCTTGGCATCCTGATTATTCAATGTATGCTGCCACTGTTATCTGGCCTATACATACCGGTGTCCTTCCCGAGGAAAGAAATGTATGTGGGGGATAGGGATGAGTGCCCACGCAGGTCTCACCCCAGGACAAAACTGGGGTCCAGTGGTTCTGAAGCTCTCCTCTGGTTTGACACAGCTATTTTTAGAGGACTGTGATGAAGAGAAGGGATTTTACCATGTCTGAGGAGGTTTGAAAAGCTATAATTGCTTCCTAATCTCTTAACAATGCATGCTTGAAATTATGCATATGTTTAAGTGATTCGCCGGATTGGGGCTACAGTTGAAAATCAAGCAAATGGCTTGGAAGGATATCTCTGTAGGTGAGGATATTAGCCTACATAGGGCTAGAACAATCAGGCAGCGATGCCTCAAGTTCTAGTGCACATCTGCCTCTTCTGTTTCTTACTGTTTCCCATCTAAATTTTAGAACACATTTTCAGGGTCTTTCTCCCTAAATAGCTTCTCCTGTAAGTGATACCAGAAATCCATACCATGACATGCATATGCTACAGTGATACATATCTTTTGTTTCCCTTTCTCTTCGTTCCCATGATGGGCTTTTATTTTCAATGATGCTGTTCTCTCTTTCAGATGACGATAATGTAAGTGGATATATGCCCTGAAAGGATAAATAAGGGTACTGACACATAGCAAGTGATTGACAGGAAGTGTTTAAGTGCTGTCATATGGCTGGCATGTCACTTAGTGATCAAATTCTTCTCCTGCCAGTAAAAATTACATTGATGCCTCATGCGGATTTTACCCTCTCCATAGCACCATAGCTCCATTCACAGAATTTACTACGCATCTCATATGTTTAAAAAGATTGGATGAGGAAATCTCCCGTGCGTGCTCAACTTCTGCTTCGTATTTGTCTCAGCTCTGCCTGCAGAATAACACACACTTCTACTGGTCCACAGGCACATTCAGCAATTTATATGGAAACGTGCAGAGAGTGGAGTCAACTGGATACATCACAGCAATACATGAGCCCTTCCAAATTTTTTATTGGTACAAGATACCCAGCAGATACCCTTTTAGAGCCATTTTTTGTCACTTAAGAGCATGACTAAATACAGAATCCTGACATTAGTCTGCTGAAAGTAGTTTCTTACAATATCATCATAGCGCAACCTCATCGAGGAGGAAGCAACTGCTATTTCATCTCTCTGTGAAGACAGCTTTCAAGAGTTCAGCTTAATCCAAAGTGCAATTATGACTATTTTTAATTGAAGGCTTCTTTCTTGGACCAAAACACTGCATTTCTTTTCAAGGATACAAAGTAGCCTCAGCTATTTTGCCTAAAATACTCCACACTCAAATCACTACTATAAATGCTGAATTTAAACTGGCTTCCTGATCATGACAAGACAGGTATTTAAATACCAAGTACATACACCATCAGTCCAGGTCATCCAGATCACCACTTCATTTAACATTCCCACATTCTGAACTACAGGATGCTTTCCGAGTTGAAGAAGTTGGGGCCACCCAGACAAGTTGTGCAAAGCTGCAGGCCACTGCAGAAGAAAGGTGCCACCAACAAGCAGCAGGGAGCATTCCCGCCCAAGGAGAGCGTGCACACCAGCATGGACTTGGTGTGCCAAGAACGGGGGAGTTGTACCCTCTTTTCCTCTCTGAGCTCGCATTATTTGTGAGAGGCATATCAGAGCTTAACAGTCACCGTGGGAGGGAAGGAAAGAAAGCAACCAGACAATAGACAGAGAGGCATTTGCAGATATGGCATGAAGCCGTGGAGGGTTGGTAGAGTTTGAAGATAGACGGACTGTTTCAGAGGTAGTTCCCATTCCTAAACCATTGACATTAAGGCTGCAAGAGAGGCGGAAAGCCAGTGCCATGCAAAGCAAAAAGGCAGTGCTGTGGAAGGCAGCACCTGAAGACACTGAGGGAAGGAGGGGAGGGCAGTGATGTGCTGGCTCTACTTTGCATATTGGAAAAAGAAGACAGCATTGATCAGCACACACAATATCTGGAGAGCTGGGATTTGATGATGTCAAAGGAAAAAAGAGTGCGGAAGGGAAAGGAGAGAAAGGCATAAAGAATTTTAGCACTGGGCAAAGCAAGGCATCAGCATGTTCACGGCACAGAGCAGAGATAGATCAGGCAGAGGGGAGACTGGAGAACTGACATGTTATTCCTATCTATTTCTGCTCACTGTGGAAATACAATATAGTCATCAGCTAATTCTCAATCTTGTCTGCTTATTAATTTTCCATCCAATTACTTGATACAAAAATTGGAATTAACAGAACATTTATGCACTACAGAATTGTTTATTCAAGGTTCCCTACAGCAAGCTGCAAAGGAATTATTCAAAAAATTTGAAGTGAAACATTGATTAAGAAATCTTTGGGAAATGAAGTCCTGACTTAAGGGAACAAAATCCACTTCAGGGAATCTCTGAAGAGCTGGCAGTCATCAGATTTGTTAAAATCTGACTCAAATTCAATAAAGCTTTCATGAAATGAACACACCTGTTCTGGAGCAGCTGAATGCTCACAGAAAACTTTGAAAAACATTCAGTTTAGAAGGAGTTCTGCCAAATGGCCTATATTTTATCTTTCTCCCATTTTGACACATTGATATAAAAAGCAACATCTTTGCTTCTCAGAAGTTCATCTGTCTCTTCTGCTGCTGATTTACCCAGATGAAGTCATATTTCTCTGTGATGACAATTTTACTAGAACTACATTTGACGCTGTAAACAACAGGGAATTAGTCACAGAAACTGATGAACTCTTAAAAAGCAAGTGTTTTCATTCAGATGCTCCCCTGTGATGAAACCATGACAGTAAAAGGTTCAAGATGATAAGCATACAGAAGTGTATGAAGAAAAATATTTTGTGACGCTTTCCTGGAGGCATCCATTTTCTGTCCAGTAAGTCATACATGAGTCAAAAATGGACTAGAATGTTTTGAAAATAACATATAAGAAAATATAAGGAAATATGTTCCTAAGAAAAATCAAATTAGAAAAATCTGCTTTTGATCCAGTGCTTCAACATACAAAATATATGAGAAATAAATGATAGAAGAAATAGTAAAATACTATTTTTCAGGTAAAAACATGCTTCATTTGCACAAAGAACAGACAAATCTCAATCCATTCTTTCAAAATATGTGTGTTAAGAACATTTGCTCCTAAAAGGTAGAGGAGGGGGTTAAAAAGCCTGGACACTTGTCCCTTACGAAGACAAACTTTGGTTGGCAATCCAGTAGCATCTTGGCATCCCTCCCTGTCCCAACCATTTAAGGGTCTTTCCCTCCTCACCGTGCAGGCCACCAGCCTGTTGTCAGTCTCTTTCCATATTATCTCAGTCTTCCCCCAACTCAGAAAGTGGAAAGTGAGTCTAGTACCTACCAAACCAGCCAGGCTGCAGCACAACCCGCTCCTCCTTACCAGAGATTCACAGGTGGCAACCGCTTCCCTGACAAACCAGCGGAGCAGTCTTCTAAAGAAGAGATTTCCTCTACTTCAACCATGAGTACAGGACTTTCCTCGACTTCTCCTTCCCCTCCCCAAGCTGACTACTGCAGACTTTCTCGGCACAACCGTTCGGTCACTGGACCTCTCTCTCACTACTGGGGTGCTTTTTGACCCTTTCCCAAGGGGTGGTGTCAGGGAGTCTGCCCCGTCCAACTGTCACTCCTAATTACCTCTCTTCTCACCTAGTTCAACTTAAAGGCATTTTTTCTTCTGAAATGCATTACCCACATGAATACAGGTTGTATGAACAGGCCAAAGCTAAATAGACCAAAAAGCTTTGCACTTCATCAGGGCTACAATCCTTCTGAAAAACAATAAACACTTTACGGAGAAATACGTGCCTTCCCTCCCTACTTGTGACAGTAAATAAGCTTTACTGAAGTCAAAGTGGTAAATAAGTTTCAAAATTTTGATAAGTACTTTCACAGCAAGTTTTACAAATCAATCTATTTTTCTAAAGCACTGCAGACTGTTGAGTTCATTGCCGTTGAGCTAGAAGAGTTAAGTGCGGCAGTATTACAGAGCCCCCATTCTATACTGACGACGTTTTGACTTCAGTGCTCTCTTCATACTGTGGACAAATACTGGCTTGTTTGCCTGTCTGTTCTGTGCTGAAAGTGCATCTGAGGTTTGCAAATACAAAGGGTCTAAACCCACTCCAAACGAAATCTCCATTGACTTCCACAGGCGCAAGAGATGTCTTTATAAAAAGGCCTTATAAGAAGATGTAAAAAAACCCTCATTCTGAAACCTCTTCTACATTCTTGAAAGCTATCCAGTTATTCCACAATCCCAATCTGTTTAACAACAGGAGTAAGAGCTATCTCATCTTACAAAACAGCTCCTCTCTTCAATTTTTTAAGTGCAGAGTTAAATACCAAATAGTATCTCTGATAATAAATGGCAAACTGAATCTGGATTTTGACCAGCAGGATGCACTCATTTTACAACTACAGGCCTCTTTGAAGACATTTGTTCATCTGAACAGTCAGAAGCAGTCCATTAGAAGCTAAACTTAGACCAGCAAATTCATGTATGTCATGAAATACAAAGAGAGACCATTTCATCACTGCGGATGGGTGGGACCACTGATAGAATTATCCCATATTTGTATTCTTTATTAAATAGTTTCCAACTCAGTCTGATGCAGAAGACAACTCTTCCCTTAATGAATATTCTGCAAAGCACTTCCCTCCTGCCACGTGCCCTGCTGACCCAAATGAAGTTAGGGATTTCCACACTCCCCATTCAATGCAGCTACTAGGTAATACATGAGAGCCGTCTCTCTCGACGAGCAATCGTGCCTGTGATGGGGAGATCCCTGCCCAGCCAGCGGGAGCTGCAATGCCGGGCTGCTTCATCCCTTTGTGTGAGAAGCTTGAGAGGCTTCAGATTTGCCACTTTATCCAGGGCTTATGACACCATTTTAAAGTGCTGTACAGGAAAGAACGATATCTGTTCCTCTTGTAAATGTGGTAACAAACAGATTTTGCAAAGTATCTCCAGGATGACTGGAAATCAGCTTCAATAACCCCTTTGCTCATGTTGTAACTGGATTTTCTTTACTACTGTCTCCCCTTCCTATAGTAGAAAAATCTCACTCTGAATTTAAGTTATCCCACTATCACCACTAGCAATGAGAGCATATTTGGTCTGGTTATTCATTTCTGAAGAGCTGCTGTGGAGTAGCCATGGGAGGGAATTGTAAGCACACCGCTACCGGTTTGCCTGACCATGTTATAACAGAAATCAATTGTTCTTCTTACAGAAGAGGTCTCAGAGGACAAAATAATGCAAGATCTGAATGGCATCCTGGTTAGTTTATCCGTCTCCAAATCTTTGGCAGCTGACAGGGAAATTGAAAATTCCATTTAAAGAAAGAAGGGACCCACTCAGATCATCCACAGAGAGTTATATTTTTTTTCCCTATCCACCTCGCAGGAAGGAGGACACCACTGCAAGATTCTTTAACCTTTCCAGACAGTATGGCATGCAACTCTAAAAACTTAAATTGTGCTGCGCCAATAGACTGTGAGCATCCATTTTCGTTACATCAAAGTCCCCTTCAGCTGTTCTTCAATTTCTGGACAGTTGGAGTTTGCAAGAAAGCGGGAGTGACAAGACGACTTGTGGAAGATGCTGGGAGGGGGCAGGGGCAGCAAGGGGGAGTGTAGCAGAGCCTCCTGAGTAGGGAGAGAGGGTGGATCTGAGGATCCTCTCAGCTGAACTAAATCACATCAGCAACGTGTACTCATACTTGCTGCCAGCTCCACTGAGAAGATACAGACGTAACAAATAAGCCCAAATTAACTTTTATCAGGTTATGTTGCAAAGTTGAGGGAGGGTATTAGGATGATGGAGGCTTATGAGAGCACTGCAACCCACTGCTAAAGTAGAACATTGCAAATGCAGCAAGCAGAATATTTCTCTCATCTGAATCTAATGAATTCGCTAATCACATTGCTGTAATTTTCTTTCAAGCTATTGGTAGAATAAGTGGATACCTGGGGAGCCAGCACTGCCCATGGAACCGAGAACTTCTGCTGTTTATTGGTATGCGTGGGAAAGTGATTTTCCTGGATGCATTTACTTGCTGGCTTTAAATACTTATATTTACTTGGGGACTGTAAATACTTTTATAAATGGTAAATTGTCATTACCCCATCTTCGTGATGCATCCCAGATTAAAGCTAGTGCCTTTCAGGTGGGTGCTATTAAATTAGTCTACTGAAACCTGACGGGTATCTTCTAATCAAAAATGTATTGTCTTCTCTGCTTAGAGCAACTTTTGCTGCTTCTAGGCAGAAAGATAATCCCATGAGCAGTGCAACTGTTTTCAGATGTGTGGATTTGTGTGGACCAGAAACAAGCAGGAAATGGCTTGTCCCCCCTAATTATTACAATCATTTGTATTTGAGTAGGACTTGAACTAGGTGGTGAAGCACAGAATGCTTGATTAGAAGAGTCTGCTGTCTCTACAGAAAAATAGAAGGGGACACAAATATTAACATTTTCCAGATAGGTCTTGCAGGACAAAGAATTAGTCTGCCATTAATACCACGAGAAAAACGTGGCCGAATTAGGACAGAGCCTGTCTCTGGGACTTTCTAATCTTAACTACAAGATAAAGTCTTTGTACTTTGCATTTTTAATTTACATACATAAAATTTAAATTGTCAGCTTTGATGCTGCAGCAGAACAAGAGGTGTCAATTTTCTAGGCCTTTTGGGGGCTAAAAACCTTCTATAGGAATGTCAACAATTATGTTCATAAAATGGCTAAATTCCTTCCAGTGCCCAAATAACTGTGTGCTCGAGAACACTAGAATGCTTCAGGGCTGCTTAAACAGGATCTCAGAGCCACAGATACTGCACATACACTTTACTACAACAAAAACTGAATTGGCTAGAAAAATACCACCTAGCTATAGGTTAATTATTTTTTTTAATGGAGTTGTGATATTTCTTTGTATCAGAAGAGACTGAAGTGTGGTTGAAGGGCACTTTCTTCACAGTCCATTATCCATGTGATGGGGACGATCAGTCTGTGCAGAATAAAGGAGTGTCTGTATTTCCATTTCTGTTTGTGGGTAACAATAGTTTTTTGCTTATGTATTTTAGATTTATTTACCAAATACTGCCAAAGAACAATTACTTTTTATAATATAGGGTGTTCCTTTGTCTGTAGTAAGCAGACAAATATTCTGATTTATTTTCACTAGAATTGTCTAACTTAGGCAAGTCAGATAGGAGTGTTTTAGTATTGCAAGCTCTTCAGACAAAAGAAACAAGCATCTGGAGAGCTGGTTAGTTGCCAGCTGGGGATTTTAAACAAGATTATCACACTTTATCTCAAGAGATAGAAATCATTACAGAAACAGAATTCAGAACCCAGATCAGTTGTCCAAAGAAAAAGGAGTTATAAGCAGCTGAAATGGAAATGGAGGATCCATACAGGCAATTTAACTGGTCTTCCATCCCTTGAAACAGACCAGACATACCACTCCAGAACTGCATTAGTAAAACCATCTCATAAATGCTCTTTGGTCAAACACGTCTTCCCAAAGAGTACAAGAAAAAGTAGAAATTTCATAATTCTTTGAGCGGATACCAAGTTTTTCACAGAATCCGTGCACAAGTGGATCTCTGACCATATTGAAAAAAATAATTCACACATATATATATATATATATGTTCTTATGCACACACATTCATACAACTCTGGACAGTCCAAGTGTGTGCATGTACATGCATAAAGCAGATTGATAAAAACTTTTTACCTGTCAAGCGTGTGAAGGATATCAACCCATGTTCAATAGGAAGTGCTCATTTGCAAGACAATACTCCCATTAATTTGTTTGTACTCAAAGTAGTTATTTCACTGAAAGTGGGGTTTTTCATATGTTTTATTATGATCTGTTTCATTACTAAGCTTTGCCTGATGTGGCCCATCAAACTTCGCTGTATTACATCTATGGTAACCCATGCCATTAAGCTACTTCTGTTGTAGTTTTGTTAGTGTGATTAATAATAGAGTATTCTGGAGACATCTAGGTAAAGGTAATGGTAGGTTTTGGCTCTGAATATTTTAACAAACAAATAATGCAACAGCCTTACCTTGCTGATGTGAGCTAATGAAAACTGGGAGGCCTTCTGGGAATTACTACATTTTGCAAATTGCTAAGTGAACAAGCAAAAGAAGCCATGCTAATGTTTCATAAAATCCAGCATGTTCATTTATTTTTGATGAATGTACTTTAAATTATGTGCAAACATTTCATAATAAATTAGTGGAAGCCATAAAAAACATGCAGGTAATCATGAAGGCAAATTAGGAGTCTTACACACACATGTTCTTGCTGTAATTTCTCACCAAGAAAATGACACCAATGGAAAAGAAAAAGGCAGGGAGACCACTATTGTCATCAACATAGTAAGTAAGAAACAGCAAAATGTAAAGTGGTCATATCGTACGTCAGCCTCCAAGTCACCGCAACATGAAGCAAACATAGAGCCAAGTCCTTCTTGAAGGTGCACAGTGAAAGGGCAAGGGAAAACAGCCACAAGTTGCAACAAGAAAAAATCCAGATGGACATAACAAAAAAATAATTGTACAAGGAGTGATCAAGCACTGGAACATGTTCCCCAGGAAGGCTACAGATTCTCTGTCACTGGCATTTGCAAGACTCACGTGGACAAATCTGTGGTCTGAATTTGATGTTTTCCCTGGATTAACTAGGAAGTTGGGCTAGACAGCCTACAAAGAGCTCATCTAACCTAAATTGTTTTGTCAGCTTATGAAAAAATAAAATCTAAAGGTCAACAAGGGATTTTTCACCTTGGAAAATGAGACTGGGCACAATAGCAACGCTGCTGAATTATTTTCAGGTGGATTAGAAAACTGAATGATTTATGTGATCCCAAAACACTTTTACACAGCAAAATATCTAGTATTACAAAGAAACATTTCTGGAATTTTCCTCTCTGTGGAAGAAAAATAGGATTAATCAGTTAAAAAACAATGTTTCAGTGAATAAATGATTCATTCACAGAAATTGCCTGTCTCTGAGAGGTGAGTCTGGCAGAAAACTGTCTGTCCCCATCTCACTGTCTGTAGTGGGAACAAAAATCCCTAGTAAGGCCCAGTTCTCTGTTTTAGACAGGAATGTAAAAGGGCTTACACATGAGGTGCCATAGTAATGTAAATATGAAAGTCTATACAAATTCCGGTCTTAACTGGCAATGCAAAGTCTGTTCCTGAAGATGCTCTGGCATCTGGGACCCACCAAGTATGGTAAGTACAATAAGTATATTTCATCCGTGTCTTTCTTTCTGTCATCAAAGTCTAGACAAAAGGGACATCACCTATGGGCTGGCACCACTTCTAGTGATTCCCCTACACAAAGGGCATTCTTGTATAGCCCTGTGAACTGGCAGTGGATTAGCTGCTACTGCAACGCAAAAGGTCTGGTCACCACAGTCTTGCAGTTATTTTTTTTTCAAGGATGGGGGTTAACTGCTTGAATGAAAAGGTATTATGATCATGTTAATAAACATTTCTTAGAGCAGTCGATGGGAAATTGGTGCTTTTATAAGACACCACAAACTGACCCTCAAAAAAAATTGAAAACAAAGCAAAATTCCTCTACATCATTCCCAAACACATGAGCACGTAAAGAAAACAACTAATATTGGAAGTAATAAATGAACATTTACAATAGCTCTTTCAACTCAGATGAAGATGAAACATCTTGCAGTAATGCTGCACGAGGCCATCCCATTTTTCCTTTCCCTAGACAGCACAGTTAGCCCTGGGATAAAAACACTGAGAAGCTTTGATTAAGGCAGTCTTCCTAGGGTATGCAGTAAGATTTCACATTGGGATTTCTGAAGTGAGATCAGTGTCTCACAGTTACTCCACAGCAGAGATTTTGCAAACTGAGGCAACTGAGCTTCTTCTGAGCAGCACCCCAGCTCCGTCCAGATTGCTGGCCTTTTCCTCCTCTGCATTTGTAGAACCTAGCACAGAGAAAAGACATGCTGCTGATGGTATATTTGGAAATCTCTTTGACTGAAAGCATAGACTTTTCCCCTTTCTTGCTCCCAGTTCAGACGGTTGGTAACAGGGAAATAGCTATCTAATTTCTTGAAGGTCCCTCAGAAACCAGTCCAACATGAAACAAAAGTGAATGGCCCCATTATTCTAAGGGGGGCATCATTTTAAAAATACCAGGAATGCTTTTCTTAGTCAGTAATTGCAAATTCAATTTTAGTACTCTGAATGGCAACAGGCTTCGAGGAGCAAGCGTATTGCAAGCTGGAGTTTGCCAAGTGCAAGACAATCACAAGTGCTCTTTATTTCTCTGGTCACTCAATAATATTAGACTTCGTTAAAGAGAGGAGATTGCATTGCAGAAATTGAGCCCTAGAGACAGCACCCACTTACAAATAAATAGAAAAACTAACACTGCAACGTACCATGTCAGAATACAGTCTGCCACCAAATCCAGAAAACCCAATATTCTCATTTAATATGGCCTTTCTACCATGCTGTTTACAGGATATTGAACACACAGACAGAAAGACTAAAATCAGCAATCAAAGGAAGGACTGTAAAATTAGATCTTGCAAAATGCCCCTATCTTACTGCTAAAAGAATAGTATTAACTTTATTTCATTTTGGCACAGGATCGAAATTTTCACCTTAGCATCTCAGGGCTTGTTATGAGAAAGTCCACCCCATAGCAGTTGAAATGCTGCTACGAATCCCTTCTGGTATCAAGCACACCAGCACTCTCTGGTATAACTAAAATAAAAATAAACGTGCAGAGAAAGCTCATAACCCTGTGCTGCACCTGAGCTATGATGCCACCTTCACTGCTTGCTAATGAGCCATGCTTGCCCCACCAGAGACGTATAATACACTCTCTGATCTCATGTTTCTAAACATGGATGTTAATTAATATGTAAAGCCTCCAGTTACTTGGAAGCCATTTCCCCTTTTCACCTCCTTTCAATCCAAACATGTGGCTGTATTTCATGCCTTTTTATTTAAATGACAGACCTACCATTAATTTATAAAGCAATTACAGGTCCACCGATTTTAGTAAAAGCAAAAACGTATCATGCACATGAAACGGAGAAAAAAAATCAAGACTAAAGACAATTAACTATTCATATTTGTCTCTGCCTTTTTAATAGACACGCTCTCTCCCATGAGATCAGGGATCAACCACTACTTAGATATTTAGTCCTCAGCTTTGGCATTAAAACCTTCCACATCAAGCACTGTCTTAGTGATGTTCTTTCTATTCTAAGGAATAAAAATAACAATGAAATGAATGATTAGACACATTATATACAGCATTATGTGCTAGGAAAGAATGAGATCATAAAAAAGATGCATTATACATATACTACTTCCTTATGCTTATTTTTTTATTCCAAAAATAAGATGCTTTCTTTTACATTCTGATTGTGTTTTGTGACAATCATTATTCAGGGAATGAAGCATTTTAATGACTTAAAAATTAATTTGGTGGTCTCAGCCTAGCTCCCAGTGAACACGTGTCCACATAAAAAAAAAAAAGAGCACACTAATTGGCAATCTCATTGGCATTCACATCACAGAAGCCAGGAACTCCATAGATTTTAAAGCCAGAAGTGACCATTGTGATCATCTAGTCTGACAGGTCATGGGACTTCTCTGAATTAATTATTGCTTCAAATCTCAATAGCTGTGATAGACCTGGAGCATGTTTTTTAGAAAAACATCCAATGTTAATTTTAAAGTTTCCAGTAATGGGAAATCCAGTACAATTCTTTTTTAGTTATTCTAGGGGCTGATTGTGCTCACTGTTAGAAAAAACAGTGAATCTTCTTTTCACTCTGAATTGTTGTACCGTAAACTTTAAAATTTGTTAACACCTTACACCTTTGTTTGCCAGAGTGAAGTGTCGTCCTAGCAAATTATTAGTGGTGATATGAATGTCAAGACTGGAGGATGCTTTATTTTTAATACTATGGTCTAGTTGTTCAATCATCTGTCCAGGAAAATGGAAATCTGAATTCAATGCACTCCTAAATCTGAGGAATATGCAACCCACAGCTCCAGTTTCCTAAGAGAACATCCCAGTTGCTAGACTAACCACTGCTGGAAACTGAGACTGGACTCAGGAGTACCACTTGCCCTTCTTTTTGAAGTTGGGTCATTAGGTCGGCCAAGAACACAGTGTTTCTGAGGGCAAAGAGAGGACATCAAGAAGCATGGCACTTAGCCTGATTTGCGAGGCCCTCAGTTCAGAGAGAGTAAATTATACTACACCATACACCACATACGTTATGTAATAGTAAATATAATAGTTGGATAATGAGATAACTCATAGAAGATATTAAAATTCAGGGCACATCTTTCTGCCCCTCTTTCCCTACAGAGTGCCATGGTGTTTTTTGCTTTTAATTCAGTTGTCGTACTCCTTTATCATTTCACCCCCAGAGACTTGCCACTGTGAGGGTGAAGCACAGCATGGGAAAAGCCACGCTCTTGCCTGTGCCATACCTATTTTCTCAGTACTGCCTTCTGGACTTTATCTTACAGATCTGGCAGTCCAACATATTCCATTGCCAACTATTTTTTTGTTAGATTGTTAGTTGTTCAGTGTTAGAATATTACCAGCTAACTACTGGCACTATAGTATGGAAAAGCAACTCCATCTTTTCAGGGAGTATAATTAGAGGTAGCTAGGCATTGCATATGCAACCGACAGATTGAGTTAATAGAGATTCACCCTAATTAAAAGCTTGAAGTTTTAATGAAAATATAAAGCCTTTCTTGGGAAAGCTCTTTGCTTTGATTCCGCATTCAAGTCACAGTGGCAGCACAGCCCTTAAGAGACCACCAGCAGAAGTGAGGCTGTTGAACACTCCAGGAGCCCTCAAGAGGACCAAGGTACGATGCTTATAATAGGAAGGCATAGTAGTGGGTCAAGGTCTCTCAGTGAATAAACGGTGAGTTTGTGCTCTAATTAAAGCACTGCCCTTTCTTTCACTCTTTTTTGGTTATTAGAGTTTTATGTGTACCTACAATATGTTGGGGTAGAAGCCCTGACCTCTTTAGTACTGTTTCAGAGACAGTTTAGTCTAAGCAACAGTTTAATCTACTTGCTCAAATGAAATTTGGGAGATTATTCTTTTTTTTGGATGCATAAGCTCCTCTTCCCTACAAGTTCAAAGAGAAGAAAAAGGACATTGAACAGCTGGTTACAAACACATACTCTCCCTTAGTGTTAAGAGACTCTTTTTAATAGGTGCTTTAATTACTTAATAGCCTGGAATAAAGTTATAACCTTTTTGTTGCTGTTATGATTACCGACAACTAAAATATACAGCTCTGGTAAAGTAGCTCCCTCTCCAGAAAAGAAAGCCTCTGCCTCTGATACTTCCCAACACTCCACTTAATTATGTTATCCTTCATTTAGATGGTGATTCTATTGCAACATCTAACAAGGAGAAGATATTGCACAGTAACAGTGAGTGGCTAGGACAGCTGCTTGATCAAGGCGTTATTGAATTACACATACTGAGGATGCAGCTGGATGGTGAAAACTGATGCTTTCACTAGGTGGTGAAATTCCGCTCTGTAGTCTTTTAATTCAGAGTGTATCCAAATAAAGATTAAAAGAAGAAACAAGGATTGTAACAGATTAAATGCAAGGAGGCATTTCTACCCTGATATTTTTATTCAGAACAATATTATCTCTCTTATTATCTTGATGACACTTTACGACCACTTAATTGGGCCAGCTACAGATCTATCATTTGTCCCAATTAGGTGAAATCTTCAGTAAAACAGATATCAAGTGGAGCTATTCAAAACTCCTGCAAAGCCATTACAAACTCAACGCAAGCTGTACAGGGGCATCTATAAATGCTAACCTTTTAGACCCAAGTCCCTCTTTCTCTCTAACAAAAGAGCTGTAAAACAGGATTTCATAAGGAATATGGCTCTCTGGCAGCGCCTTTGCAATGTGCGCAGCAGGTGAGCTGCACGGGCGATGGACGGAGCTGGGGGTGAGGAGCTGGCAGCACCCAGTGCCTGTCCCCTTCCCCGCGGCTGCCCCGGGCTCCCAGGACAGCAGCCCCGTGCCGCTGCCAAGCCTGCTGCCAGCCCACGTCTGGCATATGGGCTGCCCCACAAAGGAGGACCCCAGGGCCCCGCCGACGCAGCGTGGCACGCGGATCATCTTTGGGGTCCCGCAGCCATTTCGGAAGGGCTTTGGGGACTCTCTGTTTTAAGTACAAAATTAAGCCTGAGTGGCCAGTGAAGCCAAGGGGATAATCCTGGATCAAAGCCAGGAAAGATGAACTGGAGCAGCCACAATACAGGCAATCAACACAATCAATGTTGTAATTATTTTAGAATAACATGGCTCAGTAGATAGAGGTGGATTTGAGTTCAGGGACTCGTATGCTCAACCTTTAGTTAGTAGCTATGCAAAAGACCTTTTCTGCAGCACAGACCATGCTGTCCCACTGCTGGCTCCCTTGTCCCTCGCCATTCAAGACAGCATTTCCACATCCCAGTGTACTTTACTGTCAGAGAAAGCCTCAAACATCCTGATCTCAGCCGGAAGAAGAAAAGTAATCCATTCCCTGAAGTAATCAGGGAAGCCCCCCTCAAAAAATACGGGACGGAAGAAAGGGAGGAAGGAAAGGACATTACAT
Organism: Dromas ardeola; assembly: GCA_013398915.1. Taxonomy (NCBI): domain Eukaryota; kingdom Metazoa; phylum Chordata; class Aves; order Charadriiformes; family Dromadidae; genus Dromas; species Dromas ardeola. Next base: position 174,511 of record VYZM01006146.1, read on the forward strand.
TTGATGAACAAATGGGAGAGGGTAATAGAGAAATAAACTCAGGAGGAAGCAGCTGAGCCTTCCTCCTGAAACACTTCTCAATGTTTGGTTTTGGCGCCAGTAACTTCATTTTCAAACATTTGAAAGGAAAATATGTAAACGCTTTAGAATGATACAAGTCAGGATGGGCTGCTCCACAGGTTAAGACATGTTTGCTTTGCCTTACCTACTCTTCATTCAAGAAAGATAGAAAAATTCTCTATGTGCATTTGGTATCTTTATTCAGTTACACATTTATATATGTATATATTTATATATACATATACACACGTGCAAACGAAGGACCCGTGATTGTCACTCCCAAAAGCTTTTAAATAGACACTGCACAGCCTTCTGGAAGCCCCACCTGGTTACCCAGGGAAAGACACACAGCAGGGTTTCTTTTAATGCACTTAGGACAAGCCTTCAGATGCAACCTCTGAATTCCATCCAGACAACAGCTCACATACACACTCCAAGGACCAGCTAATTGACCACATGAAGCAACAAAGTCTAATTCCCTAATTTCACCGGGACAGGAGAATGCATGGATGTCTAAGTACGACTGCCAAAATCTTGCTTTGAGAAACATGTGGCAATCTAGCCCAATGGCATTCTAACTACCAGAAAAATTCTGTTTCCACTTTAAGATCAATTACTGCTTCATCACTGTCTTTGTCCCCATGTACTCATTTACACCTGTGCAAAGTGAATGGAAAACACTACCAAGTGAGAATGAGAACAATTTATCATTTCTTTCTACAGCGACTGCAAAGCGGGGAGGCAGGCACTGAATTTATCAGGTTCAAAAAGAGGCTGCAAATTCAAACAAATGTATTTGTACTGTTCATTTTCAAAGGAAATTAAACACAAAATTGTGGCCTAATACATTAACATTCTGAATACACCCTCGACCAGGAAATACATAATTATAGTACCCTTAGTAGCTACGGCATGGTTACATTTTGGACATATAAATAAATGCTCTGAACTCCACTGGAGTTCAATAAAGTCATGCATGCACTAACTTGGCTTAAATATCAAGAAAATGATGTTGTTTGAATTGACATATTTATACACATATATATTATATGTATATATTCTTCACTAAAGTTAACACAAAACATTAAATGCAAGAATGGTGTTTGAATTACAGTTTCTGCAACATTTAAAAAATTAGAGAAACAATATCAGAAAACACTGGCTTGTACATAAATTCTCACATATTATTCCATATTAATACAACTGTTGCAGGAAGTTTTATTTTCATGCACTTTCTGTGACCACCAGGCTGACCTAAAGCTGAATTATATCCTTGAATACAGTGATACAGAGCCTGGGCTTTTAAATGGTAATATAAATCATAAAAAAAAAAAATCAAACCTTTGAAATCACATACATTGTTTCATGAGAACAAAAATCACATTTACATGAACAGGTAATAATATTTCAAGTAGGGATGTTTCACATCAAATATGCGAACCTCTGTTTAAATACATAAAAAAGTAACAGGATTTTACAAGCTGCTAAGCACATTCACGTCAGATCTACAGACTGTTTCATAAATGTTCATCTTCATCAGGTACAGGATAACTGGAAAAGAAGCGTTACCATAATAGCATAATACAACTATTTAATTCAAGTATTAACTGTGCTTAGATTTATTTGCAGTTTTAATTAAATTTTCACTTTCTGTGGAGCACTTTCTACACACCAGAGAATGTAAAATAACGGACCTTATTTATTTTTTTTTTTGCTAAAGATACATCATTATTTCAGACCTGAAAAGAACAGCAATAATATAACAGGATTTAAATCTGCCTTCCAGCTTTCTTTAAAAACAAAATTAAAAACAATAGCCTCCCACAAAACACCTCTTATAGTTGACAGCCAATTATTTCTACTTAATTTAAATGGCCAGCTCCCAGGAAGAAGCTTGCTTGGTAGAATTTCATGTAAAAGATTGGTTCAACAATTTTAATAATGTAAGATAAAATGTTTACTAGCATAAAATTTTCTGCATTTGTAGATTATTCTGTTAGGCAGATTTTTTAAATGTTTTTGCCTTATTCTGTCAAATATTATTAATGAGTAATAAGAAATTTGGGGTTTAAATAAGTCTACTAAGGAAGTAAGATTACTAAGCAGCTCTTAAACAATGAAAATTTATCCTGGAGTTTTTCACTTATATGTCTTTAAATAGTGTTCGAACTGAGCCAATCCTGACAAGAAAAGATCTTTATTTCATATTTATGTTGTAGAAATCATTAAATTCTGAAAAATAGTTTTCAAAATGGAGTTTCTTTCATATTAAGTACATAGCCCACCTACTGATTTGATTAACAGTGCCAGGAAAAGCATTACTGACAAATAAAGCCAGTATCCTCTCTGTCTCCGCGTTGGGAGTGTTGTTTGACTCCCCTTAATTTTAGTTTCAGGAGGAGATCTGCCTGTCTGCCCAAAACTTCTAGTGGAGATAGAGCATGCCAGCCAGTCCTAGGGAACTAAAGCTACAAAGCCAGATGATTTGGCTTTGGAGAAGACAAGGGAGAAAGGGGGAAGGTGGCAGCCTGACATCCTAAAATTTCTGGAAGACCAAAGAGAAGTATATATATTCAGCGTTTATGTTTAAAAGGGTGGTAAGGCCTGTTGGAAGGAAGGGGGATGGAGAGCTGGGGAAGAAAAGGAACTTGGCTTCAGTCAACCCCAGATGACTTCCCCTGAAGTTGAACTTCCAAGTCCTGGGGCTGGGCTGGCACCGTGCGGCCCTACTCCCGAGGAAAGGCTAACGGGACGAAACATACAGAGCTCTATCCAAGACAGGTATACATTGCAATAAGTGAGAATGGGAATGAATTATTTAGGAAGGTATCAGCAGTATGAACAACGGTAATGGAGCAGAATTGAAGGGAAGCTACAAGGAGGCAGAGCGTGATGAATTTATTGGAAACTCCAGGCTCTATCAGACACTATTCTTCAGTGGAAATGGAGAAGGACTCGTAAATTGAGCTTTAATTAGTATTTTCACGTCATTTTCAAACTTTACAAATTAGCATTTTACAATTACAGTTTCAATTACAGTTGTTCAGCTACATTTAAAACATACACAGGAGGAAACAACCATATATTGGCTGTTAGTATCCTCTTAATTAAAATTCCAAAAGTTTATGCGTTTACAGAATATAATCAAAACTACAAAATTCTTTCATACAAGTACAGAACACCTTGTAATCCACTGTATTCCTAATGTATAGTGAAAGTGTATAAATTAGCTGCTTTCTAGGTTACTGTAAATATAAATCTAAAGGGCAACTACTGAAGAAAAAATTTCTTATATGATTATCAGGTGTAAGACACCACAAAAGCCTACTGAACAACTTAAAGTGAAATGATTTTTCATACTCAATATGAAAAATAAGCTTTTTCTTAGCCTTGGATTTTTGGTTTGGATTGTTTAATAATTTTCTCAGCAAAAATGCAACACTAAATGAAACGAGCTTAGCAGGCAGCAAAGGAAAGAAAGCTCATAAAGTGAAGATGACAAAATTATTTATTTATACACATGTGAAAGAATACGTGAACATGTTTTAAAACTTCTGATTTAAAAAACTTCATGGCCTATCTGCCTATCTGGATTCTTCTACACCAACCTACACTGCAGTACCTGTTCATCAAATATATAGAGAGAGAGACACAGTGTGTGCGTGTGTGAACACACAATTTTATTTAACAAATTTTGTGAAATAGGGAAGCATAATCCAGTTCTTACAGGTCTCTGAGGTGCAGAGAAATTATGTGAGATACTGAAGGTCACAAAGGTTGTATGTGGGAAAGTTGGGATATCAGTCAAAATCCAGTTTTATCAACCTCAGAACTCACAGAGTAGGAACACCAAACTCATTTTAATTTAACAGCTCCAAGCACTTCATATTTTTATTGTATATAACTATCTATTTGTCCTCTACTTTTGAAATTCCAAGGTGCTTCTGCATTGCACTTTTCATCCTCAAGTGCAGATCTTAGAAACAGCTTCTTTTTTTTTTAATTAAAACCCAGTGTACTTTTTTTACCAAATATATACAATATTTACAATTTCAATTACAATTTCAGCAGTTGAAGCGTTAAGAAAAATACCAACAATTATGATAAAGTCAAAATATCAGGGGTAATGGTGGTACTGTGTCTCATACTTTATCTTTTCCTTTATTTTATACCTTAAGAATGTTTTCTCAGTTAGTTCTCAGCTACTTAAAGAAACATTTTTAATCACTGTTTTTGGCAGAATGCTTTATAGTGCAACCCACCTTATTTTCCAGTGCCGTGTATACCACCAGGAAATCCTCAGGATTATATCCTTACTAGAGATGAAAACAATAATCATTCTTTTCCTCCTGAAACCTATAAATGGAAAATTCTAGGGCATAGCCACCATTTACACAGAGGAAATTATTCTTTTGTATTTGTGCCAATCACTAATAGGTGCTATTTCATCACAGTTTAGCGCATTCAAGCTACATTTCTTGGGTGAAATTTAACACTTGGTAAACAGAAGGTTATATAGTCCTGTGAGTTTTTCCAGAGAATCACCAGCCCAACACCACTGTAGTCCACACCAGGAGGAGAAACGCAGAGCTTAGCTCCAAGAGACTATAAAAGGGGCCTGTAGAAGCAGCCAAACCTCGAGCCAGGTGATGATCTGGACCCCTTGAACACATCCTTTGTTAGAACTAACGATAAATCTTTTTTCCTGAAGATGGGGAGTGCGAGTAGCCGCAGGAGCAGGCTACACATGCCTGTGCACGAGCAGTCACACATTACACTTTCAAAACCACTCCACCACTTGCATCTACTCATCTTGTCCATCCCTGGCATTTGGTCCAGACATAATGCTTAAATCACTAGGAATTGCACCTGTTTTGCTATATTACTAGAAAGAGATTGGCTGTGGGATTTCAAACCCTTCTGCTCGCTCCCTGTGCAAACAGCCTCTCACCTTAAATAGAGACAGGCTACTTTGCTTCAAGCATAATTTCATGTGTGCAAGGGAGCAGGTTTAGGTCTCTTGTTTCCAAACACTCTTTTCTGCCCTGGGCAATTTTCAACACGTTACAACTTTCCTAGTCCCCTGAGAACCAAAATACTGGTTAGCTTTTCCTTCATACAGCAGAATATACCTGCCAGCTACAACTCTTCAGATGTAGATTACGGTAAGGCTTACATTTTCTCAACAAGCAGAGGCATTCGCTCTGGTAAGGTGCATCCTTAGAAAACCTCATTCTGTGGTTATAAATGATGCATGGCCTTCTGCTCTGCATGTGAATACAGTGGAGTGGGCTGATGGGTGCATGAAGGGGACCCTGTAGAGAACAAGAACAGTAGAGAGACTAAGAAAACAAAAGCAGAAAGACAAAAGTCTTTAGGGACACAAATAAAAGTTTTCCAAGGCTTTTTCGTCTCATTACAAGACTTTTTTCTCTAAGATTTTGACCAGTCATAAAGAATACACAAACAAAGTGTAACAAGAACCACTGAAATGGCTGAATGAGATAACTTATCACTGTAGTCTCAAAATCCTTCAGGAGCCTCATGGACCTGAAGAAGAACTAAAAGCCAGAGGTTTGACCTTTTTTTTCCAACTATGTCATATTATCTGCTCTAATAAAAAAAATATTTTTTTTTCTCATACTGTATTATGTAGGGACAATATTAAAGGCAACATAAAATTTAAAAATATTGCAATAATGAACAATCTTCCTCTTCAAACTGCCTTAATAACAAGTGAAAATGAATATACATGTACTCTTTTGCTTCTATGTGCCAATTAATTGAAGACTTGTTTGTTTGAAAAAAAGTGCAAGTTTGGACTAGAGAAATCCATGCTGCTTTTCCAATTTCTCCAGGTGAAAAAATCATTTATTTTACTGTATGCTGCCCATTACGTGAATATCCCTGCTTAGAAATAAGAGACATTACAGAGAGGGTTCCCAGGTTGTCACTGAACTGATAAAGGCTCTGAGCAGAGTTGATTGGTGTTACAATTTTGTAGTGACGGTACAGAGTAAACCAGGACTCAAGACATGCAAATACATACGTCAGAGTCAAACAAAGAGTGAGAAGCTGACAAAGCTGCACAGATCCTTATTCTGGAGTCCTAGGTCTGGCAAAGGTAATCACTGACTTCAACAGAGAATATTTCTCCAGCAAGAACAAAACAGGATTTGGCTGTAACTTCTTAATGTGTTTTCAGCTTCTCTCCTTTTTACACAGAAGCAACAACAAATACATTGCTTTGCATATTTTGCACTGTATTCCACCCAATGATATTTTCACTACATTGTTTACATTTTATTTTTAGAGATGCTGATCGCCACTGAACTGGCAGAACAGATGCTTTGGAAAAATTAAAACAGTCGATTTTCAATGAAAAGGGAATAAATTCTTCCATTTCGTCTTCCCGACCTTCTAGCATCCACTTTTGTAACAAGCAATGCTGTCTGTGCCTGTTCTCTCCAGCAGTTAGAGAGCAATTCAGGATGCTGGACTAGGAGCTGAAAAGGGAACTATACCTTACAAACAGCTGTCAAGCACGTTGATTTCTGTCACGAAGTACATTGCTTGTATACAGGGGATGTATAACACCCTCACAGCCTGGCAAAGGGAAAGGGAATAGTTCCCCTGGTTGAAATGGTTCAACTTGTAACTGCAGAGAGTGGAGGGGAGGGGGAGTGCTGAATAACGCAATTCATTAAAAACATATTAACATGCTTCCGTCTAAAAGGATAGGAAGGAGAGAGTCACATCCCTGCCCAACCCACACAGGGCTATACGGAATGGCTTCTAGGTATAACTCTTAGGAAATTTGTGCAATCTTTATAAGGTCAAAAATGACCCAAATTTCCTTTTTAAAATAATGCAAACCACTATGATCCTGCAAGAGGCTCTTTTTCTCATTGCTATAAATTATTGCTATTACCACCACCACTACTACTACAGTACCGTATTACTATTCAAAGCAGTAGTGCATTACTGTTGCTGTGTGTATTAATTTGATGAGATTCTTCTGGCCCAGGCTCTTCAGCTCAGGCGCTAGAGTTGAGTTTTCTGCCCCAATGACAACACGACACACGTTGCTGGTGTTTGCTCGCAAAAGCAGTTGGCAACCCTAAGGGGGAGCCCAACAGGATGGAAATCGATAGGTGCCTCTGACGTAGAGCATGCTCTGCCTTACTGAGTCTACACCCTGGCTAGGATGACAAGCTGATGATGATCGTTACATCAAAGTTGGTTAGTTCCAACACAACTGCTGTTACATCTGCTTTGGACTGAGGTAAGCACGGTACTTGACCTCAGTAACTTTGTGCAGATCCAGGGGTTTGGCTCGAAAAGACCCAGTTTCGGTCCATGACATCTGCTAAATGCTGTGGAGGGAAAAAAACCCAGCAGTTTGCTTGTTCTCCGACTTCTCCTTATGCTCCTTCAAAACTTTTTTTACTTTTCTTTTTAAAAAGGGTCTGGGAACAACAGAGAGTTTCAATAGTTGGAAGGGCAGGATTTAAAGAGATGTCATATATTTAGTTCTGAAAGTTGTACATAATGTTTATACTCATAGGTTTCCATACAACTTAGAAGGTGCAAAATATAAATACCATGCGTTTCCCCCATAAAGAGGGAAAATTCAAATAAACTGGTCTCATGGATTTTGCCATAAAATATTCTGAAAAACTGAAAGGTTTCTTCTGATTTTTTCATCTTTTTCTCTTTGCTTTCCACAAGAAACAAACCAAAAGGAATGTATGACAAACTTGCAGGTCCCTGTTTTGCTGATACTCTTTTTTGCATATTGCATAACCTCTCCATTTAGATCCAGAAATAGCCTGATTAGAGGTAACTGTTTTCCCTAATTTAGAGACTTGAGGGCCTATGGATCAGTTCTTGAGAAAAAGAAAATAGTAAAGATTTCCCCTACCTACTACAGAATGAAAATATTCCTTCATTTTGTTCTCCTTTCATCTTTCTCTCCTGTTCCCTACACCCTTCAAAATTCATAACCCTACAGAGGTCCTAACTATTTTGTTATGGATTTTTTAGTGTCAGTCCTTCAGTTTTCTTTTTCTGCAGCTGGCAGCAACAGGTTGTAGGCACAGCAAAGGCTGGATGACCACCCCTCAGAATTTGGACAACTCTGCTCTTCTGTTGAAGGGCTGGATTTCAGAAGCACATTAAAGTGCTCTTACATAAAAGTGCATTTTAGTAGACACATAAAATGGGTCAAAATATGAATTTAAACTGACATTTTTCTTCCCATGAAGACGACATCCTCTCATTCAACTTACATTGTATGTACTAAAAAAACATCGGAAATTTCCACTATTTGTTTATCTTCACTGCTTAAATGGGCACTTTAACATATCAGCACTCAGAGTGCTATACTGCTGAACTCACCCTTTTGATGGCACAAATAAAAAGTAACACTTCGCTTTACAAAACCTTACAGATATGACTTGGTCAGCTTTCTAGTATTATTTAGGACAAACAGATTGTACACAGAGCCACCAGAGGCAGTTTTTACCTTCCTCTCACGCCCTTCGACTCTGTTCTTGACATCATACAGAGTAAAAGGAAGCTGTTTATAGCACAAACTGTGGTAACAAAAACCAGACGCTGAGTATCTGGGGTACAATCTGCATGTGAGGACGTAAGAGCTCCAAGCTAAATTTAAGCAGAGGCACCACTGCAGTGGCTGATTAGATACTTCCTGTCTATTGCTTAGCAAGATGTCCAGTGGAATATAAGCATCCAGTGGTAGCAGAGCACATAACTGCAAAAGTGCAAACCAATCATCAGACACTTGCAATTAAACCCAAAACAGGGAGTAAAACCTGAGACCCAACACCTCGTGCACAACTGCAGTCTGGATTACAAGTCAGTCAGCAGAGCTCGCGGCACTGCCGCACCCACAAAACAGACACCTGCAAGTTGGAGACTCAGAGAGCTCCGTACATGCCCTAGGTACATAAATAGATACATTAAAATGTCTCATGTGGGCTGCTTTTAAAGTAATTACTTGCTCCATAGAGACATCTGTGTTTTTACTAATAGGAAAATGAGTGGCCATACTATAAGTGGATTGTATAAAGGCCGTACTGTACTAGTTTCCTAAACAGATCTTAAAACAACCTGGATACCTCAGTTGTAACCCTTTCTTAAAAGGGAAGTGGCCTTTGATCACGAACAGACTATAAGCTACTCTAGGATCTACCAGGATATGGTCTTTCAAAGTGTCAGAACATTAACCTGGCCAATATTCATTAAATACCGAATACAGGTAATGTCTGGAGAAAACTCAAGGGAAAATTAATGTCTGTCAGGCAACATTCAAGCTGTGTTGACTCACTGCCATGCAGAATTTCATAATTTTCATCCATAGAGAACTGCTCATATGTATGTATGTTCACTGAGTCCGTGAAAAGCCTATAGGCAAGTCTATGGGTTTTTTGGTCTCTCAAGCAAGTGCAGAACAAAGATTTAGATATCCTATGAAAAGGAAGGAGAGCATTTTGTCTTACTTATGTCATACTTGCTTATGTCAACCAACACGGATATTGTTTTTCTTTTGTAAGTACTCACTAAAAGTATTTCCATTCACAAATGTGTGCGGATAAAGTATTTATGACTTGTCCTACAGAATACATTGCTAGAAATCCTCCTGGGACTTTAGCACTGCTCAGAAAGTGCAAACCAGAAGAGGTCCAGAGAACCTGACTGGAAACCTCTCTTTTCACTATCTGGCCCTTTACCTTGCCCCACTCTGTTCACTCAAAGTAGTCACATTCCTTCAGATTATGGAAAGGAAAGACTGGCAAGAAGACCAAAACTCAGGCACCCAATTTCGCATATTTTCTTGCAAATGACAGAATGAATTTTGAGTGAAGTAATGATCATTAAAGGAGCTGTTGTATTAATTGACATTTTATTAGTTTTGACCAGTTGATATCCTTTTATCAATATCTCCATGCTGACCTTAATCTCTTCTCTGTGGGTTTTGAGATGTAAGTAAGTGGCTACTTTTCAAAGGAAATTGGTATCTAAAGGAAAATTGTGGAACTTCTAAGAACAGAAACTCATCAGTCTGATAAACAATACGGACTACTTGCTTCAATCATTCAGGAATGCACAACCTGCCTGCACTTCTCAGATCAAGTACATTTGCAAGCCCCAGAGAAGTCATACTCATGTCCCCAAAACTGGTGTGCACTACCACAAGTCTGAACAAAAGCATCTCGGGGTGGGGGGTGGAGGAGCACATCGCAAAGAGGCAAAACATTTTGTGGGAGTGGGTTGCTTGTGGAAAAATTCTCTGTTCACAGCTTTCTGCACCTAGAAATTGTCAGAATATTTGTTATGGAATTTCTGGTCTGAAGAAACTTCTTGAGACATTTGAATTCCATCAGGAAAACAAATTTGGTGTTATTAATTTAAGTCTTTTGAAAAGGTCAAGATTCAAATGAAATGTTTCAAAATTCTAAATGAGGAGTTTTATAGGAAAGAAAACTCCTTTTTGTCTGGGGCAGGGATAGTTAATTTTGGTAAACTCATTTTTTTGGGTTTTTGAACACTCAGGGTTTTGTCCCAACATCAGATCCCCAGCTCTCGTGACCAAATTGAATGAAATTGAAACCTATCCTCTAAGTCCAGAAAAGCTCCCCTGGCATCTGTCAAGTTAGACCAGATAGCTACTGTTTTTCACCTAAAAATAGACAGCAGAGCTCTGAAATGTTCACTGTGGTGTAGGCATATGTCCAAAAAGCAAGGAACTGCATCGATAAAAAACACTGCAAGTAGCAGTGTGCCCTTTGAGCCGTCAGCGTGCAAAGCTCTTCCAGCTGGGCATTTAGAAACCATGACTGCACGAGGCAATTTATTATCATTCATATTGAGACCTCACCAGCACCTTTCCATCATTGAATGAGATGGAGGTTGGGTTTACTGGTGGCCCTGTTCGCCAAATGTCTTCTCCCAGGTGACAACGTCTTCAAAAATTGTTATCACCATGCAGAAGGGATTTCAGAGTCAGACCCTCAGTCAGAAACGGGAAGGCAGATAGTGGAACAAGAGCTTGAAATAAAAGCAGGTGAAAGAGAAACACTCAAACAGAGTTTCAGCCGTTTTTAGCAAGTCTATTTATACCTCACCATATCCTTTGAAAACACAAAATTCTAGTCCTAATTTATTAATGGAATGTGCCAGCACCAAGTTATTTTTAAATTTAGAATATAAATGGCCTTCATGAACTAGAGCGAGCAGGCAGCATCTGACATGAGTCTCAGAGCTAGTGTGAAATTTACTTTTAAATTGCTGCTGCCTTTCCAAAAATTATGCACCGTGAGCATGTGGCTTCACTTGTGTTAGCTTTTTCTTTAATTAGAAAACAGAACCGCAGGAAGTGGCACATAGAAAGGATCTTGCCCTTGCTTGGATGTAAATAATCCTCTCAGCTTATTTCAGCTTTTTCTTACCAGTTAAATTCAATTTGTCAAATGAATGCGATCCAGAAAAAAAAATCAGAAATTTCCAGATATTTGTAAACACAAAAGGCAAATATTAATTCTCTTTTCTCTTTTTTTTTTTTTTTCCATTTCCCACCTTTTTTCTTCTTTTACAGATAACAGGAAATAGGGTCTGAAGGAAAACTGAAACACAGAAAATAGAGAGTATTTCTTTAGCTCCTGGGGATTTTGAATCCCAATATTAAGTGCAATGAAAACGGGTATTCTTCTGTAAAAACGTTCCTCAAAAGAACCTTGTAAATCTGTCTTCAGCCAGCCTAAATCATTTGCCCTTTTAGTTATACACTGTTGACTTTTTCCAATGGCTGTCCTCATCACAGCTTTATAAGCCCATTAGAGACACGCATTTGAGTGTTTTAGGGAATGACTAGACACAGCAAATGATTTCCCATAAATAATTCATTTGATGACTTCAAAATTCTCGGCGTTCCTGTAAGAAGTGCCTGTCATGGAGGAATGCTGGTAAGAGACGGCAGCTCTCTTCCCTGATCCCACCGCCTGACCCAGGGCCCCCTCCACAACCCACGGAGAAACTGCTGTAATTTCTCCTGGGATTTGTTCCTCTGCTGTCTGAGTGAGCGGGAATTTTCCTAATAACTTGAACAGAAGCTGAACGAGATCCAGAGACTTCCTGATCTTCTTTGCCTTCTGAGAATAAAAAGGAAAACTGCATTGCCTTGCAAGAAAATGTCCTTAAGCATGAGTCAACTTTGGGACAAAAAGTGTGGCAGCCAAGAGTCTGGTCTCACAAGCTCCTCAAAGCAGCAGTGTTATTATAAAGAATAAAGATTTACATGACTAAACCATAGAAGGTTTTGCAAAAGTTGACTAAATGTTTTTTATACTGAGCTTAGCTCTATGTGTATATTCCCAGAATTTAGTACTCACAAAAGTAGTTTTGGAGTTGCTTTAGAACAGATGAAAGGACTTTATCAGTTTTCATTAGTTTTAGGTTAAAAGAACCCTGAACTTTAAATACTCATTTATGTGAAATGTCAAAGCTCCTCTAAGATAAGTCTTTCACAAGGGAAAAAGCATATATGTTTTGATACATAAAACATGCATTTGAAGCATTACTGCATATGGGGACATTTACTGAGAAAGTTCTCTATATATTGAACACATTGGGTTTCCATACAGTCTGAAACCTCTCAGATAAGTTTTTCTCATTACCTTTGTCACTGATGTTTAAAAATAAGTTAAATTATTAATTAAGATTAAATGTAGTAGCTGCATACTAAAATGCTGGCAATTTATCTATCACTTTTAGCAGTCAGCGTGTTTAAATTATCTCGCCTCAGTGCCTGATAAACAATCAATGGACTTTATTTAATAGCTTCATCTCCAGTGCTAATTGTATCCATTTAAATGAAATTATTCTGATTGTTATTCCATGTAGTGATTTGGTGATATGAGACTTCTGAAGAGATATTATTGATTTGGGGCAACCAAGCACCATCCATTACACCTGTGAAGACAGGAATTAAATATAAATAGTGAGCCATTATTTTGCGGATGTCTTTGTGGACAAATAGGGTAGCAGAAGCAGGATAATTACAAATTTGCACTAATTTGTCTTCTTGATTTATAGGTATATGATTTCTGAAAATAAAATGAGGGCTGCAAAGTAATCAAATGAAGCTGGCAATAGATATAACCTTGTGGCTCCTTTAGCAGAAAGGACAAACAATTCATGTGCTGTCAGATTTTAAAAGGTGTTTAGACAGCTAAAAAGAACTAGTTTGGCACCTGATGAGATTTACAGTGGCTCCTAAAATGGTTTTTGGACAGTTAGATAAAATTTAGGAAGCAGACCAAATAAACAACAAAAAAATATCTTTCATCATCCCAGAGTACATCTACCACGCTGAATGGAACCATACAAAAACCATTTTCAAAAATGTGGAACAAAGATAACTTTTGTGCAACATTCCTGAGGTTCTGGATATGTAATAAGCAGAACTAAAAGTTTTACAGCACATAGGAAGGTACAAGTGAGCTGAACAGAATCAGTGGGAGATGCGTGGTATTGAAGATCCAAGAACCACCAAATAATCTGGCAAGTGAGAAGTTAATTAAAAGATGACATGGTAACAGAGAACGCACTCCTTTCCCTAAGCCTCAGTGACATCGAACAAGATGGAGATAGTTCAGAAGACACAAGTAGGAGGGAATGCAAGGTAAGGGTTGTTTGCAGTGGCTGTGATGAAGCCCTAACTGTACAGAAGAAATTCATTATGTATAGCACCCACAAGCTCGTACAGTCTCTGATGAAGGAGGAAAATGGAGAAAAAGAAATCACGGAAAAGGTGACCTAAGCAGGACCGATACTTGATAAGCAGCACTAGAACCTGGGTTAGCCTACAGCAGTACAGATGAGATCAAATCTCACTTTGCATGAGATGCAGAGTTAATTTGACACATCCTCTAGCTGTTGGTAATAAAATCACACCTTGATGACGTAGTGTGATGCTGCATTTGTGCTTTGAAGTGATTTGGTAAGTGGCAATAGCTATTGACCCGCACTGCAGGGACTCCCTTGCCCACCTCCTTTATAGGGCCACCTGTTCACAAAGCATTCTTTAACTGGATGGTTCACAACAGTGAACTCATATCGAATACAAGATATGTTTCCACTTCTGTCCTGACCATCAGAAGGGGCCAGCCAGCCTGATTCTCAGAACTGAGCCACCATATGCTGCTCTAATCCACTATTTTTCTTCAAGCCATTCCACAACAGAAAAAGTTGCAGCATTCACAGGACCAGAAATATCCTCAAGACAGACAAGGATTCTGGTGTCTCGCTCTGTGTTCCCAAGCAACTTCCATAATTTGTGTTAAACAGCCACTGAACAAAACACTTAATAGTGCTATGAGCAGGATATGAACTCGAGTCCTTTCTTCTTTAGGCTAGATTTTAACTAATAGTTGCCATTTTCTGGAGGCTCCCAAGGTAGTTGGCATACAAATGCAACCTAATTTTCATCCCAGGTAGCCAGGGAAAAATAAGAAAACAGTGACATTTAGAACTCACCCCTCCAAGGGAAATGCCTGTTACAGTCATGAATTGCCTTTCATGCCCAATGTATCCCAACACAAGCATCCAGGCTTTTCTCCAAGTGTCCCGTGGGCTGCTGGGCAGAGAATTCACCACTATAGATGCAAAGGTGCTTTCTACGCAGGTAAACAATGAACTGTGTGATGGGCCCCAGGAGATGAGTCTGAAACCTGACAGGAGTAAAGTATAAGAAGTTGCTGGGATCAGTCCAACGATGCCAAGACCAATGGTCTTCTCAGTGCAACCAGGTGCAAAGACAATGTTACCCACAGAAATATAACTTTGAAACAGAACAATGATCTCTGGGAACATCTTGGGTAGGTGGGAACCAATAAGAGTTTTGAGAATCTAAACTTCAGACTGAGATCTTTTTGTGCATGTGCCATCATGCAGATCAACAGAGGTTTTATTTATATCTACCAAACTCCACCTTCAAGGCCAGAATCATGGGTCCTGAAGACAGTGAGCCTACAAGAACAGCTCTGGCATAACTCCAGTTTTGCATGCATATGCAAGCCTGGACATACACGGTCAATTAACATATCAAAAAGTTTATCTGGGTTGGTTATTCATGGGTAGTGTGCTACCTGGCTGAAAAAGCAGGAGGGAGACAGAACTTGCTGTACTCGCAGACATCTGGGTCTCTTTTCTTTCAGAATCATTTAAGCGTTGGCAGAAAACTCATGAAAGTAGCTATCATGCTACATCTCTTAGGGCTTTGAGAAAATCAACCCTTTGTAAAGTTATGGCAATAGAAAGATCAACTAAAATCTCTTTTCAGCACAAAAGAGAAAACTTGTTGGTGCAAACCCCAGTGCAACTTTCTACCTTTACAGTAATTAATCTCACAAGAATTGTCTTTGACTGGTTTTAATTGCATAGACAGGCCATCAACCAAAACACAAACCTCTTATGAAATTCATTGGAGTTTTTAAAATCAACTGGTGAAGGAATTTGACATTAATCTACAGTTTTCCTCACAAAAATTTAGATATTCCCAGTTACAAAAGGCAATGCCTATTAACTAGGATCACTTTACTAGAAATCAGATGCCAGAGTTGCAAATCTCTGAGTATCATAGGCAACCAATAAGCAGAGGTTCTGGTACACCACTGCAACACAGAATTAGTCCAAGAATGAATAAAGATCATTTCAATATATTATTTTTATCTTAAATATAGCATATTTCTATTCTTGGATGTATTTCAAACCTATTCTAAAAAGAAAAAAAAAGAAAAAAAGGGGTCTAACATGGTTTTCCTAGTTGCAAGTCTTTCCATTTTTGGCGATAAAAATGCCTGGCTAAGATCAATGAATGTTTATACAGACTCTGAAAGAGTACAAACAGAAGGCACGATCCAATTATTCTTTTGAAGGCAAAATTCTGTTATTTATTCTGTATCTTGAGGCACATGAAAACCTTCTGTAGAATATAATGACAAAGTAACTATTATACAGTGGCTACCGCTGCATAAAACTTGCTCTGTCTGATGCCCAGTTCTGCTTCCCCTTGATGCTGATGTCATATTTTGGCACAGAATCACAAGAATCAAGATCAGCTTGATCTTGACAGTTTGTGAGGAAATCAAGGAAACTGCGACACACCATTTGAATAGGAGAGAATAAGGACAGTGGGTGGAAAGGAACTGAAGCTGTATTTTTTAGGGCTACTTATTGAAAATCAAATTAATTGAAAATACATTAATTTCTCTTCTGTCTTATGAGTAGGTGTAGTTCTTACGCAGATACCATTCCAGTAAGATAGAGAATGGGGAGCATGGGCTCAAACAGTGATTTTTATAACATCCAGAGCAGAAAGATAAACTCTATGGCAGTGATTGCAGGAGGGCTTTGGATGAGGAACGCTGAAGTGAACCTATGGAGCTCAGTCCAGTCGTTATTCTCTGAATGAAGGACTTAATGGAAAGGCAGGACACTTGGGTCATAAGGGGCAAAGAATGAGACATTTGTGGGATGTTGATTGCTGGGGCAGGAGCAGAAAACAGCTCTGAGTCTTCAGCAGTGGAGGTCTGCAGTCACTTACGGAACCAAAGGTCCTTCTGCTGAAATTAAGACAGGAGAGCAATACAGAAAGTGTGCACACATGAGAGGTGTATCTTCTAATAGCATTGATTGTCTATATGTGACTTCATTACAGCCACTGAACTACTTCTGCAGAGCCTGGGGGGGAAGGATCCATCACGGAGCGCCTCACTGCACAGCTGGTACTGCACAGGCAGAAGAGCTTCCACCAAAGTTATTGCCCAGAAACTTCAGCACCGACTGGAACCAGCCCATATCTGCAATTGTTCCAGCCAAACTTTGCTTTTGATAAAGAAATTAAATACTAAATACTCTTCTCCTGGGTTGAGAACTCTGCCAAGCATCAGCCTAGTGAGAACTTCTATAACAAAAATTTATTCGTTTCTGGGAGCTGGAGTTTTATAATGGGTAGAATGAGTCACTCTTTACTAGTGCAGTAATACAGAGCTGCACTCTAATCACAGATTCCCATCTGGACCATTTATTTGTGAATTTATCTTAAAATATGAAGCCATTTCAGCCACAATTTGGTTTTTTTCCTGACACATTTTACCCTTGTTCCCTCCCTTTCCTTTTGCCAATAATCATATTTCCCCCCACTTTTTTTACCCGGTCAGACAATCTCTGCATTTTTCTAAATATTCTAACATTTTCAAGCAGCAAACAGAAGACTAAGTGCATTTATGAATCATTGCAAAAAAACCAGATATATTTTCTTTCTTTAGCTATTAGTGTTGCCTATCCTAAATTTACTTTTCATTAACAAATGAAACCTAGCATATAAATTCATTGTTTCAAGACATTCAGAATAGGTCTAAATTAAGTAGGATCTACCACGTAGCTCCAAGAAAAATCAGGAAGAAATTGTAAATTAGAAAACAAAGTTCTATTGTTTCTCCAGTGAGTGATGGAATTTGTTTAGTTAGAGTCTAATAGGGACATTAATTGTATATCTGATTATAATTTAAAAATGAATATATAATCACAAGGGTAACATCTAAAGCTAAACTAACCCCACGCTTACCCACTAATGATCTATTATAAAAGTAACAATAGTATTATGGCAACCCAAACACAAGTGTTAGTGTGAGCTTAGACTGCAAACAAAATGCACTTGAGCCAAAAGCTGATTATTTGTGTAGTGTTTGAGTTAGATCAGACTAATCCAGAAAAAAAAAAAAAGTTCTAGTGATATCAGTATTCATGTGGTTAAAGGTGCTTTTTTGAGAGTTTTGAATGAGAACAAATACAGCAGATGGATAAACAAACTCAAATGGATGGTGATCTATGAATTGTGAGCCTCAGCCAGAGATAATGTCAGAATTTAGCTGACATTAAGTATCTCATGCTACCAATACCACTGTCACTATCTCCACAACCAGACAAGCTACCTCTGTTGAATAGATAAATAATTAAAGAGGAGCTATTAAGAAGTCATTTCTTCAATTAAATAACTCAATTAGTAGGCAGTCAGCACGCTAAGAACTTATGTCATGCAAGGAAAAAGCAGTGAATTTTACAGAAAAAAGCGCTCTCTATTTTTCATTGTTGAGGCGGTACAGGCTCCTCAAAAGCCCCATGCACCAGTTTGAACATCTCATATTCACAGCAGTGGGTTAACATATTTCTTAGTCATTTCCACAGGAGTGAGAAGAAAGGTTTAGGAGGGAAAAGATTTGATTATTCAGTTGCATAATTGTTGGTGTTTGACCACTGCATGAAGTTGTATGACGGACAGCTCCCAGAACTAGAGGCAAGTAGCATCACTCCGGGGTAGCGAGCTACATCCTTGCACTGCAAGTAAAGGTGATCCAAATCCCACTTCAAAGCAACGCGCTGTGTTGTACTGTATAAAGAAGAGATTGTATAGGTAGATGACTTGATAAAAAGGGATTTATAGGCATGAATAAATGCGCGTGAAGAACCAACTGGCACCGGTAGCAAGAGCTAAAAGCCGAGCATTTCCTTTCACTTGCATCGATTTGGGAATTTTCATGGTTTAACTCCAGCTGGTAAATAGAACCATGCAGCCACTCTCTCACTCTCCCCCAACTTTTCTCCTGCCAGGAGTTAAAAAAAAGAGGGAAAAGGGAGAAAAAATCTTGTGGGTTGAGATAATAACAGGTTAATAGAAACAATAACAGAAAAGGAAAAAATAACAACAATGATAACAATAATAATAATGACACGGGTCACTCTCACCACCTGGTGAATTAGCACCGTCCCGAGCAGTGATCATGAATTCCCACCCTCCAGCTAACCCCCATTTGTATACTGAACATGACGTCTATGGTATGGAATATTTCACTGGCCATTCCATCTTTCTGTCTATTCTTCTATGGGAAGCTGAAAAAAGTCCTTGAATAGTGTAAATATCACTTAGCAACAGCTAACAACAGTAAGTATTATTGACATTCCTTTCATAACAATCACTAGAAAGAAAGTTAACTCTTTCCCAGCTGAAACCCGGACAGAAATTAAGGAGGTAAAAACAGTAAAAAAGACTAACATCAGTGATCACATGGACAAATATAATAGACAGAAAGCGACAAGTTTGGTAGAAAAAATCCTATGCCCCACAAATCCGTAAGAAATATTGAAAGAACTAGATGTGCCCAAGGTGATCCCAGTGGCAGAAAATTATCAGCTTATCAAAAAGCTCTCATCTGCATCCCTTTTTCTAGATATATTAAAATGACATGCTATGAGAGGAAAGGTCTCTCATGGGTTAGCAACCAGTTAGATGTTATGAAGGCAAAAGCTGTACTAGAAAGTCAGCTTTCACCAGAGAGAAGTTACACCTAGATCCTTTGAGGATCTGTGGTGGGAACTCTTAAGGGCTCATAAATGGAAATTACATTTCCAAATGAATCAAGTGTTTTTCAAGGTAGTCAAAAACTAACACAACTTGCAGGATGATCTCACAATACTGGGTGATTTGGCAATAAAATGGCAAATTAAATTCAGTGCCAATTAATGCAGAGTAATACACATAGGAGAAAAAAAAATCTGTGCATAAAAGCAATGAGGGACTCTAAACTATCTATTACCACTTGGGGGAGGATGCTGGAGTCACTTTGGACAGTTCTCGGAAAACATTGATTTAGTGCTCAACAGGAAAATTGGATGATAGCAATTATTAGGAAGGATGGAGAGCAAAGTTAAAAGCATCATTTTGCTGCAGTGTAAATCCATGACATATGGACATAAGTGGACATGAACAGGTTGTAGGTGTTCCTTTGGTGTTCCTTCTTTAAGAAGATGTAGCCAACCCAGAAAAGGCACACAGAGGACAACGAAGGTAATTACGTTGCCATAGAAGGAGAAACTAAAAAGACAAGGCCTGATGACAGTACAAGAACTGGTGGGTGTGTGACAAGATTGCCAGGCACTGGAGGTCAGGGAGCAGTAGTTCCTAAGGGGAAGCAAGACAGGAGCCACTGGTGACAGGGCAGAACAATGCTCCCCCCCACCCTGTAAGGATGCAGTCCTTCAGCGCCAAAACAAGGCAAACAGAGCAGGTTCCAGGGGCAGTCTCTGGTTCAGCCCCCGGTTGCCACCAGGCACGTTCCCTCTCACAAGGGCATGTCCAAGGGGAAGCAAGAAGTCAAGTCAACAAGGCCAGGCACACCATACACTACATACAAGGTAGCTCGTGCAAGGACCAAGCACCAAGGTTTGGGCTTAAACGGGGCTCCTGGGCCAGTGGGTGAGGGTGGGTTGGTCATTTAGATGGTGGCTCTTCATTTGGTCTCTTGCTACTGATGGAGAAAAAGGACGTCCAGCCATGAGGGACCCTAGCCTGGGCATCTGTGCAGCCTTGGAGCTTATTAGGGAATGGACTGGTTTTAATGATCTTTGTAAATGAATCAGTAAAATGGAATGCATAATTTTACATCCCAAACTTGTGTTAATATAGTGACTAAATGATTTGTGATTCATTCCTGTCCCGCTTTATTTGAGCAAAGGATAAAAATAATCTGCCACTATATGGCCTTCTTTGCAAAACTAGAATCAATATTTTTAACTAAGAAAAGACTAATGAATCTAAATGAAAAATAAAAAGACCAAAAGTTAAACAGGGCATTCTAATAGATCACTTCTTTTAAAAAAAAAAAAAAAAAGTCATACAAATTTAT
This sequence comes from Dromas ardeola, assembly GCA_013398915.1. Taxonomy (NCBI): domain Eukaryota; kingdom Metazoa; phylum Chordata; class Aves; order Charadriiformes; family Dromadidae; genus Dromas; species Dromas ardeola. The sequence continues at coordinate 195,336 of VYZM01006146.1, forward strand.
TTTATAACTGTGAGTTAGCCATCAGTTCTGTGAAACCACAGCATTTGGAAAGTGCATTCCCCTTTCTGTGCATGTTGTTGACCCAGTCGGAGTTCTTACTTACAGTGAGTTGAAAAGATGTTACATTTGAGAATAGAGCTGTTATTGTTTTCAAATTTATAGACATACCTAGAGGTAATTGCAAACCATTTGAGTGACTGCCATAAGCACTCCAGAAATGACTGGCGGCACTTCACAATAGTTACTCAAAAGGAACCTATAATCCCAATACGAGCAGATGAACAATTATGAGAATACGAGAAGATGTTCGGAACAGACTATTGTCTGATTTTTTTCTAGCAGATTTCATCTGGAATGTAGCACTGGAAGGGACCTCCTGAGTTGCCGAATCCAATTTCCTATTATCACCACTAAAAAAGTCAGAAACACCATGAATTTGGCAAGAGCTCTGCGATGGTAAACTGCCAATGTCCCTGGCTTGGCTTCTAGAGGGAAAAGCATAAGCAGGTAGCCAGCCATGGCTGAATTTACTGAAAATTGCTACTGAAAGGTAACAGTTTCTAAAATACTGGCGGAAAACTGGAGTTTGCAGGGTTGAGCACCAGGATGGAGATTACAGAGCAGAATTACATCAGAGTCTGTCCAGAAGAGGGCTGAGGACGGCTGGGTGCCCCAGGGCTTGCGAGCCGGAAGGTAAGAAGGACCTAGAGCTCCAGGACAGAGGCTTATGGGATAAGAAATATCTGTTTGTAAACTAATCATGCTCCCCCTTAAAACAAAGGAACTGGTGAAAACAGCTCTTGAAGAGCCCCAGCTGTGTAACTTCCAAAACTTGAGGGCAGTTTCTGTCAACAGTCTTGTCTCCTGAGCCAGCCTCACAGACCTCAGCACTGATTTTTAGTCTCTTACCTCTTAGAGCTCAGACCAAGACTCGGTTTATCTCAATCTTAAAAGAAGGCCAAGGTAAATTCTAATGTAAGCAACTTTGGGGAAAAATCCAGTAAAATAGCTTAGAGGGTGGTAAACCATCCATGCAAATTTAAATCAATAGGTAGAAGTCTATTTTGAGAAGAAGTTCCTTGTGAAATGTTGGACCACAAGGACTTGTTTCAGAGCAGCAGGGCAGTGAAATGTCTCTCATGAGTGGCACGACTGCCTGAAGATCTCCAGCTGCCAGGTGATGGGAGAGAAGGAGGAAGGGAGGGAGGCAAGGGAAGCTTCCTCCATGCAGAACCTCCCATCAGCATTTCTTTTAGTGGTCCTTGGCAGCTTGTGGCAGGCTCACTGGACTCCCCAAGGCCAAGTACATGCAAGAGAAAGGTTCAAACTATGTAAGAGGTTGTTGGAAGCTAAAAGGAGGTGGATTATTTTCATGCTGCCCACTGTCTTGTGTACCAAATTAGTGAGCCTGACTCAGTCAAGGCTGTGAGCACTGCTACATGTGAAAGTAATGGACCGGCATGCCATGGACTCCTTCCCTTGAGGGTGATGGTTTGAAATGCCAAGTCCTACCCCAAGGGGGGAAATAACCCCAGGAAACAATCCACGTTGGGGACAAACTGAATGGAAAGCAGCTTTGCAGAAAAGAACCTAGGGGTCCTGGTGGACAATAAGGTGAACATGAGCTGGCAATCTGCCCTTGCTACAAAGAAGGCTAATGGTATCCTCGTCTGGATTAGAGAAAATATTGCCAGCACGTTGAGGGAGGTGGTCCTTTCCCTCTATTCAGCACTGGTGAGGCCACATCTGGAGTGCCGTGTCCAGTTCTGGGCTCCCCAGAATGAGAAAGACATGGGCTCACTGGAGACAGTGCAGTGAAGGGCTGTGAAGGTGATTAAGGGACTGGACGTTTGAGGAGAGGCTGAGAGAGCTGGGACTGGTCGACCTGGAGAAGGGAAGGCTTGAGGGGAATCTTATCCACGTGTATGAATATCTGATGGGCAGATAAAGAAGATGGAGCCAGGCTACTCTCGGTAGTGTCCAGTGGCAGGACAAGAGGCACCGGGCACAAATTGCAAAACAGGAAATTCCATTTAAACATAAGAAAAAACTTTTTAGTTGTGAAGGTGGTTGAACACTGGAATACCAGAGAGGTTCTGGAGTCCCAAAATTTGTCAGGACATGGCCCTGAGCAGCCTGCTTTCCTGACCCTGCTTTGAGCAGGGTGGTTGGACTAGACAATCTCCAGAGGTGCCTTCCAGTCTCAGTTATTCTCTGATTATGTAATTCTATGTTTCTAGGATTTTTACTTTTTTATAGTAACTACCTCACAACCTAGCAATTCTTTGTGTAGAATACAGCAGTGATTTGTACAGCACTACTTGGAACAGAAGAATAACCATTTACAAGCAACACTGAGCAATTTTTAGTATGCTTTAGCACCTGTTAGGGAATGGGATTTTCCTGCCCCACGGTGAGGCAGGAAAGCACTGTGACCCCTTCTGGACAGTCATGAGGTGATGAGGATTTATTCACAGCTGGACCTTACCATTACAGGCTTGATTTGCAAACATAAAACAGAACTCTTCTGGTTCTCCCCTCGTGCAGAAAATAGATGCAGGCTGCAGAAGACAGTCTCAGGACAGGAATTTGTCCAGTTACCTTGACACTTAGGAATGCACCAAGTAATTTTAAGGTTATTTCACCAAATGGGGCTCAAAAAATGCAAGTTATTAACGTGATCTGTGCCTACCTCAGAGTCCTCTCCCACTTCCCTCCTTTCCTCTGACCTTGACCACACTGTCAGCAGACATCCCTGGCTGCCTCAATGCTCCCTGTCTCTCCATGAGAGGCAGCAATCCTTTCTGGTTCTCCAATGCACATCTTGGACAGGTCCAGGGGAGAATTAACCCCTTGCTTTTCTTTCTGTGCAGTGCAGCACAGTTCTGGGGGCAGCAAAGATGGGGAGACCACCATACCTGTGCCTTTCGTGGCCCTCATCCCCAAAGGGGACAGCAGCATCTGTGAAGGGGAATCTCACAGGAGCATTTTATCCTCTGACTCTGCTGCCCTGCTGCTGAGGAGAAACAACAGCCTAGCCCTTTGTCAGCAGGATGTATTTTAATGGACTGTCATCCCTGCCTGAGAAGTCCACCTGGTGAGCTCACCAAAACTGGGGAAACACTGAGTAGTGTGGCATTTTCTGGGCAGCAGTATGCTTGAACAACTTCTGAACATGCTGGTAATGCTTTCTCTGACACCTCCTGGTAGGCAAGTTCCATCCTGAAGACAGACCCAGTGATTTCATAGAGTCATAGAATGATTTGAATTGGAAGAGACCTTAAAGATCATCTAGCTCCAACACTAGCAGGAGGGACACCTCCCACTAGACCAGGTTGCTCAAAGTCCCATCCAACATGGCCTTGAACACTTCCAGGGATGGGGCATCCACAACTTCTCTGGGCAGCCTGTTCCAGGGTCTCACCAACCTCACAGGAAAGGATTTTCTCCTAATATCTAATCTA
>VYZM01006147.1:0-13624 GCA_013398915.1 Dromas ardeola
GAGGCCAAACCACGACAGAAGGGGAGAGGTAAAGAATATCAGTGCTTGCAATACAAACACACTTACACATTTTACAATTCAGCTCCTCTGAATATCCTCAAAACTGTTACTAAGTTTTTGAAAAGCAACTGCTGCAAACAAATTGCCCTTCAATGTTCACCTAAACCTCTGTAAATCCTAACCATTGTCTGAAGCATATACTGCTATTCCAGCAATGACCAAAACAGTTTAAATCAGTAGAGGAACAAGAAAAGAAAAAAAACCTTCTTCTGTCCTCATTTCCAACACTGAAAGTACTAAAAGTTTCTCTCAGCTTGCATCCAGCAGGAAGCAATTCTGCTTCAGCAATGGATTAAGTAGATGAACTAATAGATCAAATTTTGATGTCATATAATAAAGCAAGACAAAAAGACCCCTAAGTAAACTCTCTCCACAAGACAGATTCAAGCAAGCATGAGTTTAAGGGTTCCACAGAGCTGAATGCACTAAAGGAAACATAAAACCAAGGATGAGCTTCTAGAGTATGCTGTTATTTGCTAAAATAAGTAAGATTGTGCTCAAGCTGCTATTCTTACAAACACCCCCATCTGGCCTCAGCAAACAGGGGAGAAAAGTGATGCAATTTTCATGGCACACGCATCCTCAAAACCAGACACTCATCACCTAGGTGTCAGCCAGCCCTTACACAAGTCTTCTCAAATTATTGCTTCCCACCAAGACCTGAAACTGGCTCCCTTTAACATCTGTTAATCTAATTGGTTCCTAGGAGCCTGTAACAATTAAACCTGTTGTTGCGAGAAGCAACAGGGAAAGGGGATTTTACATACCCACAGCTGGGCTGTTAGCAGAACAAATGGACTGCGTCTGACTCAACGGCTCTCATCAAAACCCAGTTATTAAGCTGTGAGAACAAGCCCTAAATGAAGCTGATGGCCTCCACAGCTGGGTTGAGCTCAAAGCCCTTATCCTTATCAGCTGCTCTGTCACAACAGCAATCGTAAGGAGGGGGCAAAGGCTTCTGAATTTCTGCAGTCAGTAAATTTAACAATCCTCAAGGAAGGTAGGACTATAATCATGGCAAACATGGAGTGAATCACTCATTCAAAGTGAAAAAAGAATTTTTGTATGATACATTACGAAGTTTTTAGTTGGCCTGTATTAAGGAAAAAAAAAACAGAATCAAAGTCCCTGTTTAGATTCAAAATATTTTTACAATAAGGGAAGTATTGCAACGGCTGAGCAAACTCAGCTTTTTACTTATGCAAAATACTTCGGTGGATTTAAATGAGAAGTAACTTTCTTATTTCCAGAAGAAAAAGTGAAAATGGAACAAAGTGATAACCAGCTCAGTATCAGTCCCAGTTCCATTTCTACAGACACTTAACAGATGTCTGTCACTCTCTGTAGTTACAGGAGATTCTCACCTTCAGAAGTTCTCATACATCTAAATAATGTGCATAAGGGTTTGCAGAGCAGGAGCTGTAATATCTTCTCTATCATCAGCATCCAGCATAAGGAGAGAAACTAACACTACATCATAAGTTTTGTAGTTCTCCAAGCCCAAACATCTCACAGCCTGAGAAAGAAAGCAAGCCCTGCAGTTTTCTTCCAGTGTGCCAGATTAATGTCTCATACAGCTAATTTCTCATCCTCTTCATAGTCTAGTTTAAAAACATCTTAATGAAACGCTTTTCGAAGTATTTCTGCTCTGTGCTCTCTTCTATGCTTTCTATACCAGTACTATGCTACCTAAGCATCTGGGCACAATGCTGCACTGAGGTGACACCACCACAACCCTTGGAAGTTCCTCAGAAGCTCTTGCAATACTCTAACAGATTACGTGCCTTACACTTGGACACCTGAGAGTTCACTAGCTCCCATCTTAGGAACAACAATTGTTACTTACCTTATGGGAGCCAGGGAATTAATAGCTTTCAACCTTTGTTTCTTTAAGAACTCTCTAGCCACTGGCTTTTATTTTTTTGACTGTTTTGTTTGCTATTCATCCCTTTCTTAATCTGCTTCTCTTGATTTTTACCGACCTTTGTGAAATTCCACAAAGTCAACTTTTAAACCAGAAATGTTTTAACAGATAAATTGAGACTTTGCTACTCATAAGCGAATGCAGAAACTTTTCCCTTTTCCAGAGTATCATTGAAGAAGGCCTATGTATCTGAAATGCACACACACCCCTTTTTTTTTTCCTTTCTGGATGTTTCCTTAGACCATGACAATTACGGACACCTATCTCTACATTCCTTAACATCAGTCAACAATTCATCAGTTAAATAATTCCTTTTCTTTGATGACTGCAGAACACTTCAAATGTATATTAATGACACTTTATAATCATTCTGAACCAAACTCAGTCAGCATTAGAAGGCTGCTTGTGGTACACAGAGCTATTTGATGCTCCAACAGGTAAAACTGTTAAAAGTGTGACAATTTAACCAGGTTTCTTTTAAGGCTACTCAAATACCTGGAAGCACCAAAGACTCCCAACAGGCTTTCCGTAGGTACGAAATTCTGAGCTTTGTCTCCAGGCACATTTGAAAACAGCACTAAGGATCTATTCACATCTTTGGACTCAGAAATAGCTTTTAAGTTACAGTCTTGCTAGACCATCATCTCATGAAATGTCATTTTACATCATTTCTGGTTAATAAGTCTGATCCTCTCTAGTACCTTCAGTGCTTTCAGAAGTTACAGTATTTCCTCTGAACTTTTATTAACTTATTTACCTCACTTTCATTTCTTCTCTGCCTAGGGTGAACTCTTCCACAGCACAGCCAAGTTGGAACAGTGAAAGATCTTGATTCACCATGAACACTTTCTTCCCCCCTGGCACAGTATATGTGGTGCATTGTTGTGGTTCATTAATGAGAGTGACAGGTGAGCTGCTACAGGCACAGTGGTTAATGCAGACCACTGCCAGAGTGTCAGAATATAGGACAGACATGAATACAAACAAGCTACATTTAGACCTAGAAAAACATAGCAACCTTTCAGACTGTCACAAAACATGTTAAATATTATGATTTTGTACTGCTAATCCTAATGCCCATCTCACTGTTGTTAGTTGAGTAACATCCTAAAAGAGAAGTGATGATTTTTTGAAATCATTTGCTAAAACATAGCACAAATTAGTGTGCCATTACTGTTCACTGATTTCCTTTAATAAGAAGGAACTGTACACACAGACTGGTGATTAAAAGAAGTAAAAGTAAATGGTATAAGGACTTTCCAAGCAAGAGTCATGGCATTTGGTCATTTCTCTTTTGATTTACTTAGATATTGCATGTGTAGATTAAGCAGCATCCCCTCTGTATTTCACAAGCATTATTATGCTAGCAGTACCTCTGAGGTGAAGTCCCTCCAGCTGTCAGAAAAACAGTCATCAAAAAAAATTCAGTAACAAAGAAAACCAGCTTGATAACCAGCCACCAGATGATGGACTGGTGAGATGCCAGGGAGGCAGACCTAGAAAATGCTTTAATTGCATTAAATATAATGTTGTCTTGACATATGTGCATCCAAGAGCACTTTATTATTATACTCCTAACGGATTTGACAGTTTCGGAAAGGGATATGAACAGTATCCAATTTCCAGAGAGAAATATGCTCAACACAATCTGGAAAACTAGTTGTATTTCAAGGGATGTTTTCAACCTCCCTAGTATAGAATTTCTTTTTGTTCTTCTCAGCTTCAACTTTTCCAATACACGAAAAAAATAATTATCTGCAGGGAAGATTTTTTTTCCTCATTCAATAAAACCTACAAATCTTTAGAGACTATAAACTTTTTCATTTTCTACTGCATTAAATTTTACCCCCAAAAGAATATTTATGAAAATATTTATCTTCCTGTGTTATTTGTCTAAGAGGTGGCTTTAAAAAAGATCCTGTAAAGGTCAATTGGAACCTTTATCAACTAGACAAAACTATTTTGCTTTGGTGGGGGAAAAAAGGATAAAAAGTGACATAAAAACTGCAAAATGAAAGAAAATCATCAGCCTACATTTGGTATAGCAATTTTTTTTCAATTACAGCAGTATCCAGTTTTATCAGGAATAATAACTATATTTCATCAGAATACCATTCTTGTATTTCAGAACAGTAAGATACTAATTTTAAAGACATTTTTCATGGGCATCCTGAAGCATTTTAAGAGGCATGTAGAGCACAAGAAGACATTCACCTTTGGGTCGGATATGTTACCTCACCTCCTCCCACCCATTCCTCCCATTTACTGCATTGCACTGAAAGCCAATAATATTCTCTCCCTGTTGTTTACTCTTTGTCCTAAGTCCTTTCCCATCACCTTGCAGGGTGCTGTGATTACCCGGCTGAGGGAAGCACTGCCCCTATGCCGAACTGCAGCAGCATGATCAGACCACCGGCCTTGAGGGTCGGGGATTCCTGACTACGTGTAGCAGTAGATGTCCGTGATTAAGTCACATCTCTATTGATCTCGTGCTGTTTTAAAAAATCAGTGAAGTAGGGATTTTGGTAGTTCCCTGGTATTCATAAAAAGTTCAGCTAGTAACATTAGCTCACCAGGCACCCCAGTTCTCAGTTCGTAACTCTCACTGAATGCTTTTTCCATGGTCTGAGTGCATAAATTGCTGGAGAAAAAAAACCATATTGTTTTCCTATGCTTCAATTCCACAATGTATTTAGACATATGGGTTTGAACAGCCATCAACAGGTTACTTGCAAGCTTGCTTAGAGGCCCTAATACCTCCCTCCTTTTAATAGCTTTGGAAAGTAATCTAACAGCTCCAATAGCTTAAGCTAGAGAGGGCCAGAAGGATATAAGAGACGAATTCCTCTGTGGGACATAGAGAAAACGGGTAAGTCAGCCTCAAGAAATGAAAAAGGAACTATTTCTTTCAAGCAGTTCAGTTCTACTTGGACATAAAGTACTTGGCTCCACCGTTGAGCTCTGTGCACTGCTCTGCTTTCTGCGTAAGTAACCCTAATCACAGGGTAGAAGGCAGGTTTCAATGACAATATTGGTCATTCCTGACAATCAGTCCTTCTCAATCTATATAGATTTCCTTTCACTGACAGATTCTTTTTAAGAATATCTCTTTTACTGGACTTTATGATAGCCCCGTTTCTAAGAAATTATTTGCATGCACAAGCATGCAAATCTGCTTAACTTCAGACACATCTAGAGCGTGCAACTCACAGATCCTGTACTTTTGAAATAAGTCAGTGTGCTGTAGTATGTGGTAGAAAGAAGGGGGGAAAAATAAAGGTAAAATACAGTCTATTTAGCACATCTGAAAATGAGCTCAAGCTCTTTTTAGTTCCAGCAGCTGCCTATAATGGAAAAAATGAAGATTGGCTGTTGCCAGAAAAGTGGGCAGTAAGAAATAACAGATGTGAAGTTTGAGCAACATCATTGGCTAGGTCAGTTACACAGACGGTTTCAGAGCCGGGGTCCCCATAGGGCTGCAGAGTTCTCAGAGGCATGCTTGCTTTTTGAGCTGCTGAACTGTTCCCCTTGCTTAGCTGAATTTACTCAGCGACCTCACCCATGAATGCAATCGACAGGAAATATTCACATCCTTGCAAGCATGTGTGGGCTGTGTGTAAAAGCTCCTAGATTAAAGTTAGTCACTACATTTTCCAAAATCGTTTTAACATACCACTACTATTCCTCATCCCACTCACCCCTCTTTATTTCATGGACACTGAGGGCGAGTGGGGAAGAAAAGACACGTCCTTCAACACAAAATCTTATTACATGAGGCTCACAAAGTGAGATCAAAGAAACCAATCTAATCCAGTGCATACATTTTTAAGAGAAAGGGCAGTGGGTGAAAAATGCCATTCAAATAGTCAACTCCAATTACAGAAGCCATTTTCAAAGAAGAATGAAGTTTCTTGACAGAGTTTAAAGGCAAAATTATGAATACAAGTTCTGCAGAATATATCACATCAAGAGCAACTTCTGTCAGCTCAATGTGCAAGATTAAGTGGACTTCAATTTAAATTAAAACTAAATACAATCAAAGTTATATTTAGGCATCAGAAATATCCCTTGAAATTGTAATGTGGATCGCAAAGATGATTGCTACTTCAGAAAAACGAATTACAAACCTATATTAGAAGAGAATACTTCCAGTGAAGAACATGCAACAGCAGCAACTAACATCAGCAGAACTGAAGCTGGGCTGTCACATGCATTGCAAGCCATTCTTCTGCTACGTTCAAAATCTGGTTATAAAATGCAGCTCTTAATAAGCCTAGGTTTTCATGCTATGTCTCATCTGGTGTATTTATTACCTGCTGCTGAAAGAAACAGTACTACTCTCCCCACCTACTTCCAGATGCTTATCCCCTCTTTGTCTCTTGTGTTACATCTAGTAGTTTCTCAGCCACAGGACAAGCCAGGCCAGCATAGTCATCTGATGTAGTTTTCCTTCCCAGGCAGTTAGGGGTTTTTTTTGAATTAGCTGCCTACCTTGAACTCACCTTGGGCCTGGGGGATGATGTGAGAGAGGGGAAGAACAGGCTGAAGTGGTACTGCCCCTTTTGGCATCAGCCTGCAGTTGCGCAAGACCAGATGCAACATTAAACCATGCTCTGAATAGTACTACCAGCTTTCTTCTTGCAGAATGAATATTCAAGTGAAGTGTCTTCAGGATTCCACAGTGAGTCCCTGAGAGTTAATATCACAGCACAAGAGAACTCTGCAAGTGAAAATAGTAATGCTATAGCAACTGAAGGACCCCACAAGGAACAAAGCACAGTAAGATGAACTGTTGTGCAATATCTGGACAAAAGGCCTTGCAATCTAAACAGACAAAAAGAGTAAGAAATGAATTAACTTTCCTAATATCACTTAGCAGGTTAATAACGCAGGCAGAAATTGAATGCAAGAGTCAGGACAGGCAGCTCTATCCGCTTTGCCACACTCCTTCTTGTGGCTGCAATTGCTATTTACTCACTGCTTGTGGCGTGGCATCTCTATGACAAGAAATGCACTAGGTTTCAGAAACAACAAAATTAGAGTTAGCCATTGTATTTGTTGCTCCATAAGCAAATTATCAGTTCAGTGTGGTTTACAGCATCTGAAAGTTCCCACTGCCTTCCCAAGGAAAGAACTCCAAACCTTAATATACTCCTGACTCGGTAACTCGTCCTCTTTCCCCTCTGATGATAGACAAAAGGAAAGAAAGTGAAAAAATGTCCACTGCTATTTTAATTTCTATTAAATGGAAGCGGGGTGTAATTTTGGATTAGTGCTTTAAAATCACCTTCAAGTTCTCCAAAGAAGAAGTAAACAAAGATAAATTATATGAAAAAGGAAAAAAAAAGGCAAAGCACGGACACAGAAAAGAGACTGCTCATAGAGAAAAAGCATATCTATAGAAAAGACATCTATATAAAAGAAATCTATAACTTCCTATTTACTTCAGCTGTTAAAAAAAAAAAACCAAAAAAACAAATAAAACCAGAAACACCGGTGACAGCTCTAATTTTGGCTTCCAGAGGCAAAAACCCCACCCTGTCTCTGTGCTGCTATGTACATAGTACAAAACTGCACTGATATAAACAAAACCATATATCCCAAACCAAACATAAAACCCAAATGTCAACTCCCTGTCACCATATGTATTCTGCTGTGAACTACATGGGATTAACACACAGGGACCTTTTAGTCACCTCCAAACTGTTACCAATTTTTCTATTTTGGGCTTCATCAGAAACCTAGAACCTAATTCCCGATGTCAGAAAGCACTGTCATGAGGCAAAGTTCAGCACATACATAAGATGACAGCTAGAACACCTTGAGCAAACCACAGCTCTCCTTTCTCTGCAGGTTATCGTGACATGAGGAAAGACCTTCAGAAAGCACTCTGCTTGCTTTCCTTCACCTTGGTTTCTCCAGTTGTTCCAAAAGCCAGAAGCACAACCCCCATCCTCCAGTGCCAACCAGGACTCTATGCAGGAAAGCTAGGTAAGTATCATTACCTGAAAAGGAACCAGACTGGCTGGTCAAAACATTTAATTTCATGTAGCACAAAAGAGTATTTGCCACATCATCTGGCAGGTTCCAGAGTAGCTGGGATGCCAAAAGTCCATCGTCCAAGAACTGCACCTATGTATCAACCTGTGCCAAAAATACTCCTAAGTGGCTGGTGAAACTTCAGCTATTAAAAGATGGGATCAAACCTCCAAATCTTCAGAGACTAGTCTTGCTATCAACCATCAGAGTCCCCAGACTAACATTCCCCAACCATATTAAACACCTGCTACCTTCCAGAGATGTCTCACACCAGCATCTATTGCAGCATCTGACCTTTGATGAGGCACCTCACTGGTGCATGGATCACCATTAGCTGTGACGAGGGGTCCTGGAAGTAGCTTAGCACCCCTGCACTAAGCAGTCAATTCTTGACTAATATTATTTTAATTTCACATATAATAATTGGTGCTTTGTTGCCTAATACAATTTCGGAGTCTGTCTTTCATGTTTATCAGAAAAGGCATTACAAGCCTATATCCTACTCATATTGCAACAAAAGGTGCATACATACACACAAGTCAGGGAGTATCTGAATGCTCTTATAATTAAATTGTAACCTTGGGGAGAAAAAGAACATGAAAGAGTAAGCAAAATACCAACGATTTCATTAAGAGCTTATCAGAAGCTAATTTTATCCTTTAAATTTTTATCTCAGTTGTTTATTTCTTACTTCCAGTTACTATTTTATTAACTATTTTATTGCAACTGAATTGAAGATTTTTATGGAATTAAGTGCTTATCTATTTTCAAATGTTTCCTCAAGACAACTTATGCAATGCTTAAGAGGAAAACTCAGACAGGTAGGCTTTGCTGTGCTCATTGGCACCTCTGGAGAGAAACTATATTATTTACATATTTTATTATGAAGGGAATACTATATTTTCAATTTTCTTTCAACATATTAGATCTGCACAGAGCTAATCTTATTAACTGTGCAATTTTACCATCACCACTATACTTAAGCCTCTACATTGGCTTCCCACCTACTGCTGCTGACAGTCGCTCACGTCGTTGTTTAAGTTAGCTTCCCGTTCTTAATGTATGTGCTAGTGTTTTTGTTATGTTGCTAAGCATTACAGGGCTGCCCTCTTAACTGGTCCAAGGCACGTTACTATAAAATAGGCCATATTATCTGTAACACTACCCAAGAAGCAATTTTAAATTAAAAAGAAGTCTCTTTAATTATAACTAGCAGCTTCTTAAAGAGCATCAAACTTGAAAGAATGAATACCTGTATTTGTTGTTAGATAAACCTATGTAAGCTGTCTATGACATACTAACGTCAGACAGCGTACCATGCAGTACACAGTTCAGTTGTCAGTCCTAGCAACTGCTGTGACAGTTTGGTATGGTATCTCGCTATAATCTGTAATATGGCCAAGGTTCCAGTTCAGCAAAAGCCAGTGCTTCAGCTTTTTCCTTGTTCAACAAAACTCTTAAACATGTCTTTAGTTTCTAAACAAATAGGATTTTAACTGTATTTCAATAGCCCTTACAGATATATTCTGATTCTCTAGTAAATCAGGGCCTCGTATCAGAGCATCCCAGCAGAACAGCCACCATATTAATCAGAAAATAACAAGTATCAGCACTCCATAACAAAGGAAATTATTTCAGTTTGAAGTCATGCAATTAAATGCAAAAAACTAGAAGTTGCTTCAAATGAATTATTAAGTTGTTAATAAGACTACTCTTAAACACACTTGAGTCACCAACAAGCAGCAGTCATACGCAAATTTTAGAGTTACTTTTAAAAACACTGAGTATATTTTTTTTAAATTTCCCTTAACCAATACATATGTGTAGCTTGACAGAAGGACAATTTTTATTTTCAGAATTTTTGGGACAAGTGACTTCTGAACACCAGGCATATGGTATTATCGGACCTTACACGTAAAGAGGCACAGTCCATTGTAGACTTGCAAAGAAACTTTACAATGGTTTAGCTTTTTGTGGGATCACATAGTACATGCATTGGAGTGCTACCTCTTGGGTTAACACATCTGTTTCAATGTAGTGGCCCACTTGCGTGTTGCAGAACACTTAACGTACACAATGTGTCACACTGGCACATAGGTGAATTAAGCCACATAAATCTATGTACATGTAGATATCTCAGCAAGGAAAACACTGGTTGATGAGGTTCAATGTAGTCTGAATTCTGTCTTGCATAGTTCTTCCTGTTCCTGAAATTTAATGTGGCTCCTATTAAGTCTACACTTGAGAGCAAAGACATAAGATGGATTTTTCTATGGGAACCTGAAGGTTGTTTGGGTCTTTCCGGTATGCACCATGATGAAAAATATCCTAGATAACTGAACACATTCAAAGTGGGCAAGGACCTGTAGAGTACTAAATGAACTAATTTAAACACAAGAAAACATACCACATATTTTTGAGGACTCCTGAATTCCCTGGCAAGCATTTGCAGAAGTAGGAAAGAACAAGTTTCATTCTTACCGAGGAGGAGGAATAAGGTGGACGGAAAGTGCATGGGAACTATCAATTCATTCTACTTGTGTACTGATGACACCATAAATACAGCAGTTTAGTCCTGAGAATTGTCAGGGGGTGGAAGATGGGGGCACAGGGGTAGATAAACAGTAGGCAAAAAGGAATTACAAAAAAATCAACTGACAAATTCACTTATTTGCTTTTCCTGGTAAAATACAAGCAGAAATAGAAAGGAGAGAGTAAATATAGAACTACATGGAGGTAAATATTCTAAACTGATAAATTCTTTCAAAGTTTTAACTAAATGGTATTTCTAAAAAGTTAAGAACTATACAAACATCATTTTCAGAGGTCATTAAAGCAAAAAAGAAGACAAAAAAAAGGCAAAAGTTTGTCACTGTATTCCATTTGGTTCTTGGTCACCAAAATCAACAGTACATACAACCAAATGCATGGCTTCTAAAAACTTACGTTTGCTGCCAACAGCACTGAAAATAAACAAGATTCCATAAATATAAAATATTTCACATAAACTGTCTCTGCTATGGAAACCAGAGAAATAGAAATATTACATTAGTCCAAATAACTAACTCTTGACAGGAAAACAGTCGCTTTTTGGTAGTAGTAGTTATTACTAGTATTAGCAGTAGAAAGTTGTAATAATAATAATAATAATAATAATAATAATAATTATTATTATTATTATTATTATTACTACTACTACTGTTAAGTACAATTAACAGATGGTGAGTTTATCTCTGCATTTGTGAGGCTCTCTTTGCCAGCCTACACCTAAAGCCAGGGAAGTGCAAATAACATATTTATAAACGCATTACTAAACAAAACTCACTTTAAAAAGTATTTGAAATTTTTAAAGTTCTTCCTTAGATCCTTCCTGCATTCTTCTGTAGTCAAAACAAGTAGATAATTGGCACATAGGATGCAAAGAATCAGCAGTACGCATGGCGTAAGGGATCAACAAAATGATCTGTCTTTACAAAGGACATGACAGGCTGCAAAGGGGGAGTTAAGAACCTTAGACATAAGCTTTGGGGTTTAAAGAATGAAAAACTTCAGCTTGCAGTAATTTATTAACTTACCTTAGGTTTGCAGGTATTCTAGAATGATATTTGATTTTATAATTGCTTAATGTATACACTGGTGTGATTCTGAGAAGTCTGGATTCAGGCGTCATTCATTTAATACAACAGATCACAGTGTATGTTACTGATTCAATAAGTACAGATTGAACTATTCTGCTTGAAATACTTTAGGTTCAGTATTTTCTAAGTCAAGAGGTTTCACTTATGAAAAGCAGTCACTGAGACTACCTCCTCTTCACCTTCTTAAAATCTCTGCATAAAAAAGTCAGATGAATGCTCTGAACAGGAACTTGGTACTCAGAAGAAAATATTCAAAAAGCATAACCTTCTGCACATCTTCCATCCCTCAAACAGCAGTCAAACTTCAGAGTCAGACGGCATGTGAAAATAGCAGATAATATAATCTGAATTTCATTTACTCACCACTGTTCCAAGTCCTTAGGTCTTGGTCAACCACTTCAGACGCCTGGCAATACCTAGAGAAATAATTGACGTAAAATGTAAGAAAGGTACAGAGCCAAAAACATTAAAACAATATTTACTATTAGTATTGGTGGCTGGAATGGTACAACTCTGCTTGTAAGAGATTATACGCACATGGGTAACATTTCACTACCAGGACATTTCTGCTCTGCTAGAAATGCAGCATTCTAGACATCACTCCAACCACTAAGGAGCTAAGAAAAATAAACACATGTGAAGGAGTAACACATAAACCACTAACCACGCACAAAATTGCATCTTTTTCTCTTCCTCTGTTTTACTAATAAAGTGTCCCAAGACGTGAAAATACATTTAAAAATTATTTGTATATTCTATTCTGATTTATAACAACACTTTAAAATCAGGTATGACTTAGGAAGAACTTCAAAAGTTCCTAAACAACTGGAATAAAAACCAAAACTACGTAGCATGTTCACCCCACAAGCTTATGAAAAGCACCTCCAAACCCCTTCTCCATCCCACACACGCATTTCATAGAATTCAGCAAAGACGAACATGAAGTCCTGTACCCGAGATGGGCTAAACCCTTGGACAGGCTGGCACCGACTACCCTCTGAAATGTAGCTGGGGGTCTGGGCAAACACAGGGATAAACATGAGCCAGCAGTTAGCCCTGGCAGAAAGGAAGGCCAAGAATATCCTGGGGAAAATTTACAGGCGAAGCTCCTGCTAATAAGCGATTATTTGCCTTTAGCCAACTTGAGGAACACACATCTGGAATGCCACAACAAGTTTTGGATCCCAAATACCAAAAAAGTAATAAAATAAGGTGGTAAAGGTCAGGTAAGACTGATTCAGCGATGCTGAACTACAGGATTTCCCAGAATAATAACAAATTCTACATTTTTATACATACATCAGGACAGGATATATGAAGAACCTCTCCTTACGTAAAAGAACAAAGTCCCTCAAGACTCTAATGAAAAGAGATAATTTGGCCTTGGTGAAGATGGTTTAACAACAGAAAAATTGGTGCAGAACTCCTAATAAAGCATACTGCCAAGGACAGGGGAAAACATATCAGG
The DNA here is from genome assembly GCA_013398915.1 of Dromas ardeola. Classification (NCBI taxonomy): domain Eukaryota; kingdom Metazoa; phylum Chordata; class Aves; order Charadriiformes; family Dromadidae; genus Dromas; species Dromas ardeola. The sequence continues at coordinate 13,130 of VYZM01006147.1, forward strand.
AGCACTGGAAAGCCAAGCACAACTTAAAATGGCCTCTGAATTCCTGGCACATAGAATATTCCTCCAGAAAAAAAAAACACATCAGACTGGGCTAAGTAGCTGTGATTACTCCAGCTTTTGTCTTCTACCTCAAAAGCAGTTAACATGACCATGAAAATACAGCAGTGTCAGCAGAGACAGAGACAATGCTTTATGAACAAAAAAGGTCAAATTGTTTTCTTTTAGACTCAAGCACCCAAAAATGCACGATCAATTTTAAGTACGTAAAAATGATGCATTGCTTGGACAATTAGAATTAAGTGGTGCTTTTAAGGAAAATTTCCTTGCCTGGAGTCTGGGCTCTCTAAGAAAGAAAAGCAGTACCGGAAGGGTGAGACAGGATCAGCCCATCGAGGAGGCTGTAGAAAAGCCTTCTCTCACAGATCCATCCACCCACCGAAGGCACGGCAGTGACCTTCCTTACCCATACACAAGAAACACACACACACACACAAA
>VYZM01006147.1:13685-71722 GCA_013398915.1 Dromas ardeola
TACCCCAAACAAAAAAAACACCCACAAAAAAAAAAAAAAAAAAAAAAGGAGAGCAAGTATTCTATTAAAAAGAAAGGCTCTTCCTTCCACCCCATTTGTGATGAAGCTAACAAGAAGAAACTCCCCACGCCTTCCACTGCCCCATCACCACATAGGCAGTGTGCACTTTCCTTATGCCGCAGATGGCCAAAATGAAACCCAAATCCTTCCAAACAAATCAGAATGACAAAAACACATGTATGCTCGCTCTCTCTTTCTCACAGACTTTGCAATAGCTCAAATGGATTTCTACAACAGTTGGCAAAAATACATAAAATCGATTTTTTCCCTTCTACTCAACTGGCCATAAATTTTGCCGCGTCAAAACACACACCCTGCCCCAGGAAAAAAAAAAAAAAAGAAGAGAGGAGAGAGAGAAGAAAACATTACATTCTTCGTTTTTAGCTCCATTCTCATTTGCAAGGGAGAAATGCTTTAGTATAATTCAGGGAGAAAGAGTCTCCATACCAAGCAGAGTCATTGATTTAAACTTTTATTTACAGTCAACAGGAGAAGCAAATAGGCTGGACACTGTTAAGAGAACATAGTTGGTTTGATAACATCCCCTTGTCACATACCCTGGCTTTGTACATGACAGGAATTCGGTATACTTAGGCTCCCCAGCAAAAAATAAAATAAAAAAAGGACACAGATATATCCGCTGTATCTTAAAACATCCTTTTCAAGTAGCTTTTTCTTCAGATATACTACTGTGTGATACTTCCATGTATTATATAACAAGAAGTATCCAAATCAAAGAAATATTTACTTAATTCAGGAAGGTTTGTATGACCAATTATGTCACTATGAATAGAAATAATGCATTCAATGGCTTCTTTTGTCTTTTGCTATCAACGCAGAACAGTATAAAATAAAAAACCCTGTACTATTTCATAGGCGTCAATAAGCCTACCTTCAGAAACAACAGCAAAACAAAAAGGGGAAAGTATTTTCTTTAGGGATACACTGCTAGCAGGTTAAAAAAAAAACCTCTAAATTCATTACAAAGCTAAACACCATAGGAAACTAACAGCTTGAGATATACAATAGATTTTTTTAATATTTCTTCTGAGGCTGATTATTCTCTGTGTCTCACAAACGTAAAAAAGCAAAAAAAAAAAAATTCCAGTTTTGCTTTTTGCATTATCTACCTGATTTTTTCAATCTACATGATCATGCTACATTTCTATATGTATGTAATTTAAAGCAAATTCAAAAGAGCATACCATATAGAGCAACATAATTTGCAAGCTATTTCAAAGAGAACGAAAAAATTCTCACTTTTTTACACTACAAAAAATATTTCAGCCAAATGCACCTGCCCTGAAGTTTACACCTAATAAAAGCCAGATGTACTTCTAATACACTGCTGATCCCTGCTCTTAATGCCTCTTTTCCCACTGCACCACCTTAACCAAGAAAGAGGTACAGCGTAGTTTTACACATCATTAAAATGTTTAAACCAAATATTACATTTTTATAATCCTAGGAATTCCCACAAAACTAAACAGAGTAAATACAGAAGCATTAAGCGACCTGCACTGTGAACGAAAGATCCCTCTTAGCCTGTTACCTAATACAATAAGCACCTGAGTGATAAGTGAATCAAACTACCATATTTGTTTAACTAACTGAAGCAAAAGATAGGCAAATTTATTTTAGTAACATTATTCTCTAAAATGAATTTTGTCTTCTAGGGTTTATTTTACCTAAGCATAAAGCTTTATTTGAAGTCAGTAATACAAAACATCAGCCAGGAGCCCGACCCCACATTCACTGAAATCAGTGGGAGCTCTTATCTTTAGTGTTACCCATGAGGGCAAAAGGGCATAAATTGTTTACTTTGAGGGCTGTGTAAAAGCACTTAAGAAGTTCACTTTACATCATGCTTCTTGAGTCACATCTCTGTGTCACAGGGAGAGCAAAGCAAAAAGGCACGTCACCCTCCATGAGTTACACCACAGCCAGTGGTTTGGTCTTGCTCTATACAGCCCACCACCTCCAACAGCCCAAGGCAGCCAAACCCCATAGCTTTACAGCAGTATCTCCAGCAAGATCATGCACAGTCACTAAAAGTGTTCCTCGGCTCCGTTCTGGCCATAAAGCTGCTCTAGGTGGCTGCAGCTTGGCCACCACCAAGAGGGACCTGACAAGAAGTGACTCGGAAAGCAGCTTCACCCCAGGGCCAGCACTGCTCAGCTACCTGCTGCCTGCACGTAGATCGTCAGCCCTGCGGCAACAGGCACACCGGTAACGCGGCTCCAACACTGCTGGACTGATGGCCCCAGGCTGGGCTGAAACAGGCTCCTGGACCCCAGGCAGGAGCGCAGGCAGGACCCAGGGAGGCTGAGGTCCCTTGGTGCCCAGGGTCCCTGATGGCCCTGACCTTGGGTTGCTGATTCAATGGTCCAACCAGCAGCATGGTCCTCGGCAATCAGCTAGAATCACTTGGCAAGCTCGGGCTATTCTTCTTCCTTAATGTCAGCTGGCTTAATAAATAAAAGTTTCTGGTGAGTATTATTAGCATCTGAATAATTGCGCCCAGGTTACCACACTGTGGCCTGCAAAACGGTAAGTTTACAAATAAAGCCGTCTGCTGGCTGAAGTGGAACAGAACGACTCCAAAAGATACAGCTCAGTTATCTTTTCCGGAAGGGCTGGAGATGGCAACTGTGGAGTTTTGCTAAGGCGTAAGCAATTAACACACTATTTTATTTAATTGGTAGACAGCCTGAGCCTGTTGCAGAAGGCTCTAGAGCATTCCCATCATGATAGTCTGGAAAAAAAGACATGTTATCTCTCTCTCTCACACACACACACACACTCACACACACTCTTCAAACCAGCAGCTGTGGGGTTTGTTTTGTTTTCAATCCAACACCTACTTCTCAGGCCAAAGTTACAGTCAGAGAGTATCATCCTAGTGACACAAGCTGTGACTATTACAAATTAATGAAACAATCATTAAAGTGTCCAAATTGCCTTACAAAATTCCTGTGTTTTCCAGTACTCCTGCACCACAACCAAATTAGGAACCTGTTTGTTTTGTGGTTACAAACTAAAGAAAAAAATGCCTTAAGCACAATCCTCCCCTCCCCCACAAAGAAAAGCAGACTTGTTTTAACATTCAACTTCCTTTATATTTAAGACAAGATATCTAACAAAGCAACCAAACATGGAACTAGGAACTGACTTACTAAGACACAAACAAGCTGTTACGAGTCCTAAAACTACAATTTCAAACTCCTCTATGATGTCAGAAAAACAACATTGTTTACCTTAAGCATATATTCTATATTGGACTAATTTCCATGCCTTCTTCACAGCTTTCATCTTCATAGATGCAATAAAAAAATACACATAAAAAGCAGGTTATCAAATTAAAGCACCCACAGGTACTACTTGTGACCTTCCACCAGTGAAAAGCTGTTTTTTAAACGTGAAACACTCCAGTGATTCATGCAACGATTTTGCTAAGTGACAAAATCTAAGGCTTAGGCCATTCAATTTGACGTCAAAGCAAAGTTCCTTCTACTGAAAATAGTCTATCTGAACGCTGTCTAACCAATGGGCCTTTCGTGCACTCAAGACCTTAATTCAAAGCTAAAAATACTGCTTAGCGCACATCAACTTCTTCATTTTCATCTCTTCTCCAGCTCAAGTCTCAGATCTTCTAAAAAAACAAAACCAAAACCCAACATAAAGAAAAATTAAATAGAGATGAGACCATGAGCAACATTCCCTGTGTCTTTCTTGAGTGTTTCAGTAAAATCATGTTGCGGAAATGAAAATTCTTACTCAAGTCTTATTTTCTCAGTTTTTCCTGCTCTGGAGAACATCCTGCAGTTTCTACAGACCTCTGAAAGTCCTGAGCAATCTCCATCCAGCCTGCTTTTTCAACAGGAGCCTACAAGCCCACGAAGAGGTGCTCCTTTGACGCTAATCCAAGGAAGGGGAAATGAGCTAGCCACTGCTTGGTAAGAGTTAAAAGTTGTACTCAGTTTGCAGATGGAAGAATTAGCTAGCCTCGGGGATGGTGGGAATTGAACAGCAACTAAGAAATACGTTAACTGTGGTTTTGTTTACCACAAAGCAGCTTTCCTTTGCCTTTTTAATTTTTGTAATTTTAAGCTTTCTCTGGAGCCAATTTGCTTAAACACTGCTAGAGAGATGATCTTCTTTTCAGAAAATGTCCTGGTAATACAAAAAATAAAACGTCTGGTCTTAGCTTTTCCTGAAGCCAGTAATACACTCTTTGAAGACTGGCACAGCACACACTTTTAAGAAGTTCTAATTATTCTTTAAATTCCTCTAAAAATGCTTTAAATTATTCTTTAAAATACATTTCTCAGTAAAACTGAGTTATAACTTTTTGACAAGTTATGAGCTCCTAGTGATAACATTTTGTTTTCCCTAGATTTCTACTATTCTTCTTACTATCTAAAAGAAGATTGTGAAAGACTGTCTACACATATAGACATACACACAAAGAGGAGAATCACATCTGAAAAGGTCTGCTGATTCAGAGGGCAAAAAGAGATCTCAGTTTCTGCTTTTCTTTTCCCCTTCAGGATTATTACAAATTAATTCTTTAAAAAGACATACTGATTGTTACCTTTAACACTTCCTATACAAAGGTACTTGTAAGGTTGAACTGGAGTTTCATAGGCCAATTTCAGACTCAAATAACGCAGTTGCAGAATAATCCATGAAGGATTCAATTCAAATAGGAATGGCTGGTGGGGGGAAGGCAGCTACCCGACTTTTTTTTACCCCTCTTTCCCAGCTGAGGGTAAAACTGACTATTGTCTTCAGTGGCTACTTCCAACATGTATAATTCTAACTACAAATAATTGAATATAAATTTTAGTCAAACATGTTTTCCTTGAATATGCATTCTTGGGCTTCCTTCTTGCTTATCTTCTGTCACTGATTAATCTTGACATTCCCAAAGGTAGGTATTCAATCAGCAAGAAAGTTCATGGTAATTGTTAAGATCACCCCCTTAAATTCTTTATTGAAACTCATGAGAGGGTGTATACCTGACCCAAACTTTTAAGTTTGATGCAAAAACTTTTTAAATTATTTGATGTCTTTAACTTTTATCAACTACTTGCTTTCCTCACGTTTCCAACTGAGAAACTGAGATGGTGATATGAATCAGTTCACTTAACTTGGGCTTGGTTTATAACTTTTTAAAAAACCCACGGTACTTTCTCATTAAACAATGATTTTCTAAATTAAAGCAATGAATTGGGAAAAAAAAATAATTACTTACAGTTCAGGTGGCATTCTCCACCAGATTCACAAAGTTCTAAAGTTTACTGGTAGCTTGAATCCTATGGAATGATTATTTAATATGCATACATCGTTCTGAGAAGAGGAAGACCTTCAGAAGCATCTCATAACTGATCTTGAGCCTGTTAAGCAATACCTCCAACAAGATGTAGGGGTGATGAATGCCAGTATAATCTTAGAATATCTCAAAAAAGTTATCATCAGCCCAGAGGACAGTGAAGTCTTACTTTGAACACTATAAAGAATTCTTACTATCCATAAACGAGGGGCAGGGGAAGACATCCAAGTTGGATTAGGAACACGGAATGAATACTGCGCTGATCAAGGGTAGAGACCTAAGAAAATGTATTAGGTGTTGCCTTCTTTAGCCTAACAAAATGGTGACAAAAATGAAGTATAATTGTTTCCTACAGTTACTGTAAGCAGCTAATCAGCAAGGAGAAAGAAGAGATATTTACATTAAAAGCCAACGTTGCAGCAGGAACAAAATAACTGTGAATTGACTGTGAATACACCTAAGATGCACATTAAGAGATGATTTCTAAGCCATTTAAAAGGGCAAGATTCTGCAACAGCGTTTCAACAACAAAAAGCACCAGGTGCCCACCAAGGCACTCTATCACTCCCCTCCTCAGCAGGACAGGGCAGGGAAAAAACAGGATAGAAAAAAACCTCGTGGGTCAAGACAAGGGCAGTTTAATTAGGCCAAAGCAAAAGCAAAGGCCATGTGTGGATGAAAAGGGGAAAGAAAAAGATTTATTCTCTATTTTCCATCAGCAGGTGACGTCCAGCCACTTCCCGGAAAGTTGGGCGTCAGTACACATTGCAGTTGCTCCAGAAGACAAACGTCACAGTAATGAATGGCCCCCTGCCCCCTCCCTTCTTTTAGCTTTTACTGCTGAGCAGACATCATATGGTATGGAATATCCCTCTGGTCAGTTTTGGTCAGCTGTCTTGGCTGTGTCCCCTCCCAAGATCTTGCCCACCCCCAGCCTGCTGATGAGGGGAGAATGTTGGAGAGACAGCATTGATGCTGTGCGCTGGTGTGTTATCAACACCTTTCTAGCTACCAATACAAAGCACAGCACTACGAGGGAAAATTAACTTCATGTCAGCCAGACCCAATAGAAGCAGAGGCAAGAAACCTTCCTAGTTTTAAGTCAGAGGCTGATGATATGATGAAAGGCATTGCATATGACTTGATTGCCTGCAATAACAAGGGAACAAACTCCCTTGCAAGGGCTGTCTTATCCAAAGATCTGTATATTTTTTAGAGTACGTTAGCATATCTTCCAATCACCTCAGAAAGTATGTATTTAATAGCTTAAAGCCATCCCAAGCCTCACTGTTAAAACCATTTAAAATACTCTCAAAGTATTAAAACATCAAAAATGCAGTTTCTTATTTGAGTTTTACCAGCCCCATACAAAACTACTGGCTGTATTGCATGCTTTTGATTATTAAAGGCAGCAGACAACTACATTTATTAAAATTCTTGATCATGCAAAAGATGTCTACATCAGCTACATTCACAAAGTCGTGTTTAAAGAACATGAAATACTTAGCCATTTATGTCATTCTAGACAAAGGCTAAAAAACAAGACATGGGGGTATAAAGATGTTTATTTTGCATGTTATTATCTCTTTTTTTCCTTTTGTAAAGTGTATAAACAAAGTAATATCCATGAAAGAAAGTTATTTTGAAACAAAACATGAAAAACTAAGGTCAAGCAGACCTCCCTAAAAACAAAGAAAAGGAAGAAATCGGTCACTTCACAGAGCACAACCAAAACAGCCTCAGGAAATCCATATGAAAGATTTTTTGAAAGAGTACATAAACTCTGCTATAATCTTCACAGATCTCTCCAGCAGTCAAGCTAAGAGACAACACCTCTCTGGAACATAACAAACATTTCTTAAAGTTCCTCCTGTTCTCTCCATCTCTTAAAACATTGTATTTTGCTATTTTATGAGCAATGATCATTTTAATTGGCATTGGCCATTTGTTCACTACCAGAATAAACATAATCATGAACGAGCAAGGTGAGAAGTTAAGGAACAGCCAACAAGGCAGTGAGATGGACGACTGCCATTCCTACTCCTTGGAAGGAAGGAAAACGCATCACTGTTAATCTCCTCACGCCTCACTTCAAGTTTGGGGGGCAACTCTATTTCCAGAGAAAAACTATCTGCAGCTCAGTTCACAGCCCTCTTAACCCTTCAATATAATATGGTAAGGCTAATTTTAAAACTTCAAAGGGGGTTTAAAAGCTTCCAAGGAACTTCTCTGAACCCTGAAACAAGACATAATCTTGTCTGCTTAATTAACTTTGTCAAAATTTAAGACGCAACAAATTTCTTAGGTTCTTTCCCCCTTTTTTTGCAAGTTCAGGAAGGCAAATTACTTCCAGGCTACACTTGGTCAAATAACTGAAAATAATCTTATATGTATAAGCTACACGTCCTAACAACGGTTTCAGTTCTGCAGCAACTGAAAATGCAGATACCTACTAGTAGACACTATTTTTCAAGACCTATACAGATATGAGAGAGGGCAATCACACTAGGAACAATTATCAACAGCCCTGTTTCGATGAGCTTTCTTATCAATCATGAAGAAATTAAGTCGAAGAATAAGAATCCGACAATTCCTTAAGTGTCGCTGACTGTCCAATGCACTGATTCAAAATCATAATTCTGTAAAGTTTGAAGCTGTTAAGTTCCATGGTCCCTAAGTACTAACCTTTTCTCCCCCAAAACCAGCTTTCTGAAGTAGTTGTATGGACTACCTTTTTAAGTGATTTTTCCAACGAAGGCTGAGGTTTAGAACACAACATGAGTAAGTTTTCTGACATAATTGCTTTCTTACGGTATTCCAGCAATTGAACATTGACTGGAAATCTCTTACAGGCAGAGCTGGCTGGTTTAAATCATTGCTTTTGAAAGCACACAGATGATAAGCAGCTACTTTACTCCCCAATATCCTTTACAGCATCAAAAGAGCTCTCAAATAAAGGAAGAAAATTACACATATATACACAATCTTTCTTTCATATTCATACAAATAATACATCCCAGCTCCACTCAGATGGTCCCCTGAGGTTTTGGCCCTAAAGAAAGAGTTAAAAATCTGAAACAGAACCTTTTATTTTACATTTATTAGTGCTGTTTTCAAAGGACCGTTCAGAGAATGAAGCCTAAGAAAAACGCAAATTCTCCACTCCACGCTCGACTAACAAAGCATCCAATCAGTTCCCACTGAGCTCCAGTTCATTTTGTGTCCACATGTAAGTGATTAAGAGTACATTGTTTGAAACTTAATTCCACATCTGTTCTTCTGTGGGACTTGGAAAACAGATGAATTTTTCTGACAATTGTTTGCAGAGTGGATAATCACAAGCATGTGTAATAGTATCCCAAAGTGCAAGGGGAAAACACCATGAGTCTAAGAAGCTTTTTTTGCTGAATGTTTTTGTTTCTTTTCTAAGTAAGATAAAAAAATAAGATGCTGTCAGATGGAAATCATTAATAAATGCTTGAGAAGTCATCCACTATAACTAAAAAGGCAAAGCAAAATCCATCTTTTCTTTGCAAAGGTCATCACTTCATGTCCCAGTAGTTTACCCAGAGAGCCAAAATCCATTTTATGGCCTGTCAGGTAACTTCTAAAAATTAGGCAGAAGTGGCAAAATGCCGCAGAACAACTCAGAAACAACACAGTTTCATCATGGAGCTCTGCAGTTAAGAGAACATTCCAGTATGAGAGTCAGCATCTTTTGAATGGATCACACATTTAAGTGATAAGGGTGTATTTTCCTTTGATCTCTATAAAATGCTTATAAGCACAGAAAGGAAGAATAGATAACAACACTGTATTTGCTAAGACAAGTGCTGACATTATCAAAGCATACGAGGGAATGTTAGATTCAAGAAAGTACTTTTTTCTACACAAGACGCAGTTATGCTGAGAAAATCTGCCAGTTTGCTGTGAATGCTAAATTCCACATTAGCTCAGGAAATAACAGGACAAGTTAATGAAGGGAAGACCCACTGACAGCCATTAAATGCAACAACTGCATCCTTTGACCCAGTAAGTCCTCAAGATGTAAAGCAGTGGAAAGTATGAAAAGCATCAGTGTAAATTTTCTCTGTACTTTATGCCACTGACTATTATCAGATACTGGGTTAAATGAACCTCTGGTTAACTATTTTATCTATGGCCTTATCACATTACCTTGGACCTTCATTTGACCCACACACATAAGAGTGCAAGAGTGACATTATCTACAGTGATTGAGAAAAAAATTCTCGGGGGGGGCTCAGGGTAGATGAAATACACTTTTTCTTTTTTTTTTTTTTTTTTTAATTTTACTTAATTCTGAGCTTAAAGTAACAATTAGTCATCTATGAGGTTGTGTCAAAGAAAGGCCAAAATTTTGGTTTAGTCACACCAAACTGATGAATCAGTCAAAGAAACCAGATACCGCTGCCAAGTTCTACAATGTTACTGTGAACTTCCCAATACTTGGTATTTTCTTAAAACTGCGGATGCCAGAGATATGCGATTACCTCACATTATAAGAGGTGTTTTCAAACTCTTCTCCACAGTCATTAGGACTAGAAACACGGACAACAGAAGCTCAAAAAGAAAAAAAAGAAAAATAACAAAACAAGACAAAAACCCACCACACCAAACCCAACCACACCACTTTATTCGTAAAATAAGAAGCTTTATTATTTTCGTCTGTTTTCCCTCCACACTGGTACAGGGAACAGTGGAAACCAGGTTAAACACGGGTAGTCTCGTATGTGGCCAGTGCTGAAAACACTGCGGCACCCCAGATGAAACTGATGAAGAACATGAATGAGAATGAGAGAGACTTCCTAGAGTGAAAAAGGAGAAAAGGTGCAGAAGAAATCTACTTCAAATAACAGAATGTTTATAATTTATGTAAAAAGAAACTACACAAATAAGGAAAAAAAATCTGCCTTCTGCAGCAAAGGTCACTGTTGGGTTCTAAAAGGATTCTGCTCAGCAAAATTGCTATGTGACATTACTTAATTAGGACTTGCATTCAAAATGCATAGGATAACCAATTCCGTAAGTCAGAAGGCACAAAGAGGACCCGCTGCATATGCTAATTATATATTTTCAATTTCATTATGTAACTTAAATCACAAAGGGAACATTTATAATGGTGAGCATGTGATCAGACGGCGTTGTGCTTTGGAAGAAATGTTCCTATCCAAGCTGAATTAAAGCCACTGAAACATTACAAATGATTAACATTAAAACCAACATTGCTTGGCTAAGGTTTAAAATACACTAAATATCCTTATTTATACACAAAAAGTAGGCAGGTTATGCAGACATGATTACCATACCCATCAACAAAATGTAAACGACAATGACTTTAAGATTTATTTTTTCATTTAAAATGATTTCATGTAAAGAATAACTGAAAGCTCCCTGCGGGTAGAGGAAAATTAGACAAGTCATTAACCGTCTGCAGAGAAAGATCAGGTGAACAAACCAAACTCCTTCCTGCACATCCAACCCTGCTGATGCCCGGACAGCACCAAAGCTGAGCATCCATGCTCAGTTATGTGTCAGTCCCACATGAATCTGCTTTTTTCAAATGCTGGGAAATGTCCCAAGGAAAAGTCTTGACTTTTCTTCCATGTGTGATGGACACTGGATGAGAGGTATTTCTAATATTTTTAGCTTAAGTACCCTCTGCCAATACCATTTCCTAAAATACTACAGCATGCATATACACATTTATACATATATACATATTTATAATTAAAAAAAAGCAACACACCCATATTTATACTCAAAAGACTACAAACATATATACTTTAAAGACTCCTATAGGTTGTTTTTTTTCTGTTAGTGTGACCAAAAGACTAAACGAAATTCAATACACATAGGAGTCCCATGGGTCTCTTCCACTTTGTCCTTCTGTAATTGTACTAAAAGCTCGTCTGGAGTCTCTCTCTCAAGGCATCTGGAGTTGACACTTCTCCTATTTATCCAGCTAAAGAAAGGTCCCCTGCTTCTTCCCTGCCAATACCATGAAGAATTTAATGTATCAGCAGGGACTCGAAGCTTGAAACTCAATCCAGTATTTTCATAAAACAATTCACAGACTTGTGCTGACTTTTTTGACTTAAGAGCAAAGGGTTTCGTACAGCAATCTGGGGCTAGACTAATCCACTCAAGTTTCCAGCAGTGGGGGTGGGAGGAGGAGCACCGTAACATGCAACCACCAAATTGATTTTAACATACAGAGACAGAAAAGAAATCCCTATTAGAGTCCCTTCATACCTTCTTAAAATATCACAGTAGCTATTTAATGCCTCCTATGAAATAAGGAGGGATGAACCAAGCAACAGACAGCAAATTAAGGAAATAAAATGAAACAGGAACGAAGGAAAAAGACGAGATTGTTTTTTACTTTACAGGAGGGGGACAGTGGCTTGGAACTCAATCTTACTCTGTACCAATACTCAGATAACAAGGAAAAAAAAATCAGAGGAGGATTCAGATCAAAGGAGAATTCACGTGCACAGCTGAACTGATCCCCCTTTTCATAATTAAACAAGATGACAGGTACTTAACACAGAAGGAAATCCTATTCCACCATATATACTGAGGAATTCGTCAAATGCTTAAGAACAGTTCCACTTTTACTATACCATCCAATAAAATAAGCATCAGCAAGGCTAGTTATTCTAAGTTTGCCTTCTGAGAATGGACTATTTTGTCCTTGCCACTACTCTGACTGAGTAAAAAACAAAGACAATTAAATAAAGGCATTTCTTTTACTTCTCTAGTGCTTTTTTTAGCCATCAGAAATCAGACAGAACTGCTGTTCTTCTATACAGAGTCTTAAATAATATCAAATCTTAAATAATCTTAAACATCCTTTTAATTCCTAGGGCACCCACCGTTAAGATCCTAAAATCTGTTTTCATCTTCCAAATTCTGAATCAAGGTCAAAAACATATCTTGGAGAGAGTTGGGATTTAGAAATTTCAGCCTTCGACTCATCAAAATATTTGACATAAGCAAGAAACAGGTTATAGACAGTGATCCAGAAGCACAGCAGAAAATAAAATCATATGACAAAACCCTTGGTTTACATATTTTACATATTTATTTTTACATATTTACGCATTGAGGATGGACATCAGAAATGTGACTTGCACATAACAAGACGACAGTTTCCTCTATCAGAAACAGAAAATATGTATCTTCAAAACCCATAGGCAGGACCCAGCAAGGACACCAATACACTAGAATAAACACTGAAGTTTCTGCAACTTTTTCTGGTTTTCTGGAACCAAAGTTCATCCAGCAAAGGCCATTCAGGACTGTGCATCCAGGTACAGTGTTCCGGTTTCCACATATGGCAAGTCATCTAAAGGAAATGCTACTTTAAAAAATTCAGTGGTAACTGTCCTTTCTTTGTCTTCTGAATACTGTATATTCTTGTTAAAAATTCTTCACGCGCTAACAGAGGTTTTGGGAGAATATACACATAAGTACACCAATGAAAGATTCCTAATGATTAACTCAAAATCCAACTGAATGAAAAGAGCCACAGAAACTAATATTAAGTACTGTTTATTTCTGGGTGTATATTCCAGGCACCTGTAACATTTTTCTCAGATATTAATGTGAATCAGTATCTCTTATATCAGGTTACATGTCACAGTACATGTATAGTTATCTCTAAAGCATGTTTTCAAATGTAAAAATACTTCTAAAAGCCTATGTATCTATAACAAGAGTTATTACTTTTTATTCCTACAGCCTTAACAGTTTGCTTTTAATGAAAGACAAACAGGTTTAGATGACAGCATACATCACTATTAAGCTTGGCTCTCAAACCTTTGCGCCTAACATAATGGCATCCTGGAGAGCCACTCAAAAGCATCTTGCTCCTGAAACAAGTATTTTTTTAATAACTAGAATCAAAGATCAATTAACTAAATGCCACTTCATTTTCTCGAATCATCAACATTATTTTCTTCCTAAACAATATATAATGTTTCCATGATCACTCTACAACCAAGCTCCAAAACTATCTGTATGTGGTTTTCAAAGCCTGATTAGGGAAGCTTCTTCCTGGTCAGTTTGGTTGCCGCAATCATTCCTTTGACAATATTAAGGATTATGTGTACCAGTGATCAGGAACCTGTGAGGCCAGGGACTTGGTTACACATAGCCTTTAGTCACACGTAGTTGGTTTTTTCGTGTTTTTATTGAGTAATATTAAGATGCGTATCACATTTGGCTTGTTAAAATGTGTTGCCTACAATTATCAGCTAGCAAGAATGAAAATTCAGAGGCAGCTGCTGCTATCAAACAAGGAAAACAGAAGCTTTCTCTTTCTGCATCTTCAAAATCAGAGCGCTGTGGAGCTTTTGGAAAATCCACATTTAGTTAAAACCAAACAAAAAGTAGGTTCTTCATTAAAATAAGTATTTATGACTTTCAGGTTTATCACAGCATTGCAGTCAAAATTCTTAGTAGTGAATTTCTTTCAGTTCATTTAAAGCTTTAACTTATCTAATCTTATTAACTACCTACCACTGAACAATTAAATGATTAACATTCAAGAACCCTACTACTCTAGGTCTGCCTTTTTTGGTAAAAGATTTTATTCCAGCACCATGGTGTTACTGGTTGAAAGTCCAAATCCTGGTTATTGAGAACGTTCAGGGACCTGAATGCCAAGACAAGAAACCGCTGAAGAGTGGACAAACGAACAGCCCAATAGGCACTGTTTGAAGATGAAGGAAAAGTGTATCTTCTGTAACCACAGAACAACACATTTAACCTGGACGCTACTCTGGATCTTCACACCTGGACAGTGATCCAACACTACATGGACGAGCCAAAGAGCTTCTCGATAGCAAAGAACTGTCTAGATATGAAGGCAAAAATGCCTTTCAGCCAGGTAAAATCTAAAGCTGTAGTACTGAAGAGCCTGCGGTGAAACAACTCCTTACCTCCACACCAACTGTCGGGCCACAGACAGCAATTTTTTTTTTATTTTTTTATCAGCTTTATGGATAAAAAAATATATCAGCTTTTATTTTTTTATCAGCTTTATGGAAAACCTCCATTTCTTCGTGAATCTTGTCTTAGCCTGCTAGGGATGCAACTCCCATTTTTCTGCCTGTATGGAAGGACAGCCTTATTCAAAACTTCTTTTAAACATTTACTTTGGACTAAGATTTTTCAATTTGTGGCACAGATGATTTAAGGTGGAAATGTCCTAAATTAGTGCTTAGACAAATTATTAAAAAAAACAAAATGGGAAGGAAAAAAACCAGTGGAGGTTCGAAAAGATGCTTTAATTACTTATAAAGGTAAAGAGGAGCAACAATCCTTTTCTTTAATTCCCTGTTTTGTGAATGTCTGTATAAAACAAATTGAATGTTTTTGTCTAGATTATAAAACAAAAGTTCTTGTTATAAAACTCAGCAGAAGGTGATAACTATGCTTAATGCTTTCAGTAGAAAAACAAAACAAGTTTGAGATTTGCGCAGGAAAGCTGCGAGGCCAACCATAATGCCAAAATACATTTTTAATATTCCTAAAAAAACAAAAACAAAGCAAAAAACAAACAAACAAAAATTTCATGGCAACTGCCTATGACATATTTATGCAGCAATCAAGTATGACTTTAAAGCCACCATTATCATAAACAGTAGGAAATGATATTTAAGACTATTGCCTAAGCGTAAGAAAACATGGAATTTCGATTAGTGCTTTTGAGTATAGTAGAATACAGCTCTCGTTCGTAATGAAGCTATGAGCAGTAAAGAGATGAAAAGACACTCCTTAAAAGAGGAAGGAAGAAAAAAAAAAATACCTTCAGTCCCTCGTAGTTTACATTACTTATTGTATTTATAGGTTGTGTAAATTACTACCACTTAAAGCAAAGCATTAGTTCCTAAGGGAAATGCATGAAGGGCACACTTCCTTCACTTAAGTGTTTTGGGTAAGTAATATGTTTACATTGCCCCAAACAGCTTTTAAGTTCAATAATTCTACCCCCTTTTACAAAACAAATACATTCCTGTATTCAGGCAAAAGGATATTTGTAAATTAAGAGTATTTTCCTGGTTCAACACAATGTTAATGGGATTTCCATTTGTTTCCTGTTTGAATTTTAAGGAAGGATTTTTCTGATAAATGCATCTTTGTTATTTCTGAGTATTACCTAAAAAAAAAGTTAAGGAGTTATGTTTGCCAGACCCTCATCCATGCAAGTGACAGCAGCTCTATTCACAGACCTCCACACCACAAAAATCCATCTGGCTGAAACGTTCTGATGTGCATATAGTTCATTTTATGGGTTATGCAGTTTAACCTCACACCTAGTATTTTCATTTTCTTCCTTCATGAATTCACAGCCACACAAACTATACCACAGCCACCAAAACCAATCACAGCCGTCCACCACAGTGATTTCAAAAGTACCCTTTGCCCTCAGGAACTAGGCTAGCAAAGTAAAACTGGTTTAAAAACAGAATACTTGCAACTAATGCATACCCTTTCAGGGACACACACACCCCAGGTTAAATTAGTGATACTAGGTCAGCTTGCAGCTATTTCCTGTCCCCCATCTCCCCCAGTACAAATACAAAAAACAAATGTTTAAATCAAGATGAGATCCACAGAGAGGTTTGCAACTGTTCCCTTTTGAGGCCATAAGAACAGCCTCTGAACAGAGATGAGATCTCCACACTCTTCTCCTTGAGTGCTATGAGCTAAATAATGAGGTCAGGGCCAACCTCCCTTTCCCCACCGCACAAAGAGGGCTGAACAGCAGAACAGGTTAATACTCCAGTAATTCCCTTTATTTTTTTTCTTTGTACAAAAAAAGGATGCAGTCATTTATCTGCAGGAAACGGCTCCAGTCCAGGCCTCCCTCCTGAGTGAGAAAAGTGGCAAACCTTCATGGGGGGGCAGGTTTTTTCCCCTGAACCTCCTTTCCATGGACCATTTCCTCCTCAAGGAAATGCAGTAGCTGAAACACACTTACGCATCTTCGTCAAGCATTTTAACACCTTTGCTTTATGAAACTAGGAAGAGACACACAGACCTACATTTTTAAAATTTACTTTAAAAATTATATAAACGCATTCTATTTTCACAGCAATATTAAAGCCTATACAGACAGCTTGCTGCCGCTGGTTCCCCCCATACTTGAATGTACCTGGGGGACTGGATCAAGAAATCCACACGTAGCCAAGATGCCCTGCTTGCAAGTCACTACTTGCTTTTTCGAATCTTTCCTTTTGCCTTGCAATCAGCCGCCTTCAGCTGTGTCTGGCCTCTCAGCTACATCATCTCTGCTCCCTCCAACAGTTGTTCTCACTCCCCATGCTGGTAACTCTCCCTCCATGACCCATTCCACCACAGCTTTTAAAGGGCTGTACCAACGGCTCTTACCTTTGTTCCCTTTCCTGTGGAAATTGATATTTCTTGAAACCTTATGCCCCCAAACAGCAGCTAAGGAAACTGGTTTTATCTAGTGTGCAATTATTCCTTAGCTCCGTCTACTGGGAGCCACTGGATCCAGCAGCTCATCTATTCACAGACAGATAGGGTAGCTCATCCACCCCAGTCTCCTCACAGAATCAACATGTGGGAAGGGGACATAAAAATAGTTACAAGGATACAAACAGCTTACAAAACCACACAAGTTTTCTAACAGAATCTTTAAATTGCACAGAGACTAATTCCCCAAATCACTCTTATATATGCATTACTGACCAATTTAAAATCTTTACATTCAAGATCTTTATTGGTTTGAGATTACAATAAAAGGAGGGAGGATACTTCTTGCTCTTTGTACTTTCATAGCATAGTTTTAACCCCTGTTCAAATCAATGTTCAGAAAACAAAGGGTTTGGCTAAAGCATACATTTTCTAGAGTATTATTTTTAGCTTGCTTAACGCTGAAGGAATTCACTACAAGCTCTCCATGGCATGGAACATCGTTCCCACCAGTCTCTCTGTTACAAATTAATGAAAAGCTGGCTACTCATTCTCTGCCTAAAGGCATCTACCATGCATCATAAACTTCAATCATGGGCACAGAGGAGCAGATCAGGGTACAACCTTACCCAAAGAGTCTAAAGGAAGCTCCCTGCTTCACATTCATTGCAGCAAGATGACCTCTCGAGCCTTCTACACAATTAATTCTCATGTTCTCTGCCCTTCTCTCATTACCAGACTTCTCCAAAAGCATCACACATTCAGAAGAAATTGAGAAGCTCTCTGATCCTCTTGAAAGCACAGTATGCAGGACAATCACGAGTATTTTTAACAGCCACGCTCCACCACTGAAATGTTGAGTTTGAAGGAAAAACAAGAATCAAGCATTTGCAAAATCCCATCAAAAAGACTCAGTGGTGATCTCTGCATTAAAAGCCCTGCTCTAAACAAAACCTATAAAGCATTTTAGCTGTGTACTTTGGAACAATGCCTAGAAAAAAGGCTACAAAGAACCCCCCACCCAAACCACTGCTCTTTGACTGGTATTTATCAACAGCAAAGCAAATATAAAATTATAATATGAAATCACTTGGCTACGAAAGAAAAAAAAACAAAACAAAACACTAAAGCAACAACAGAAATGTTACATATTCTAAGTAAATTTTTAAAAAGTGCTAAACACTGGTGTAATTCAACTGCTCGTGCTTGTGTCAGTGGGAATAACTGACACAAGCTATTACTGGCTACTACAGAACAATTTAATTTTGAAATACTAAAAAAACTTATATACAGTTTTAATACCACACTAAATTTGTTCTATTGGGCCTATAAACCTTACCAGTCAGATTTCTCTGTTTCTAAAGAAAAGGGACATTTTACAATTTAAAACAGAGAAGAGCCAAGGGATTGTAATAATCTAATTTAAACATAGTGTGAGTTATTAGATAATAGTACAAGTGATTTATTTAAAAAAAAACATTTTAAGTCATCATTTATGATCACTAAGCTGGAAAGCACTGGCCTATCTGCCAAAACCTGTGGTTTGCTTTTGAATTCCGTAACTCAAAACAATGCTGACAAATGTGCAGAGGAAAGGTTTGTAAACCATTTTCCCTTAGGTTTAGTATTTCACAGCAGGCCACATATTGGCCGCACCTTTCACCTGCCAACCTCGTCTTTATTCCGCTCTCCCAGGAGGGTCTTTTCTTTACCCAGTTCAAGTTCTTCTAGCTATGCAGCTCCAAATAACACCTAGTAGATGATGACACATCTAGCACAAATTTGCAACTTCTAGGGTAGAGCTGCAAACTACACATACATAGTATCCTCCATGCAACCTAGCAAGCAGTAAGAACATATGAGTCATCCAACTGATCCTTCTCACCATTAAGGCTCCTAATACAATATATGAAGAAATCACACAAAACAAAGAGAGATTTCATCAACTTTTGGAGAAGTGAAGTCTGAATTATTTTAATTAAAATTTATAGTGTTTGTCTGCTAATGGAAAACACGAATCTGAAATAAACCCTTATATGGTAAAGAATTCCTCAGCTATAGAAAACTAATTAAAGCAAGTAGTTCCATGAGCTCTGCTACCAACAAAGCTTATTTTTGTCAGATTTGTGCTTCACAGTTGATCAAGACTTCTGCCAGGATGTTTTACAGTCCCTCCTCCAACTGGCCACCAATTTTTGTAAAATAGAGGTACCCTGTTAGCTTTGAGAAGTTTGCCTTTCTGTCGATGGCTGAAATCAATCAAATGAACAAAAAAATTACACAGAGAAAGAAGCACCTACAGATCCCAGCCTAGAAACGTAACAGCTAAGGGACGGCAATGCCTTGTAACAAGGCTGCACAAAAGACACTTGCTGGCAGGAAGGGCTATGTGAGATGCCTCAGAACACAGAACAATGCCGTTTGCTCATAATACAGGAATGAACAACTGAATAGGACTTGGACATTTTCTTTGCCAGGCCACACGGACCACAGCCCACCAGCCTCTCTGCTGGACTTCTACCACCACCCACCACCTCACGCTCAACACGCTCGCATTTGGCAGCACTGCAATGCCCAGCCCTTCCCACTACCCACCGCTCCCTAACCCTCCCCACCGCACTGCACTACTGTATGTTCCAAACCTGCCACAACGCTACACCCATACTGTCCTTTCCACTACTGTATGCCCAATATACCCTCACTCCTTTGCGCAAGGCCATAAAGGTGCAGCATAGCCAAAAGGGGAGCAACAGGGCATTTGATAAACTGCAGACAGGCACGTATGGTTGGTTGATGGGCAAAGAGCGAGGCACAACCGGACTGCCAGGGCACTTGGAGAGAATCCGCTCACAGGCTCAACAGATGGGGTCACCGTTCAGAACCAATGCACGATCAAGTAAATGGATGGACTTTTTTTGGAACTAAAACCAAATGTTTGGTATTTTAAATTCTAAAGTAAGTATGTTCCTATTTAACTGAAATGTTACATAATATCTTGTTTCTCAGCCTCGCCAGCTGTTCATCAACATGTTTCTCAAAGTAAGATGCTATAATGAGACTGCCTTCATTATTCTCAAATTTTTATAAAAAAATAAAAGGAAAAACCATGAAAATAGAGCTATTACAAGTGCTTTTAGCAACAAAAATGCCTGTGGAAATATCTTTCATCAAATAATAGTATTCACCATTAATGACTATGTACAGCATACAAAGGGAGGAACTTCAGTAATATACTACTTGTGGAAGTTACCGTCACTTTCAGAACTACAACTTGGTTCCTCCTTAATTCATAGATGTCACCTAACCTATAATATAGGTATTAACCAGCCTTCACAGAACCTTGGTTAATTAAAGAAATCTTAACTCAGTTTTACTCATGGCAAAGTAAAAAAATTCAGTGCCTTGGCCACAAAGTAGATGGCGGTGCTTTCAGAGTGTTGTGATGTTGACTCTTCCACTGGAACACTGTCAAACCCTCCAAGACCAAAACAACTTGAAGTCTTCAGCAAAGAAGAAAAATCACCAAGGAGAAGAGCACAGAGAGAAGCACATCAGGCAGAATGACTGATGTGTGGAAAAGCCAACAAGGAACCATTTCTCACAACAAAACCTAGCGGGCAGCCCACTAAATGGTTGATCTGCAACAATCAAGGAAATGCTTTTTCTTCACAATGTATACTTGAGTTACGGAATCATTGCAGTACGACATTGGACACACGCAACACACAAATGGACTCAAAAAAGAACTAAATTCTTGAATGACAGACCCACTGCTGGTTATTTCAAACACAAATGCTTGGGTGCAACCTTTAGCTAAGGAGGTCCCTAAACCACTAATTAAGGGACCTAACCATGGGAAAGAATCACTATATATACTTCATGCATTTCTTACATTTTTATCCCCAAACATCTTTACTAGCTGCCTTTGGAGAGAGTAAATGGACACTTGGCCTGACCAGAACATAGCTATTCTTCTGTTCTCATGAAATACTGGAAGACATGCCAAATACCAGATGAAGGCAGACAAACCAACAGGCACAAAATGTACGCAGACATTAGACTCTTATTCCCCTCCCAGCTCACAAACAGCATTCATCACCATTTCTGCAAACAGCATGATATAATGTAAGACACAACAGATTTGGACAGAGTCATGTATAATTATTGTGAGAAACAAAAATTACAAATGAGAAAAATTATTTTACCTCTCTCATATGTGTGATTTCATTCGTTACTGGGAAAGAAGCCATGATCCACGGCCAACTCTCAAACAGGAAAACAAATTAGGTACAACCAGATTTAAAAGCTGAGGCTGTATTCTCCAAAGAGGTTAAATGCTGGTCTACTTTTAAACAGCTTTTCTCATTCAGTGGAAATCAAGACTGGACAGGTGGACCCTGTGTCTGAGGAATGCCTCAGTGCAGTGCATAGATCCTGCCCAGTATAAGGGGTGAGAAGTCCCAAAGTTTCTGTCCCCTTCGTTTCTTAAATGTTACTTTTCTTTCAGTTACTTATTAAATTTCCATCAAGATCTACAGTTCCTTCAGATTTATCTTCAAGTCTGTAAACTGGCAAATCAAATCCAGCTACACAGGAACAGGGTGAATTAGGTGGTGTTTTGTGGGTTGGTTTGTTTGTTTTTTAGTGTTGTGGCACTTATTGTATAAATGATAATGCAAGAAGAATAATTACGTACAGAAAAATTTTTCACAACTTTTTCTAGAGTGATATTAAATCTGATATCCTTTCTATTGGGAAAACAACAAACCAATTAAGATTTAATTTTGTCATAACCTGTTTATCACGAAATACGATTTGCTTCTTTTCACAGAATTTGATGCCCAAATTCTATTCACTGGTATGCTCAACAGCCATCAGGAGTAACAATAATACTTCAGCCTGGAAAACTTGCATTACTCAGATGCCTGTAGCAACTGAGATTCCCTGATCCCCAGTTAGGTGACATATGAGAACCTGTTTCTTCCATTAAACCAAAATGAAATCAAGAGGACAACAGTTTTCGCATGACTACTTTAGTTATTAAATCATAGAATCACAGAATGGGTTGGGTTGGAAGGGACCTTTAAAGATCATCTAGTCCACCCCCCCTGCAGTAAGCGGGGACATCTTCAACTAGATCAGGTTGCTCAGAGCCTCATCAAGCCTGGCCTTGAATGTCTCCAGGGATGGGGCCTCCACCACCTCTCTGGGCAACCTGTTCCAGTGTCTGACCACCCTCATTGTAAAGAACTTCTTCCTAATGTCTAATCTAAACCTACCCTACTCTAGTTTAAAACCACTGCCCCTTGTCCTATTAAGGGGAGATAAGGGGAAAAAAGACCCCGTATACAGATTGGTCCAAATGGCTGAGAATGCCTTGATCTTCTTTGAACAAAGTTAACTTTACTCCCATGATTACCAATACCTCCCTGTTGGTTCTGGTCACAAGCAAGCCCACTGAAAAAACATACCACCTTATTGCTCTCTGGCATAAGATTTTTCCACATGAATGCGCATTCCTGAGGAGCTACACCTTGTTTCAAAAGCCTGTTAGTTTCCCTTTACTCAAGTTGTTCCTATACTATTAAAACTGTAGGAGGAACTAGAAGAGACTTCAAAAGATCATCTTACCTAATTCCTACTGTGAGATACAATCAGGTATAGTTAGATCCTCCTTGAGACTTTTTTGTGTCTAACCTGTTTCTGGAAATCTGTAATCTCAAAAGCTATTCCACAACATCTTTAAGTCATCTCTTTGAGTGCCTAGCTATGCACCAACGAGTTATTGAGAATATGTAGAGGGCTAAATCACCTAATAGCTGCAGGGTATTAGGCAGCTGCCACAGAAACCTGCATACTTAAGACAGTTCTTATGTTTCTATTCCCCTTCTCAAGTCTTACCACTTTTTCTCTGCCCTCCTCTAATGGAGGATAGTATCTCTGACAAAGCTTTTCATTTACCATGAGATGTCTCTTCCACAACCCTTGTTTTTTTCCTGTAAGATGAAACGAAGTCACTTTCAACATTTTCTTGCAGTTCATATTATCAAAGCACTTTATTACAGCTGCTTTCTTAAGACACACTGCAAGATGTCTGCATCCCTTAAAAAGAAGAAAAAAGGAAAACAGAGAAAAAGGAAAACAGAGAAAAAGGAAAACAGAGAAAAAGGAAAACAGAGAAAAAGGAAAACAGAGAAAAAGGAAAACAGAGAAAAAGGAAAACAGAGAAAAGAGCTAAAATCCCTAAACTGCACATAGTCTTCTACCTGATTCCTCATCAGTGCTAAGCAGAGTGTAACAGCTGTGTCCCCTCTTACATTCCTTGTTCACACATCTCAGATTATATTTGTCCTTCAACTATGAATCTCAGTTTTTTGTTGGCTACACTACTTTAGCTTTTTACTCCTCTTTCAACACTTATGCAAAACATAGCAGGTTGCACTAACCTTTTGGAATTTCAACTTGTCATGTTTGGACTGTCTCTCCAAATTGACAAGACAACTGCTTTTCAACCAACCTTTTTACCCACATGGGATCCCTTTAAGTTTCCAGTGGAGGCACAGGACCCTGTGTAAGTAAAATTAGGCCTACAGATAATAGGCTTGCTTTTGTTAGTTATCCTTCATGACTTCTTATAAGAAACCAGTGGATTCACAGGGTCTGCAGACCATAGCTTGAAAGTCATTTACTATCACCACTCTGAACTTGTCTTTAATTTCAATATGCTAATAATGCAAAATCCCAGTTTGCTATTGTCCACAAATACATTCTCTGTATTCTACTAGCCAAGTGCCTAATAAAAATACAGAACAAAACCAAACAGAAGATACACTGGACCTAGCTGAAATGTTCTCTCAATTGTCAGTGAACCATGAACAGCTACGCTTGGAGACGTTTTCTTAACCATTTGTGTTTGCTTTATAACAATTTCATGTGGAGTTCCCCAGCCATTTTCTATGAATAATATGTAAGATAGTGTCAAGAATATCTCATGCAGTCACTGCACAAAAAAAATAACTATGTCAAGATACCACATCCATCTACTGCTCATCTTTTCTCTACTAGGCCAGCTATACTTCCAAGCAAGGAAATTTTAATTCTCTGCCAGTTTGATTTTGATAAATCTATACTGTCTTCTTATCAATTTTATTGTCCCAAAGGTGCTTATAAAGCAACTGTTTAATAACTTGTTAAAAAATGTGTGGGGATTAAGTTTTCATTGACCAGTTTATAATTCCTTTCCTCTTTAAGGTTTTATTGACTAGCTTACAATTCCCTTAATTTTACCAAGCAGGTTTTAAAAAAAAAAAAAATAAAAAAATATATATATGTGTGTGTGTGTAAGGAGAGAAGTAGGGAGTCTAGTTTTACATTTGTCTTTCCCCAGTCCTCTAAAGAATCTCCTCCTCTCTTCCCAAAGACTCTCTGAAGATTTGGACTAAAGGATCCCTGACAAAGACAAGGATAATGCTAATTTTTTGGTTTAGCAACCTCCCAGTTCTTACCTGAGCACAGTAAGCTATTAAAATCAGTGAAAGAGCATGGTAAGTTAATCACACGGGAGCTTAAATACTATACTGACGTCTCTGGGGAGGACAGAGAGGAAAATTACGAGAAATGGACTTTACTAAGGGCTATTCTTGGCCATCTAGATATTCACTAGTTTGCTGCCTGAGGGGATATCAGTGGGTCAATTTTAAAAAAATAATAAAGATAGTAGGAAAAAAATAGCCTAAGCCACTAACCTTATTGCTTACCTTCAAAAGCCTGTTGAGGGGCAATAAAACAGACTGGTTAAACAGATGTTTAACAGCGCACTTCTGAACACTTTAGTAAACCCCTCTGGCCAGATTTGGTAAGCAGGGGCCTGCTCGGGTATCTGCTGCACTGCTGGGAAAGTGCAGGAAGCCGGTGTCTCCATCGTTCCAGTCTGAGGCACTCCTTATTGCTATAGCAGGAGACTATTGTGCTAATGGAAATCCCCTGTTAGGTCTCAATTGCAGTCAGCTCTGTCTCTTTCCTGCCAAGTTTTCCCAAAACGTGAGTGCCTACAAAGGCCTGCAGTTAAGAAATTCTCCATAAAGTTGGGAGGCAGCTCACACTGTCAGGGACAGAAGAGGCACAATTCACTCTGACAGCCTGCCAGAACACAGAGAACACAGCAGGAATATTGAGAAGGCAGTCTTTTTTTCTGTACCTGCCTTGAAGTAAACAGAAATGTCAGGTTACCTAGAAGGTAGGCTGAACCTGGATTCAGCATGTGAAGAAGACGTTACTCCACTAGTATGTGTTGTTATGCAATAATCAGCTAAAGCAGGCTGCCGGTACTGCCAGAAACAACCCTATCATAAGTGCAGTAATTTAAATATTGGTCACAATAACGTACTTAGCCTTCCAGGCACATCAAAAGGTACTTCTCTCTCTCTTTTTTTCTTTTTTAATAGAAGAAAAATAAGAGAAGAAAAGATAGAAAAAATAGAAGAAAAGGAAGAGGAAGAAAACCAAGAACAAGAGACAGTGACCAAAAAACCCACTTCCTCAGTTTACTCAACACAGATGATTTCTGGCATTTATGTACTCTGGTTCCATTCTCCACCAATGCCAGCTGCCATTACAGATGCTGAGTTAGGCTGACCATATGCACTGTAGCTTCAAACCCACCTGTAACCCAGAAAGTGTAACAGTAGAGTCACTCTCTTTACCAGGGGTAAAGCCCCATGGGGAGCGGAGCCCACGCTGCAGGAGGTTTGCTGGCAGGACTCGTGACCCTGTGGGAGACCCATGCTGGAGCAGTTTATTCCTGAAGGACTGCACCCCGCAGAAAGGACCCACATTGGAGCAGTTCGTGGAGTACTGTCTCCCATAGGAGGGACCCCACGCTGGAGCAGGGGAAGAGCGTGAGGAGAAAGAAGCGGCAGAGACAATATGTTATGAACTGACCACAACGCCCGTTCCCCATACCCCTACACTGCTCAGGGAGAGGAGGTAGAGAAATTGTGAGTGAAGTTGAGTGAAGCTGAGCCTGGGAAGAAGAGAGGGGTGGGGGGGAATGTGTTTTAAGATTTGGTTTTACTTCTCATTAACCTATTCTGATTTTGATTGGCAAAAAAATAAATTATTTTCCCCAAATCGAGTCTGTTTTGCCCATCACGGTAATTGGTGAGTGATCTCCCTCTCTTTATCTTGACCCACAAACCTTTAGTCATATTTTCTCTCCCCCTGTCCAGCTGAGGAGGGGAGTGACAGAGTGACTTTGGCGGACACCTGGCAGGGTCAACCAACCACACAGTAAAATATCCATACTTGTTCTTTTAGTTTGGTCAGCTTGAGGCCTGTGATATTATTGGTGCAGAGCTGCTGCACAATTTCAGTTTGCCGTCTTCAATGCATATATGGGACTCAAGCAAACAGAAGGCCTCATACCTTCTGTATGCTGGCAATACAGTGATGTATATATCTCATTACACAGTAGAGCACTAAAACAGTTAAGAGACTTACCGAAAACCCAGACAGAAGAATTGAATACTAGGATACTAGAGAGAACATATATGCACGAAGGAGGACTGTATCAGCACATGTCTTATTCCTTACTCCTCACAGATGTCCATGTTTCATTAAGTTCAGGATTTGAAATGTTTTTGGGTTTTTTTCCAGCAGTAACTACTTATACCTTATCATTCAACAAAGACTTGGCTGAAATCAACCATGCCTTTACCATGACATCTTAGAGTCATTCAGAAGCACAGCTGTCAAGGATTTTTGATCCACATTGGCAAACATCGATTTCGGTAAGCAGGAATCCTTCCATTCAAAAATTCATTTGATCTGATTTAGATCAAAATTTTACTGAACAGGAACCAGTCCTAATACCTATACTGGACTTCAAACACACTGGACTGAACTGAACAAATTCTTTTTGATTTATAAAGTTACATATTAGCAGAAAGAAACCACTTTTCAAAGAACATGGCAGTTGAAGGAATTAGGTTGGACAGTCTGTTACTAGTTTAAGAAAAGAGAGATATACTGACTGGCTGACTGATGGATCCTTGTTCGGGAGCGATGTGCTTCCACTGTGCTTCCTTGCTGTGTGTCCAGTACACGTCACACTGCCTCGTTCGGTTCCTTTAACTATTCTGTACAGAACTAAAGGTAACACAGGGATGAGCTGTAACACACCTGTCTGAAGTATACCATGAGGAAAGGCAAGCCAAATATTTAATTAAATTAATAGCTGTCTTTCTAGTAATTTAAAAATATGCACCTACTATTCACATGACAGTAAAACCTCCTGGAAAAGAAAAAGTGCTTTGACCCACAGCCCATTCCATGTTTTCCCCTTCTACAATATATAGCTCTTCATTATGTATTTGTTTGCACAGGACTTAAATAAACACATTGTTTAAATAAATCCTTCAGTCTAGAAGGATGGTTTATAGCTCCCAGTTTAAACAATTACAGTGGTGCATACTTGACCAATGATTGCCTTAGCAGACCTTAACAATTCACAAACTTCCCGAGGAAATATAGAACAAAAATGCCAGTGTTTGAACTAAACAAAGGCAAACTGAAGAGTAAGCATCAGCATCTAGTTTTACTTCGTAACAGTGATCCCAATTAATTCAGTAGTACTTTTCATATATGTGTCCTAAAACCAGTACCAATTCCTTCTCCTTTTTAAATGGTGGGATCATTTAGTTCAAGACAAAAACACATTTATCTGACCTGAAGAGAGATGAATGTTTTTAATAAGATTTTGTCATGCAAACCCTGTTTTCATACATGTAAAATATATTCATTACCCCAGTTAACACACATTTATGCTACATATGAAGTACAGCAAACTCATGTCACTAGAAAACTAATTAACATGTTTCTAAGGACATGTTAATTCATGCCATCAGAAAACACAACATGGATTTCTGAATTATACACCTTTGCCTCCCAACCTGTCAATAAATTCAGTCTCCTTCGTAATTAATTTTTTTTTTGGGGTCCCAGTTTTTACTACGAGCTGGCTATAAGAGTTCTCTAGAATAGCACCATAATTTGTTTTATCTAAGGCAAATGAAATTTTATGCATACGTATGCAGTGGATATGTTATATCCTTACAAAAATAAACCAAAAGCTGATAGCTCCCCTTCAGAAAAATAACCTATCTGTCTTCAAAAAGAAGAAAGGAATATACTTTTAACAATTTCACAATACAGCCTGGCACCATATGTTTCATTTGTGTTGAGTTTTTTTTCTATTTTTGTTTTTCTTCCCTCTTGAAGGACTAGAGCAAGCTCTATTATGCATGAATTCAGAAAGCACAAGTCAGCCAAAAGTCACAAATCTCTCAGGATAGACATGTCCATCTGTCATTTCACAGCAGGAGAACAATAGCAGCTTCAATATAGACACAACAAGCTCACACAATCCTCACACAGCCAGACAGAAAATCTGCCTTAGCTGATAGCTAGCTGCCTTTGAAACTCCAGACAGATGTTCCTGTGGAACACCAGGATCAATTACTGCTTTCTTGTTTCTGTATTTTCAAATTCCTCATTTGTTCATAGCAACCAAAGTATAGTCAGTTTACTGCCTTGTAATCTCTACAGAGCTTTGGGAAAATCAGATTTCAGAGGAAACAGAACAAGAAACATAGAAGCAGAGTACGCTAGTCTTTAATCTGCATTTTTTCTACTGTTGGGGCTTATTTTACAAGTAAGCAATCCACAAAGCTTGACAAAGAGTGTGCCTGTATTCCTACAATGATCTTCTAGAACTGTTCTCAGCAGCCTCCAATGGTCTTCTCCATAAATCTGTGTAACAGACAGCATATTGCATTGCTTCTCTACTGGTGAAAAAAAATCAGCTTTTATTTTTTAATGATTTATTTTGTATCTGTAGATCTCAAAAACAAAAGTTCTAGACAGAAAAAAATTATTTGTAAAATGCCCTAATTTAATCTTTACGTGGCTAAGCAGGAAAAACTGTCAAAGCATTGGTTGCAATTCAAGTAAAAAAAAGTGTTGCTGATAACACTCAATCAATTTACATGTCTAAAAATAACCTCACCAAGCCCATCTGTAAAACTTTGGTTTCAGTAGTATATGTTGGGTTTTTTTCCCTGACAATCTGTCTCACTGGGTTGTTTACAGAAAATTTGCAACACTGGCTCCTTCACAGTTCCCACACTTTTCAGAGGTAAACAAATGGCTCCTTTAAAACAACAGAATAGTGCTGGTGTCCTATGCCCTACTGTAAAATTTGCCTCATTGAGAATAAGCTTCTAAACAAAGTCTGACTCCTAGCAACTTAGGACACACTGAAAGTATAGGCCTTGAAATACCTTCAGAAGTCAGTGTTGGGATTTAAAACTAAGCAAACCCCAAATTAAGCAAAAGAATCTCAAACACGAGATAACTCTACAAGACGATTTTTGTTCAGGAATGCTATCATCTGCATTTCCTTTTTTCAAGGACCACAAGACAGAGAATGGTGACTGTCCAGGCAAAGAGACAGAATAAAGAAACTTGGGAAGAAGCAAGAATAAAATGGTCAAAAGACAAAGATGGAATGGAAGTATATGCATGTTACTGATAGAAATTATGCTTTATATAACCTTTGAATTCCAAGGTTTCATTTCCACAATGTATCTGTGCTTCTCCAGGCATCGGATGTAAATCTCTCCTTGCCAAAATCATTCCCTTTTTCAAAAACATCTAACAAACTCATTTTCTTTTGACATTCCACGGAGACGTAGTTCAGTCCCACCTAACTAGCCAGGACAATTAGTCAGGCATTAACTCTTAGTTTTTTAAAGTTTGCTGGTACAGGAACAGCATACAAAACTTGAATAAAGAGTATCTCAAATCCCAAGAGACAGTATGTATGTCAGAGCAGTGGGAAAAAAAGGCAAGGAAAACTCTTTTTGAGGGGCTTTGTTTTAGTTTGGTTTTGGATGGCAGGGGTTGTTTGCTTTCTCATCTGTGTTGAAGCCTGGAATAGCCTAAAACCAGGGATAGCACAGATTGAGCAGGAGTAAGAGTGCAGCTGGAAAAGTCAAAAGGTAACAGCGAAAACAATTCCTCACCGTTAAGCAACGGAACAAGAGTTAAACCCGTCATGAAGGAAAATTAAATCAGAAATATCTGCATTTCACTTCTATCCAAATCTGTTAATACTGTTGGTCACTTTCCTTGTACATCACCACTTTTTGTGAAGCTGTATCATACCACATACGTCCTATATTATCCAGTAAGAGGTCCTTTCCTAAATAGCACATTATTTTAAGCATATCACAATTATTTCCCCTTGTGCAAAATAGGCTATATTCTACGTAGTACAAATTCACACTCTAAAAGGTCAATTTCCATTTTTTAGCAAGATAACTAAGCCGACTTAGTTGATGCAAACTTACCCTTTAAAGAAAATAAAACTTCAGGTAAACATTATAGTTTTCCTTTTTTCCTTACATAAAGGATCCATTAGAACAGGATCTGTGCCTCCAGGAAGCAGAGGAAAGAAACAGTCTTCAGGTGTGGACATACAGCACAATGTAAATAACCATCTCCTTCCTGCATCTGCTCTTTTCCCTTCCACTTTTCTCCATCTCCTCTGCTCCCCCAGAATTTAGATATATTGATAACATCTGTGGTAAGACCAAAACTGAAAAAGAAAAGCGCACAATACTGAACTAGCACTTGACAGACAACTAGATCCTCCTCACTCAAGTTCAGGGCAGAAAGTTCCTAAACAACTAAATATTCATATTAAAATGAAGGAGGAGCAGTATTCAAATTAATATAAGAGAGTGAATGGCCGTAAGAATTACAAGGAATTGTTTTGTGATTTAGTAACATTTATTTTTCCTTGGGAAGTGCTCAAATTCAAATAAAATCTCCCAGTGGAGATGCAGTAGATCTCAAGATACAAGACATTTTAATATAGTGTTAGGAGAAATTAAGTCACAATCTATAAACTGCTGGGCTGGAATAGGATCTGTACCTTAAGGAACCATTTAATGCTGGGATCCTTGCAAAGAATACTTTTCTTGCATGTGTTAATATCATCAGTATATCATCATCATCATACTTTTGCCCAAAACTCTCACAAAAAGTCATTAAGATTATGCTTCACATGTTTAACATGGTATTTAACTGCTGGACTTCACATAAACCAGTACAACACCTGTTGACGTCTTTCTGTAGCCTAGCTCAGCAATGTACCGCATCATCCAAACACTCCTTTTAAATCCACACAAACCCAGATCGAAGCCTAATATTCACCAGGAAACTCCTTCTAACAAGGTAAATTTGCAAAGTTTCCATGTTTTGTTAAACCAAAGAGCAACGAGTTCTCCAGTCAGAAAGGTATAAGCAGTGTAAGGACCAGTCTCTCAGGCCTATCTTCTGTTCCATTATGGGTGACCACTGAAATGATGAGTAAAATTTAAAAAATCTTATCCAAATACAGCTTTAAAAAAAAAGGGGGGGGGGGGCGCAAAAAAACCCCACCAGTTCCCACTGTGTCCTCACACACTGGCTGGCAGAATGGAATTACCATTTGCAGTTTCCAAATGCAAAGAGATTGATCACAAATCCATCAGTGGCACTCATGATACACTACATACTTCCACCCCACTGCAAGAGCCGCTCTGCCCGCCAGCACCATCATACAAGCGCTGGTCCATCTTCCTTCATGTAAACCCAAGAAGTCTGTGGATAGTTCACAAAGACACGGGAAACTTTGGTTCCCCTAGCACAGGGGAATCGCTCTGCAGGACAGGAACAACTGAAGCTTTCGTAACAAGTATTGACATCCTCACCAGCACTCGCCTGCAATATTTGTGTAGGCGGGAGCAGCGTGAAACCTCAGTGAGCAGCAGGTAAATGGAGCAGAGCCTTGAATGCCCTTTGCCTGAACCGAATCAGGAAGATCCCTTCAAAGAGAAGTTGCCGTCTACCATCAACAGACGCAGAAGTGGATGATGCCCACAGCATAAGGACGCGGAAGAGTGACATCCACAGTCACCATACAAGTAACTCAACGACCGAGTATGTCTCTGCAAGACAGCAAATAGTTTTAGAGGTCTCAGGAGGAGCTAGGCTTTGTTTCTGTGACACCACTGACTCCTCACTGACAATAACTGCATCTTACGTTAACGTTTTTCTAGCCTTGTACCTGGAAATGCTCATCTTAGCATGGCCAGTGCCACGTCGCCCAGTCACTCCTCAATCCAGGGTATTAGGTACAGGGGCCACAGCACCACGGCTCTCCTTGTTGAATAAAGCACTACTTTGATTTCCAGGAACAGACCAGCTTATTTTCCTCTTTCCAAAACTAACATTACTGCTACTGTAATCCTGGAAAAAGAGATACCCAGGGGAGAATCAAACGGTAACGACAGAAGTTGTGAAAACAAAATGGCTTCCTTCCATCTGTGAAACATAACCGCTGGGGAGGGTAAAGGGAGAATGCTTTGAAGAGGAATCTCCGCATTAAGAATTTATTTAGATGTGTCAGACAGACAGTGTCCTGCTGTGCTTGTCCCCAATTATCTGGAAGTAGAAATAAGATGGGGAGCAGACTGCAAAGCTTTGATCTGAAGCTAAGCAAGGCTGGTTTCATGATTTCAGTCATGTCATGGCCTTTACAGGCAGCCAAGGCTGAGATCTGTTCCTAAAACTCTCATACATCTTATAGTCTCCTATATCCACTGACCTCCTTTGATCAAAATGATGAGTAGTCCCTTTTGCGCCCAAAAGGCAAGCAGCTGGTGGAAGAAAGTAACCCCAAGGCTGTGGTTTCAGGAGCAGCCGAATCAGTTTGAAGGTTTATTGCCACCCAAAAGGGAAGGCAACAGAAGCCTCCCTTCCCACTGCCTGGCACCTGGCCACTCAGTCCCATCTCCTTCCCTCCTGTATGCCTGCACGTGACAGGCCCCCCTAACAAGACATGGCATTTAAAAGCCTGGATATTTCTTCTCTTGAGTTAGTCTGGGAGAGGGGAAGTGGAGGGCAGAGGGAGGGAGGCAGGACCCCGCTGCAAGCAGGGGTACGTCTTCAGTGGGGCCTGGGGGATCTAGACACTGGGCTGCTCTCAGGACTGCCCTCTTCAAGTACCACTGGAAAACGCTGCTTTATCTGTGGGATTTTTAAAACATCTCTAATTTGCCCCATCTGTAATATTTTTTCGTGTATCACTTGGCAGGAGTCACGCCCACACATCAATTTTTTTTTCCTGATGACTCCAGACATCTCTGGTTTCTATTAGGGCAGCAGTAGCGAGCAGATACTCTGCCTTGGTCATTGCTTGTGCTAAGGCTTTCTGCAGCCATGGTCAAAAATAAACAGAAACTCTTTCAGATTTAGGAGAGACCTACCTAAAATTGGTATTAGCTTGCTTGTTTGTTTTAACTGATTGAAGGGTACAACAGTGTAACAAAAAAACATATTCTTATTGAGTAACACAAAAATGATTACGTTTGTAGCACACTAATTCATTAAAATAAAACATCTGTAAATTAAGTAACGAGGGCATGCTAGCATTATGTGTCCTAAAAATTTTAACACACACATATTTACAGTATTTTGTGCAGTAACCAACAAATGGGTGTAGTTTACAAATATATGCATAAAATTAACCCATTTCAGGGACAAATGCACATTTCACAGTTTAATTAGAAAATACAATGCTTCCATGGGATATTATACCTAGTGCCTGCCACTTCATTCATTTGAGAAAACTAAGTATATAATAATAACTGCTAATGATTTACTGACCTACCTTTTTCAGGATACTTAATGCTACAACAAAACACAAACCTGCATCATTCACTTCCACTACGCAAGCATCCAGGATCTCCTAGAATACCGCATGTATTTGAAGTAGCGGTTTAGAATTACAAGCTTAATTAAAGAGGAGGAATTTAAATGGCCTAAACTTATTCACCAGTTAAAAAACTAATTTATCTGACTATATCTGAAGACGTATCTCATCATTTGAAGCACGACCCAAGTGATAAAGCACTTGATTGT
Organism: Dromas ardeola; assembly: GCA_013398915.1. Taxonomy (NCBI): domain Eukaryota; kingdom Metazoa; phylum Chordata; class Aves; order Charadriiformes; family Dromadidae; genus Dromas; species Dromas ardeola. The sequence continues at coordinate 47,578 of VYZM01006147.1, forward strand.
ACCATTTTTAAATCTAGAGGGACAATGCTTTAAAAAAAAAAATCTTCTCACATACAACTGTTTTGAACATCAGCAGAAGCTCTTCAATGGTCAAATTACCAAAAAAAAACCAAAAACCAACCCCAAAAAATTATTTGCCTCATAGCATATGAATACTCCTACTATAAGGAGAGTGCCAAAATGATGTCAGGGTAAACCCAGGCTTCACTACTGCAAGGGTGGATACCCTCTGAAGCTAAAGTCTCTCCTGATAAGAAACATCAAGAGCTGGCCATTATGGAAAACAGACCTTTATCCTTGTAAGTGATAACAAAGTAAATTGTGACACTGGAGGAACCTCCTGTTCCAGTCTAGATAAAGAAATCTTTTTTCAGATAAGATTTCATTTGCATCCTTTCTTGCAAGCAAGAGATTTGGCAAGCTCATTTCTTAAGAGGGAGGAGATTTTACAAAAAAAAACCCCAAACAAACAACCACTCTTTTATAAAAAATTTCCAAGCTTTCAAGAACAGCCCCTAGTTATTACAAATTTCACGAAAGTTCGGAATACAATAGCTCCTGAAACAGATAAGATAAAGACACAAAGAGTCCTGTGATTCTGGGATCAACAGAAATTTATGAGGTCATATTGCACAGAAAAACAGGCATATAACAAAAAAAAGTGTAAGTTGGGTAACAGCATTCAATCCAGCAACACACATGTCTTGAGCAAACCACTGGCCACAACTAATCAAGGAGCAGTTCAGTGGCACTCTGATGACTACACCGAGCTTCCCGAAACCTGGCCTGCATTGGACCCAGTTGGAAACAGTGGATTTTTTTAGTTCACAAGGCATTCTTCAGTTATGTTCCTTCAAGATGATCAACATCCCAAATAAAAGAGAAAAAGCACTCAAGAAAAGGCCACTCTGTATGTCTTTAGCAGAGCCCCACATCTTTGCTCCTACCCAACCACAGCAAGACTTCCCAGAAAAATATTTCTCTTTTTTTTCCTGGATACAATCAGCCTCCTTACAAAAGAAGAAAAAAACCTGCTCCTTTTCCTGATCAGATGCCAGATAAACCTGATCTTTCTAGCTCTCCATGTCAAACTCCCATTACAGGCGTTGCAGAGAAAATATGACGGGGCCCATAGTTTTAATTAATCCTCATGTGGCCAGTATACTACTTACACACTAAATACAGGTATGGTCAGCCCTCAGTAAATGCAGAATAAATCCAAAAGAGTCTCCAAGATACTCAACATTTTAAACTCATCCACAAAAGAGCTGCTTTTAAATCAAATTAATTCACTTCCAATACATATATATTTCCGCCTCTGTCACCTGCATCTCTAACAAGAAAAGTTTAATGGGCCGTTAGTTAACTGCACCGCTTGTATTTTCAACATTATGGGAAAAAAACCAACCAAACAAAAAAACCAAACCAACCTTTCTGTGGCAACACCACGACATACACTTAGGTCCCACTATATTTCACTGTATTTTCTTAAACCCAAGAGTTCAGTCAATGAACATAAGCCCCTTACAGCAAGTGTAGCCTATAAATGATCAAGCTGCAACAATCCCCACCCCACTCTGGAGGGTCAGAAAAAAATCTATTGCTTCTTAATGGGCAAAATATTTAACCAGTCTGAATAATCACTTAAAGAGAAGTTAACCCCTTGATTCCATGTGTTTAAACATTAACATTTTCAGACTGCAGAAAGTATAAGCCAGTTAGCCTTAAAAAAACTGTTTGCAGCCCATGTCCTTTGATGTGGAAATATATACAATAGCCTCTAGCAAATGGCAACATTTACACATGAAGTAACTTTTTTGAAGGTTTACTTTAATTATCAACTAGGAACCTGGTGGTCTGAATGCTATTTCTGATTCTTTATGATCGAGAAACTAATTTAAACCAATTTTCTCAATTAAAGTCTTTACAATGTTACCTTACAAAAAAAAAAAAAATCCCTGAAAAATTTACCTGTTGAAACATTTGGAGTCAATTGCTAGATAAATCTCATTTTCTCAACTAGCAGAAAGCAGAGTCTTATATTTCCTCAGGAAAGGAGTACCAATTTTAGAAAACAAAATCTTTCTTTTAAAAAATCAATTTCTGACAATCTTTTTGGAAAAACTAACATATATTAGCACAGCTTCAAGTAAACATTCTTAAGCAAGCACCAAAAGCAAAAGATACACTAGTGAATAGATTAATTTCACCTTTAATCCTAGCATGTTTAAGAAAAGCAAGATTACTTCCCTTTGATATAGGAGCAGTCAGGGATAGCAAGCAGTACATCTTCCACTGATTTTTTTACTGGAGCCATTGGTTTTCAGCTCCTTGGAAATAATGAAGCCTTGAATTTGAGGAATGTCTCATGGTGATAAACGAAGGATACATCACATCGCATACTTCCAAAATATGCTAGCAAATACCATCTAATTCATTTTTTTTTCTGGTGATACTGAAATTTTCAAACACAGCTGGTGATTAGGTGTGTAAAGTTAACATCAAGTTGCTTATGATAGCACCTAAAATTAGAAGTGAGAGGAAACTAGCTTCTGAAATACAAGTCTAAGGAGGAAGCCAACTTCTGCAATACAAGTCTAACAAGACAATGAGGCCCCAGCCAGCCTGCCCACCTGCCCCACAGCACTGACAGCTCAGCAGTCGGCTTTTTGTTGGGCTGGAGAGTTTCTTTCACCGGTGTCAAAACATGGGTGCTCTTCACGCACAGGACTGTACCAGAAGCCCAACACCTGCCGCCACCACCCAGTCGCAGATAACAACCCGAAATTCTGCTCAAGTCATGAGATGGATGTGATGCTTTACACTCCCTAGGCCCTTTGGACATTTTATGTTGTTCATATCTTCAAGAAGTCACCTTAAACCATTCACGCTCCTAAGCACAAGGACCAGAAACAGTAACTCCCCCTCCTGACTGCAGGCACCAGATAAAAAGACACACAGAATCAGGTTCCCTCGACCATTTTCTCCTTCCTCCTGAGTCTCTTATTCTCAGCATGAGTAGCACAGCTTCAGTAAGAGGGGAAAATCCTCCAACTCCTCTTCTTTGGACAATTCTATATCCTGGTGGTGAAGACACACCACTCAGCAGGGTGACCGCACATGGGTCCCCCCAGCCTGCAGAGAGATGTGAATACAGATTATGCATTTTCCCTGCAAGCACCCGAACCAGCAGGCAAAGGGAGGTGATGGCACTACCTCCTCAACCAATATGCTGTGAGACTGCAGGGCAGGGCACAGATCTTTTAGCTACACGTTCTCAGAGATGGTAGAGATGACCAGCATCCACCAGCAGGTACCTCCAGCTCCAAAGGTAGGCAGCAGATAAGCAACACTTTCCACGGGCTAATTCTGCAAACCTCCAAGTTCCCTTGGAGATCTCCAGTTCTCTCTACTGACTCTACAAACATTGCAGGCTCTACGCTCAGGTAACGTGAATTAGGTGCTGAATTTTTTGGCTCTACGTGGGATTTGTACATGGAGTTGCTCTGAGATTATACCCAGCATTTTTATGACTTAATATACTGGTATATCAATTTCTGGCAGAATTTTAAAGAAAGCCATTCTGAAAACAAATTTATGGAAGAAAAATGAGTCAAGGGAGAGAAAGATTCAGTTTCCTTTTACATGCATGACTCATTTTAATTATCATCCTGTAGGCAGATCAGTTAATTGCTAGAAACAACTGATTGTTCACTCCTTTTCTTCTTAGGTAAAATTGTCATTGCATACTCAGATTGAAAAATCGTAACATGAACTAAGAACTAAAAACAGACTTTGTTTGATATTTCTAGCATTTTGCCTTTATTTTGCATTTTTACTCTATTTTCAAATTATTGTTTTTGCAAAATAATGGTAAGTTTACATTGCTCAGGCATATTTTTCATTTGTTTTTTTATCATCTGAAATCAGTTACCTCATCTAACAAAGCATTGTACCATCTATTTTTTAAGCTAAGTATCCAGATGTGTCTCTAGAAGTTTATATTTAAATCAATGTATTATGAAGGCTTTATTTCACAACATAACTCAGTATACAGGATTTTCTTCAAAGCACTACCTCAGATCAAGGTTTGTTTTTATTTTAGAATACCATAGGTGATCTCAAACAAACCTAATTTGGCAGGGAAGGACAAAACAGACAAGAATTTTAATTGCTTTTTGGGTTGAGTAGGTTTTTTCTGGGGGGCAGTGGGGGGTTGGGGTTTTTTTGTGAAACAGCAGAAGTCATGCTAAAAAGAAAAGACTTAAAAATCAAATAGAGACCTGGTGACATGGCAAGTGCTCAGCTAGTGAGATCATGCCAAAACCAGCACCCATAATAGACACAGAATGGAATGATAATGACAAAAGCTCCAAAAAAGGTATCTTTCCTTCTGTCCTGAAGAAGTTGTGTACTACAGCTGGGAAGACAACTTTTTTCCAAGAAATCAAATACACATGTTGGTGTTTCAGACTGGAAATAAGACATGGCAGGTATAAATAAAGCAGTCTCCCAGCTGCCACAGTTTATTACTGAAGAGTAATATATCTAGAGAAATTATGTGGATTTACGGACGTTCTCAATTACATCCAGGTCTTCAAGAATGTACCATTTCACACAAGTCTCCAAAAGTGCTCAAGCTTGTGAAGGGGAGAAACTGTAGGCCACAAGCTGCTGCCAAGGTAAGCACTAGTGGGGTCCATCAGGCCAACTAAACGTGGCGAGACTGCACCTACGTGTGGGTGACTGCACTGCAGGAGGGACTATCCCAAAACAAGCTCACCAGGGTAGAAAGCACACCCAGAGACAGACTGGCTACCCTGACTGAATGAAAGCAGCACTGCAGCTCAGCCAATTGCAATCACCACTAACTGGGGTTTTTTTTGGTTGGGACTTTTTTCCAGAGTTCTGAAAGTGCAACACCTTAAGGGACTTTAATGTTCACCAGTCCTGTATGGCGCACAGATTAGCTCAAAATCTGACATGTGAAAGGCATGATTTTGCCAGATGGCCTCCATGCAAATACACACAGCTAGAAATATAGCTAATCTTCTCACCAGCAAGTAAATAGATTCATACTTTAGGGAGCTAGAAAGGAAGGACTGCTATGTAACTCAAGCCATATGACTGACTTGAAATAATTCAGTGTTGAATTACAGTTTATTTTTCAGGGGGAAAAAAGCGTAATCTTGATTCTAGAATTGCCCATAACTTTCTTACTAACACCCTAAACAAAATAAATACAATATAGGACATAGTTCTCAGTCCACTGTAGCTTTCTCTGGCTCTTTTCTGGTCACAGTCAACATCATCTTTGATTCATGGATGTAACTAGGTTATTCCAGTAGCAGTTATACTAGTGACAAATACATGATACAACCTCTGTATTGTCTACTTGCAGGCAGAGCACCTCATTTTTAACAGCCAGGAATCACACCAGTCCTTTCTGGGCATACTGCTATGTTGAGAGCTTATGTTGAGCTGATTATCTGCTGCGATCCTCTATTCAGAGTTGCTACATTTCGCACAGGTCATACCCGTGGGTGTTACCCATGTTTCCCATCAGGACGACTTTGACTTCAGAGTTGACATTATCCAGACTCAGCCTACCAACCTATCCACATCACCATCTCTTTCTGTTATTTGTCATTCCACTAATTGCTGTATGTCATTGCCAGGGAAAAGAATGATTTTTCCATCATTGGTGATTTTTAAATTCACATGGAACACACTTTTTATGTTGCAACTCAAAGAAAAATTAATTCAGAAGTGTCCTAATGCTTCCATTGCCCAAGAAGTCAGGCTGCCTGACCACAGGGATCCTTTCAGGCCTTGCAAGCTCTGGCTTTGTGACTCTTAGGAGGTTGGCAGGGGTAATGTGATTTTTGGTTTATGTCAATAAAAAGATCAGTGATGAGCCAGAAGCTTATCTGAAAACCCTGCTGAACAATGACAACTCCATATTTACAGTTACATCAGGCACCTATCATTTAGCCAGGTCAAAGCTGATCCTTTGATTTTGGGTTGTTCTACTTCATGAAAAAAACGGATGTTGAAAGGTTAAATACTTGATGTAAGACTATTACATCTTTACCCATCAACTGAAGTTGTCACTTCATGTAAAAACATTACCAAGCTGATTTTATCAGATAGATTTTCCACAACCCCATACCAGTTAGTATTACTTTTATACACTTCTTCCAGTGCCTATTAATTCAATCCCATCGTAGACAGCACAATGTCCTACCCTAAAGCCTGGCTTTCCAGCATTTCCATCCAGCCCACCCAGCACCCTTCCCCTGGAGAAGGCAGAGTGTGGTTTTCAGGTAGCACCCACTGCTTGAGGAGCAAAATATTGCTGCCTACCACAACGTGATGCAGGGGGTCAGGCTGTAGCTGCTGGCCACACGAAGGGAGCCAGTGACTGTTTCTGGTGTACCACTGTCCACCATCATCAACCTGCTCTTACCTCCTCGGGCTGCAACAGCAATGCGACTGTCCAGGGCTGACAGCACAGACCACCCGCCCGTCCATACATCCAGCTGTCTTCCTATACTTTCCTCCCCAGCAGCCTGTAACAAAACCCAGATCCAGCCCACAAGTCTGTGTTGTACAACATTAAGTCATCACATGTAATCTAATAAACTAGAGACAAAACACTGATGTCATATTCTAGTCTCTGAAACTTCTCCCTAAGTAAAAAAAAAAAATAAATAAAATAACTGGGAGGAGAGGGGGTGAGGATGGGGATTAACAAAGCATTAACAGAGCAGAGAACTCACTACTCAGCTTTTCTTTGCACTTTCTTTGGCCCTGATAATTTAAAGGATGCTGGTTTTAACTGATGGCATTACTGGACTGAAACCTGTTTTGTTACAAACCTGTGGAAAGAGCTACAGTGTCTCTTCTAAACACCGAACAACACTAATAAAATCCTTGCTGGTTTTGCACTCTCATTTACAATACCATTCCTATCAAGTAATGCATCAATTGCAATGCTGCAGTTCAACTTGCTCCTGACAGAATACACTTCAACTTCTACATCCCTGAACGCATTGATCAGGATAGTCACACCTATGGGCAGAGTCTTGGCTTCTTCCAAACAAGATTTGTAGCTGTCTCCTCTTCAGTGTCCAAAGACTGAAGTCACCTGTGAGGTGAAACAGGATGAGACTAAATTCAGAGAACACTGATTATTAACATACCCTAATAATTAAAACACAAAGGATTAGTGTGAAAAACAAACTGTTATTTTTGTATATTTGGAACCTAGGACTGCGTGTCCTAGAAATGAACAGACGTCTAGAGTTTAGTGGGGTGGAACTGGGAAGCGTTCTGAGTTGCATGTCATGGTGGGCAAAGAGATACTCTGCGAATCTCTTAAACTTGAAATCTACTGTATAGCTGCATTCAACAGCTGGGTACCAGACTTTGGGACCCAGGGGCCCTCTGGCAATTCTGTGCTCTCAAATAATTCACAAAGAAAGTGCCTGGATGTTCCTCCAGAATTTTATGACAGCTGAAAACAGGCATGGGGCAGTTGCTGCTGAAAAGGGGCTTTAACAGTGACCATCAGCTATGCTGGATTGGGGTTTTTAATTAGCATTCCAGCTTGCATTCTGCATTTCTGCACATGCAGAACTAGTTTCTTCTCATCTATGTGATCCTAAGTATACATATCATGTATAATCTTAATGGGTGGAAATTAATTTCCTCTTAATCTGCATAATAACTCTATAAACTTAAGTCAGATATCTACTGGCACTGCAACATTATCACTGCCAAATGGTAGGTAGTCTGTCTTTCAACACGTTTAAGAAAAGTAATTTTCTTTCGTTTTAGATCAACAGATTCAGATAAATTTAAAATACAAATATACAGCTAAAGGCTGTCTATAGCTACTCCTAGTTATTAGTTTCCAGCATCAGTTCCTGTTACAATAGATGCTGGTATTTTCCCATACAGTTAGCAAGCAGAGTGTTATACAGGAATGAAAAATTACAACTCGTAAGTGCCAGTGCCAGTCAGCCAGAGACAATTTTAAAAAGACATCAAATTCCCATCAACGTGAACTCAACACTGCATGATGGCCTTAAAAAGAGAAGCTCCAGACAGCACTAATCAGTAATCACTCCTGAAGGGAAAGAGAAGATACAATGCTCACAGCATTATTTACCATACTCTGGTTCCTTTTTTTGTTTTTTAAATCCCCAAATGGAAACTGTTTTATCTAACTAACTGCAGTTCTCCTGAAAGCACCTGAAAGTCTATCATTGACAATTCATGGTGTAACTATTACCTAGGCTTACCATGTTTTAAGAATAGGAATTCGTGCCTTCACTTCTATATTAATTAAATAAATGTAATTAGGCTTCTGTAGGTGACTGAAAATTTGTTTTCCAGAGTAAAATTCCTATTCACCAAGTACTCGGAAATCCTGACCTCAGCTAGGTCAGCATGATCAATTCCACCACCTTCTGAGCAAAATCAAACATTTCCAAAGCTGTGTCTAGTGGTTCTCTTCACAACCCTCTGAAGTTGAAAGGTAGGGTAGCTCTGCAAAAATGGAAGTTTTAAAACAACAGACAAAAGATGAGCATTAGCTTTTCCCGTGGCCATTCTGAGATTAAAAGCAAATACAGCATACACAACGTGACTCCCAGCCTCAGTATGCAAGTGGCCATTAAATGTTCAGAGGCTTTTGTGCCCTGTTCTTTTGGTAGTGCACGAAGAGCCCCCTGTACTGGACCTCCTCTCCAAAGCTGCTGATATGCAGCCTCAGAACTTTCCTTTTCTATCAAAGTCAGACCAACCATTAAAAAAAGGGATAACAATGGTACTTCTTGTGGATATATCACAGCAATGTAAGCAGGACAATTTCTATCTCACTGATCAGGTTCCCGAAGGCAAATTTGTATTTCAGGATGGAAATTTCAAGAGTTCTCCATCAAGTATGGGTGACTAATGAGATCTGTGTGAAAAGTTAACCCAGAGTGCCACAAAATCAGACCATATGCCCAGAGTACATGAATGTACACCACATACCTGAAGAGCCCATGGAAAATACATTAGTGTATGCAGCACGTAGGTCAGCATGTGCTTCCTTAGTAACGGCAATAGATCTCTTAAGTAAATAATATCCTTTCAGTATTATCTGCACTCATTTCTTTCTGAAATGCCCGACATAAGCTTTATTAATTGACTAAAGGGATAATAAATACAGGCTCTGAAGAACTGGTAGGGGCAGGAGATAAAATAATTTAAGGTACTAAAATGAACATGCACTCTTCCGAAGCAAGTATCTTCATTTCAGCTGAAACAAGATGGAGAGGCTCCCTTTAACAGGCATGTTTTCAATACAAAAATCAATACTTGAAATTTTATCTAGAAACTGACACTACACAGCTAAGGTGGCTCAAATTTCTGCTGCCCTATTCCTGCCAAACTAAAGGAAACTCCAATTTTGAATCTAATTTTGCATCTCCATCTGTCCTATAAACAGAGGAAAACAGAGATAGTATTGGAGCTTCTTTCAGAATAAAACCAAATCATGTTTTCCAAATTTACAGAAATTGTTTTAAATAATCGTGTTAAAAAAAAAGTCCCTAGCTATAAATGAAAGACCAACTGATACTGTACATGTTTTAACAATCACACAACAATATCCCTCTGTTATTTTTCAGAATACTGAGGTTTCTTAGAAGCATTTTTTCCTCAATAGCAGCCATGCCAGAATACGGATGGTTGAGGACATGGTTGCTTCTTTAAAAATCAACCCACTCAAACTATTAATACATTAAAAAAGCCTTATAAGTCAACAATGCAATGAAAAGATAACTGTAAAAAGGGATAAGCTAACTTTGCCTTTAGGAACATATTTTATTCATTTTTTAGTAAGGTTCAACTTTTTAGAATATCAACTGTAAATGCACAAACTAAAAATAAAAGCAGAATCACAGAAAGCTGTCTAAAATTGAGAAGTATGCAAGTGTCTCTTATCTTCAAAATTCGCATTTACCATAGATAATTTATTTAATAAACCACACTTCCTGGCAGTGTGCCACATCCCACCTCTTCAGGAAACACCAGAAGAATCTATGACTACGATGTGGTTGGTCCCCAAGTTATCTGAAAAGTACATTGTGAGTGGTATTTATTAATTCACAAAAGGGGATTTAGTTATGAAGTTTTGGAACGGGAATGGAAATATCTCAGCTGTTCTTCCTGGTTAAAAAAACCTGCATCAACATTTCCCCATTTTTTAAAGCAGAGGTTATATTCGCTTGTTTTGTTCAATATAGTTCATTGTCTGTTGGTTACAATTAAAGTTTCCAGTTAAAGGCTTTATAAACCACCTCTTCACACCATTACACATGAAAGACTGGGAACGTTTCTACCAGCTGTACCATCCCTATTAAAAATACACGAGTCCCCAGTATTTGTCCGTGCTTTTGAGACAATAGTGACTTCAAATGAGCTTGAGGTAAAACTAAAGGAATTGTATGGCTATGTCTGGTAGACCTTCCATGAAATGGAGCATCCACCCTTTTCATTACTGCATATAGCTCTTCAAATATTTAGTCATCAATAACTATATGTATATACACTCATACAATGAAAATGTATAAATCCTAGTTAACGTAACAGGTATGGCATGATCTCTGGCTTCATCATCAACATGTGTCCTCCATTCACGTGGCCACGCATCTGCAGTGGCCAAGTATCCAGTCCTGCTGCCTGGTGGGACTGTGGAGTCCTCACAAGTGAGGAAGATGGGAGAAGGATAAGTTTGCAATTCATCCAGCTCAGTGCCCTCTGCTTATGACTTAGAGACCTCAAGAAAAAAGAAAAATGGGAATGATGGGCACAACCACATTATTACAGAAAATAAAAAAGAAAACCATAAAAGGGGAAAAATCATGGAAAACAGGCCAGTTTAAATGCATGAAATGGAAAAGTTTCCTAGAGACAGAGTGTGAAAGGGTTAACTACAAACCTACACATCCAAGTATTGTGGTGACCCTCCAGGTTCTGTATATTAAGGTCAATATTCAACAAATACTTCCATCACAACCTCTAACACAAGTTCAAGAATTAGTGAACTTTAGCACTAATGAAACTAAAGTCTGTTTAAAAACAAAACAAAAAGGAAAAAACCCACAAACTGTTCTTAGAAATTGGCGATAGGGAACAGACAGTCTGGTCAGTCTAGGTCAGTGCAAGACTGCTCACTACAGCACTGCTTTCTGAACAAAGCATCCTATTTAATTTTATCATATCTGACTAATGCAATTTTTGGTATTTGACAGTAAACGGTTCCAGAGAAAATTATTTCAACACACAAAGTAACACTGACACACAGCCCACATTTTCTTTATTTCGTCCTATTATCACCTTGCTTTTTCGACCTCATTTCACCACTGTTTAACAAAGCCATTAAGAGTAGTTTTGTTTTCCTCATAAATCATCCTACCCACCCTTTGATCCTTCTGACACCTTTGTCTTAATTCCTTTGATTCTGTCAACATCTTTTCATAACAGGTACCTGAAACTGCTTGCAATTCAAACAAATGTAAATGTATTCCAGGGCAGAGAGGCGTGTTATAAAACAGAAGGAAACACTTTTTCTTTTCCCCATTTCTTGGTCCATAGAATATTTTTGCAGACAATTGGAAATTATTTTTTCACATCACTATCTCAAACTCAGATCTTATGTATTTTCTCATTTCTTTAAATAGTAACAGTTTTTAGGTTTCTCAGACCCATTTGCTTTTTAGTTTAAACTGCATAGCTGCATAGTATTAAATAACATTTTTCAAGATAAAACTCAAAATAGCATTTTTACTACTGACATTTAATTTGGGAGGCTTGATGCTGAATGAGGGATGATACTATGATGTCTGTCTCTGCTGGTATTTTCTTAACAGATTCCTGCCCTGAGAAATTATATATTAGTTCTACACAAGAGTGAACTGCGAGTTCGAAAAAAATATTTATGAAATTATGTCAATTATGGTCAAATAATATTTTTTTCACATGTCCAATCAAACAAAATTAAGACTGTGTCTGCGTATGTGAGACTCAAAATACATCTCAAAAGTTAACCATGTAACAAGCAATCACATTATTATAAATATTAAATATCATAAAAACTGCAACACATAGCCACTTGCTTTTATAATATTTTCCAGACAGTGCATGTGTTTAAAAATTTAACTGTTCACATATTTAAATAACTATCTACCTTGTGCTGGAACAAACCAATGCGTAGGTGGTGAATCCTCCAGCTGAGCTGCGCAAAAACACTAGCAGAGACAAATAAGTGAAAGGGAGCCAAAATAACTTCCCTCTAAAGGCAGAAACTCATTTAAGCATATGAAAAAACATGATCATTAGGGAAACTAGTTTATCTTCTGTTTCTGAAAGGATATAATAAATAACAGACACAACAGACACAATTACAGTGTGGGCCACATCCAGGAAATCTGTGAGGTCTCTCGGACCACACACTCCCTCCAGAAAGTCACACATAGTAACCATGAAGCAACTAACCCACTCAGGGCAAAGCTCAGATTATTTACATATGGCTAGAAAAGTAGAGAGAGACATTCACCAAATGATCACCAGCACCTCAAGAACTACTGCCCTTACCAGACTGAATACTGGCTACCCCAGTGGCATTTGAGAATGCAGGAATAGCTACAGACCCCTGCACAGGCTTGCACCCCCAAATAATTCCAACACAACAGGAGAAACAAATTCATTTTTAGACAAAGTCTTCCATTCACTGCTTCATTTATTTTTTTAAACTTCAAGATGCAAAAGCTTTCAGAACTGCAGAGCAGTCTGAGCCACAGTCAGCGACCACAGAAGTGGGTGCGGATCGACTTCTGCCAGCCTACAAGTTACAAACATCCAAACCTCCATGCAAAAGGAAAGAGAAAACCAACTACTTCTCAACCATGTTAAATTACAGGACGAATATGATTTTTTTTGTTCAATGGTTGCTTCTCCTCCAACTGGCTGACAGGTAAAGAATGTCTGCCCTTTTGAAAAACCACACATACCCTATCTTCAAAACAAAATAGATTAAATAGGAGCCATTCAAAAACTTGGCTCTCAGCAGAGCCATAATCCACGGGGAGAGACCAACTACTGAATCATTTATTCCACTGTGAGAGCACGTGAACTTCATAGAAAAAAGGTGGGGGGTGGGGGGGAGAAGATCAAGCTTCTGCTGCATAGACAGGTTTAGGCTGACTATAGCCATATATAGCCATTTGCCCCTTTAAATCTTTATCTCAGTCACATGAAGACACACAGAAAAACCCCCTAAAATAAAGTATGCATGGAAAAACTAAGATTCAAAGCCTAAAACATGGACCAGCCTCTACCCACTAAGATACTGATGAGCAGCAATTTTCATTCCTCTCTTGGTTCATAAACAAAGACTATTACTACATTACTCAACCATTAATGGAGTAACAGCATGCGCATGTTAAAACAAAAGAAACATTTAATTTGAACTAGTTAAATACAGAGCTGCGATGACATATAATGTATCCAGAATCAAGTAATTTAGAGTTATATGCAAAAACAGAAAGGTAGTGTACAGCGAAGAGAATTTAGGAAGTTGCCAGTTGCGAACAGCAGACAGAACCAGTAGGTGGACATATTTATTATTTTTTAAACAGGACGCTAGTTTCACTGCAAGACCAGCAGACAGACTACTTCTATGATTTGGTAACGGGATAAACACAGATTGAGAGGTACAAATTGAGAATTTCCATGGCGATACAAATACAACAGAGCGCTCCCTGCCCTGAGCAAGGAAGCTCAGAGAAAACTGTTGGGGAGAAAGGAGAGAGCCGGGGGTTTTTCCTGGAGGCGCCCAGACTTTGGAGTCCACCTGTTGAGCCCTTGCACCACCACTTAGACCTTCTGCCTGTTCCTGCCTTTACAAGGACAATGCCCTGCACACCGGACCCTTCTAGGACATCTATGAATATGAAGCCAGTGCTTATTTGTTACTGTTTCACATGTTTTCAGCTATTCTTATCAATTACAGTTCCTTTAGAAAAAACAAACACTTGACCATACCTGCTTCCTTTCTCAATAAGCAGATACATAATGATGTTTTGAGCACCTGAGGCTTTGCAGGAAACCATGGGAAACTAATGTTAAAAACAAAACACTGCTTTCTAAAAAAGAAAGGGGAAATAAGCTTTATATTTTTGAGAACTTGACTGAGGAGGGGCACATAATGGCCTAATTCAGCCCACTAAAAATAAGTATTGGATAATGTTATTTCCCCCTAGACTGCAAACTGCTTCACCATGCTATTCAATGCAACTGTAATTGCCCATTCTTCATTTATCAGACAAACATCTTCCTGAAATGGGCTGTAATGTCTGAGGATTTCAGAGATAATATGGAGTATATTACGTGTGTTTACAAAGATGGCTACACATACACTGTCCCCCTCAGCCGATGAATGATGCCTCAGCCCAGACAGACAGATATGGGTCTGATGCATTGGATTTTAATTAACCAGTGCTTATAAACAGCCTTTCATATTATCAGATACAGAAAAACACATGGGAGCAATGACAGCATTGACTTTGATCAGTCTTTGTCTTTGTTCAGTCTTTCCAGTAGAGGAAAGTACATTAGAAAGGGACACATTTGTTTTCCAAATTATCTGGCTAGTTTGATGCAAATCTGTGCTCTTCATCCTCACTGAAAAAACAAAAAATGTACTCAATATATTCTATTTAGTCACAAGACCAAGCATGCATGGAAAGTGAAGCAATAAACATCAATGCCTGCAAATGTAGACTGTCCCTTGGCAGAGAACTCTATGGCCATAGATCAGGATTCAGAATGAAAAATGGAAGATTTGTTAATTGGCTATTAAATTCATTTTTTATGACAATAAAACTTCTTGTGCATTTGAGACAATTTCTGATATCTTCAGGAGTAATATAGTATGAAATGAAGAATAAACTAATGTTTGACAACCTTGACAGACATTTAGTATTATTATTATTATTACCATGCTTAAAATTTTAACCATGATTATTGCAGGAGGAAAGAGGGTAGTAAAGTCTTCTTTGGAGTATCATCAAATTGATGATCTCACTTCCATAATCTAACCTCCAAAAAGAGCGTTTTATCAGTTTTCTCCTAAAAAGTATGTTTTGGCTACATAAAAACTTAGAATAAGAATCACCATCATAGATACTATGTCTGAGGTCAATGATGAATCAATCGATTGATAGCCAGACACAAGGCCATTTTTCTTTTCTTTCTTTTTCACCGAAACTCAATAGCAAACGGCTAAATGGAGAAAAATCATTAGAAAGATTTTCTTTGGACTGTTTTCAGAGATTGTATCTAAAGTATGAGCCCCTCAGATGTACTCCCTGATTCTCTAGCAAAGAACTTTGCATTATTCTTCAGCTAAAAGGTAGACTGTCAGATAGCTTCATGTTACCTGACATACTTCTCAGTATAAACAGATAATGACATGGCCAAACCTTCCACTGTCCTCAGTGAAGTCTTTTAGTCCAACAGAGCTGGACGACTTTCCTGTCTAAACCGAAAACACACCTTTCTTCATCAATTCCGAAATACCCAGCTGTGATGCTGTTGACTTCAACTAATTGCATTTGGCACAGCTTTAATAAACCTTCAGAGAAGAGAACTGTATTTGCTATATGCAAATACATCATCAGTTCAAATATTTGCGGGTATCAGATGATGATATTTGAACACGAGAATACTTCTGGGCTTTCCTACAGTTTATTCTTAAGGTAGTCACAAAACAACTCTACTGTAGTAACATTAATTAATGTTCACTCAGTGTGCAGAGATCAAAGTAGTTACTATATACAAATATCCCAACAATATCAAAACAGCACTCACAGTTATTTACAACAAACTTCAATAGTTTCACCTAAACAAACCCAAAGCTGCTTTTCCTTTTCCACCTCCAAATCCACATATTTCAATAAAGCCCACTGCAGTACGTAAAGTAAACTGTATAGAGTTTCAGTATTACCAATCTACTTCAGGAAATGTAGGAACAGACTACAAAGGCTCAGGAAGGAACTTCCTAATACCTGCATGATCCTTGGCTTTTTAACCCAGCCTCCATCGCAGCAACACAGGACAACCTGTGGTAAAACGGAATGATCTAATGCCTGGTACAAAAAAAAGCTATATGGCAGTATAATCACTGCACAAGCTTTCCACCACCAGGCAAAGTTACTTTCCTCCATGCCTCAGACCACAGAGACAGGGAGGATAAAACTGTTTATTTGGTCTTACAAGAATAGAGGAAACATTTAGGTGGTAAGACATGAAGAAGCCTGCAGATACAGTCTGGAGTGAAAGGCATTGTTAATTTAACCCCTATAGCCACTTTGGAAAACCCTGCAAAAGTGAGTTAAATATATTAATAAATGACAGAAAAGTAAAGAATGCATGTGCAACACATGGCTGTGTCTTCATTAATGCCAGATTACCATCTGGTACGTTACCATCTGGTATGATCACCACACAAAAAATCCACCCCCGAGCAGGTGCGGACACAATCACATTTCTGTCAAGTTTGCCAGAGCACACGATGCTGCATTCATGCTGACTCCATGCCAGCTGAAGGAGGACGAACAATACCTGGTCTGGCAGCATCTGAGTTGTAGAGAGACAAACAATATCTGACAGAGCAGAAAACCTACTAGTACAAGGTTAACACTAAAATTTGGGCTGATGAGGTATGTTTATGTGAGATGTTTGCATCATGTTGTTATGCGTTTTTGATCTGCTGGCAAATGCCCTAGAGACGTACCATTGAATTAACGCTCTAAATCAATCCAGTATATCAGTGTCTGTAGAATAATAAGTAACACAGCATCCTCTTCCCCCTATACTGCTCTGTCCCAACGAGAGACCTAACAGCTTTCAGTCTTTTCTCTAACTCTGCAGGGAATCTCACATATTTTGTGTTCATGTCAACAGTTAAAATATATCTATAGTAGAAGGGAGAAGGGCAGAGAAACAAAAAACTTCCATATTAAATATAATTTCACACACACGTAGGAGAAAATAAATCAGAAAAACCAAGTCAGGATTACAGACATAGCTGCTTAGATTCCCTAAACGAGACAATATGTATTATCTCATCTGGCAGTTTAGCATGACTGAAATGAAACATAATTTGTAGCTGACGCCAACTGACAGGAGACAGACAAATGTCCATGGTAATTTTTGTGTTTTGTTAAAAACGTACTTCTGTCTTAAATTACAAGGAAAATGAATAGGAGGCTTTTGGTCTACAAAGTACAAGATTTGCAAGATGTTACCCTGAGCTGCTACGTCACAGAAAAATGTGTCTTGAGTTTTTACAATTTGGAAAGACGAATCTAAAATTATGCCAGGTCAAATCTTCTATCCAGTACCCCCGTCTCCAAGAGCAGCCAAAAGCAGATGTCTGGGGAAGAGAATAAGAATAGTGTAAGCATTTAGTCATACTTTCCCCAAATACTCTCCAGTCTCCAACAATTTGCAGCTCAGGGACTTGCAAAGCCAGAGGTCACACTTATGTATTTAATAATTCTCTACAGACTTTTTCTTCCATTCATTTTGTCCAGACTCCCTTTGAATTGGTATAAATTTTCAGTATCCACCACGTCCTGTGGAGTTACACAACTTAAAGATATGTGCGTGAAACAAAACTCCTCTTTTTGCTGACCCAAACCAAACACCTGCTAGTTTCATTTCCACACTCGTTAGTTCTTGTAGTGGGAGAGACAACAGACAACTGATCCCTATCACCCTGGTCATGCCATTCATGATTTTATAAAATTATCATCGTATCCCCAGATGTCTATTTTCCTAATCAACTTAACTGTTCTTTGTACGGAAGGTGTTATGCATCTCTGATTGTCTTTGCAGTACTTCTCTGGGTCTTTTCCATTTCTCATGGATCCTTTTTGACATGGCGGTCCAGAAATGCACACAACACTTAAGACGTGGGTACACCATCAACACAAATGGTGGATTTGTGCTCTATTCCTTTAAAACAGAATTATAAAATCCCAGATTTCTAACAGTTTGCTTTTTTGACTGTGACATACTTGCGGAACCATTTATTACAAATGTAGAGTCTTTCTTATATCCAGAAGGTAACAGTCAGCTCAGAGCCCACCGCTTTACAAGCAAAGGTAGGTCTGCTCTCCCTGCCCCTGATACATCATCAGTTTTTCTTCAAAAACGAGTTGCATATACTGTTTTATTGCCTAGTTACTTGGTCTTATTAAGTACTTCTACAGGTGTTTACTACCCTGAATAACACAGCAGCACATGGAAACTCTATATTCTATCCTTTCTTCTGAATCATGAATGAACAAATGAACAGTAGAGGCACTACAACAGATCATGCATGTCTCCATTGGTAACTTCCCTCTATTGTGACAACAAACCACCTACATCTACCCTTGGTTTTCTGCTTAAGACAGCAGAATCCAAGTAAGAAACTTCACCTTCCCCCCCCCCATGGCAGTTTGCTTTCCTTGAGAGTCTTTCTGAAACCTAAGAAGTCTAAAAATAAAACTTGATCTCCATCACCTATATGCCTCCAGGTTGACCAGGCATTATTTCCCCTTCAAAAAATCTTATTATCTCGCTCCCATTACCTCACATTTATACAGGTGTTCACTATGTCTACTCCTTGGTACACCTGTGTATTACAGACAGCCAGCACACTGCTCTGTAGTTCCCAAATCTCTCCCGGTATCCCACTAAAACTGCCACGCATTTACCATTTTCAGCCATTAACAGCACGATCAGCAGTTATTTCATTCCTGAGTGAATCTGAATGTGGCAATTTGCTCTTGTTCATTTTTGCCAATTCTTCTCTATCTCCTGCCAACATTTCAGTTTGAGACCGACCCTCTAATGAGTCTCCTATAAAAAAGAACTCCTGTGCAGAATCTTCCATCAATTTCTTCAACCGTGAACAGAAAAACAAAATATGCACTTAGTCTTTCTACTATGGCCTTACCTTCCCTGAATCTTCTTTTTATTCTCCAATAATCTGTCGGCCCTACAGACTCTGCATCAGACTTCCTGCTCCTCGACTTACTCCTCAAATTCTTTTTTAACCTGCCTTCTTATGGACATTTAATTGTGCCAGAGTTCGACCTTTTTATTTTCCTCTTTCATACACAACTTGTATTTTTTAAACAACAGTTGCTAGCCCTGAAAGTGCATTTTTCAATGGGCTTCCATTATACAATGAACTAGCATTAACACTACAAAAACAGACAAGGATGGACGCCACCAATTTCTTCTGAAAATATTTACCTCCATCACCTGTAAACTAATGGAAAGACCTGAGGAGAAAGAAGGTTTCCCTCCAGCATTAGCATTGGCATGAATTGCTTTCCCCAGTCCACAGGACTATGGTGAATTTTTCTTTCCACAGATTCTTCAGTACATGTGGCTAATTTAAAACACTTGCATGACAAGAAAAATACTTTGTCCTAAAATGTTCTCTCTCCTTTACATTTCCTTCCCTGAAAAGGATCATTACAAGCAGAAAAAAGAGACTTAGTTAGAAATGTCTTCCCTTTTTTTAGGTAATGTTTCTGAAGCATATTTTTCTCAGTATTTCCAGGAACTATATGATGTGATAAAGCAAGCTATTCTATTACCAGACAATGTTAATCTAGAGAAGGTAGTATGCTTATTGGAGGAAAAGATGAGAATTCAAAATGACAAACTGGAGGCATGACCTGAGGAAACAGTGTCATCTTCAGTAAGAACATGCGAAAGATGGTACAGTTAGGCAGAAATAACCAGCTATAAAATGATCAGTGAGAAAAATGTCTTAGAACTTGTGTCCTTGGATGAAGATCTGGTGGATCACTGCCTGACCATGAAAAAGAGTGACAGTGCTGCAAAAAAGACATGCATCATATCAGCAAGTACGAAGAGGATCCCATTCCATTTTATTCAACACCCCATGAAAACCTCAAGTGGAATAGAGTCTTAACCTGGACAAAACAAGATAGATGTGAAGTAATGGAAGACAACCCAAAGAAAAGCAACAAAAATAAGCGGTATACAGAAAACAGTACCTGTGAGGTCAAAGAATTGGGCCTAAAGAAATAGCAGGCTATGATAGTTAAGAAGAAAAATAGTAAGACACGTTGTAAGAAGGAAAACAATTATTTGCTTTGTCCAAAACAGATGCCAGACAAGCAGTTATGGTGTTAAACTGCAACAAGAAAGGTGTGAATTGAATAACATGAAAAGAAAACTTTCTCATGGCATGATGATGTGAGGGAGACCGCAAAGTTTCTTAAGAAAAAGTCACAGATGACAGATGTGGATGATCCTAACCTGAGGCAGATGAATGGACTAGATGACTTCATAAGACCTCTTCCAGTCCTGTCTTTTTATGATCTTTTCCTTGGGACGTGAGGCTGAATCTCTCCTTTTCAGTGATTTAACAAAAAAACCCCAAAACAACAAAAAAAACCCACCCCAGAGTTACAGGGCTGCTTTGGAAAAAATGAGGTTACAAACAACCTTCTCATACATAAACTATTCATCCAGACCCCTTCCCTGCCCAACTCCAAGAAGCCTGTGGAAAGAAAGGAAGACTAGCAGCCAAGACCTGGACAAATTGTGCTGAAAGCATGGGCTTCCCTGACCTTCCCCAAACATTCTTTAAATGTTGCTTGGAAGCAGATGCATACTGTAAAGAGTACAGTCCATATCTGCATGTGTGACACTCCTGATGCACCCTGAATGCAACAGATTGCACATCCACTGTGCAACGCATGCAACGTAAAACAGAAAAACTAGGGAAACTCCACTGATATGCGCTGGTCGAGTGCCAATGAATAAGAACATTCCTAAAGCTCTGTTTTAGACTAGACTTTCACTCTTTCACGTTAACATGTCCCATTCTTGCACTAAGCAAGTTCAAGAAAGGCTGGATATTTCTGTACTCCAAATTTGGCTGCGATGAAAGGCAAGCTCTAATTCAAGCTGTCAGGGCTGTCATGGAATGTGGTCTGGGTCACTTAGATATAAAGATTGGTTGAAGGTAATTACACTGATTTTATGCAGTCATGATCATGACTAATGACTGAATAAACATGTATGCGCAACACAAACCTCATACACATTTCTGCAAACTGGCTACCTCTGCTAAATTATCTAGCATCTCAGCAGAGCAATCAGCTGGGCAGTGTGTGGAAAATCTTGCACGCTAGCTGTCATGTACTATGTACGTTAGTAGCTTAAAGAACACCTAAAACAGGGAGAAAAATGAGATCTTTGTTAACTCTTCGAAGGTAAATCATATCAGAGAAACACTGTCCTGAGAAAAATCAACGCAAAAAAAGAGAGAAGAGACATAACACTGCATAAAACTTTCCATTGAGCATAAAACTATAAATTCATTATCATGCCAAACTTGGCCCACCACTTAGTGTTGAACTCATAAGTTAAAACAATCTTCTAAAAGCACAGAAACAAATCAACAAATATGCCTGAATTTAAAATTAACATATGTGCAACTAATCTCAACGTAGAAAAACTATAAAAGAATAGATTACCATATTTAGACTTGAACATACATTTGAAATTTTCTTGTAAACTTTGAATTATTCAGACTTGCCTGTGCAGAATGATGCTCAGGTTTTATCAGGCGTCTGTTCTGAAATAGAGTTACAATTGCAAAAATTATCACACCACGTACACTTACTGACCAGTTTTATGAAGTAAGTGAGTTCCGTAGAAGGGTGCCAGAGCTATAGTATTTGCATACTATATTGGAGATACCCTCCACTGTTTATATCACAAGCACAATTCAGTACATACTATTCATCAGTACTAATATTTATGCAGAAAGATGCTCCTGTTCTTTGCACATAAAGAACTCTCTTGAGAAATTCTGTACAAATTTTGCTTTAGTAACCTCCAGACATCTGACCAATTGTACTCTTATCTGCAGCACCTTCTTCTTATACAGGTACTTAAATGCAGGAACAGTGACAAGATTTACAGCACTGCATATATATATCACTTAATTAACATTTCAGGGAAAAAAATACACCACCCCAATATATTAAAATATTTTTTGCTACGGTTTTCCCTCCACAAAACTACTGTTTGTACAGGATGCATCAAAGCAACACACACATGCTAAGAGACAAAACAAGAGCACATAACCATTAAAATAAAGCTTCTCTCAAGTGCATCTGCCAGCATATAAAATCGGTGCATTAGCACCACCACGCACTTTAGAGATGAGGTCAGATTTTGACAACTGAAAGTTCAATGAAAACTCTGAAAACCTGTTTACAATGATCCCAGACATAAGCCTTGCAAGCTGCAATTCACTGACCTATGTAAACTGATTTGGCTTTCAGATAATCTCCAGTGAATACTATTGCAAAATCTATAAACACAGATGGCACCAACTGGCACTCCATCTGCAATCTCAACAGAAGATGAAATACAGAGACTGAATTTATCCTCCCACATCACAGGTGATTCTTTCCAAACAGGTTTAAGGGATTATGCCTAGAAGCTGAATCAAGAAAGCTCTGTCACAGCTACAAAAAGTCTCAGCCACCCCGAAAAGCCATACTACTTGAATGAAACTGGTTTAAAAACTGTACAGCATTTAATAAGCCAATGCAATATTCAGTTCAGCCCAGGCCCGGGATAATTGCTACAATTTTCACATCGACCACTTCTATTAGCAGTAAACTTACAAGATTTTTTTCTAAAGCACCATAACAGAAGCACCCACTCGGGATCAAAAAGAATCTTGCAAGATGAAAAGGCCAACAACCTGCAGTCAAACTTTAAAATAAACATCAATTGTACTATTAAAGCCTATTATACGATTTTATCTACAAAACTTACTGTTATTCATCTGGAATAGAGCAACAGCATTAGTACTGTCACTGGTGAATAAATGATGGATGAGAACACACACAATGTATGCAATGTCTGCTGTCAGCAAGCATGAAGGTCAATTAGTGACCTCTAAAGCTAATTCAAACCAAAGACATTTTCACTGATGTTAGATACCATATATAAAACATGGATATAACAATACCTACCTAGTCTTTAAGAGGAGCAACAAAACCGCTGAAGGGTCTAGGGCACAAGTCTTATGAGGAACGTCTGAGAGAACTGGGGTTGTTTAGCCTGGAGAAAAGGAGGCTGAGGGGAGACGTTATCGCTCTCTACAACCACCTGAAAGGAGGCTGTGGAGAGGTGGGGGTCAGTCTCTTCTCCCAAGTAACAAGTGATAGGGCAAGAGGAAATGGCCTCAAGTTGCGCCAGGGGAGGTTTAGATTGAATATTAGGAAAAATTTCTTCACTGAAAGGGTTATTACGAATTGGGACAGGCTGCCCAGGGAAGTGGTGGAGTCATCATCCCTGAAGGTATTTAATAGATGTGGCACGTAGGGACATGTTTTACCGGTGGACTCGTCAGTGTTAGCTTAGGGCTGGACTAGATGATCTTAAAGGTCTTTTCCAACCTAAACGATTCTATGATTCTGTAATAAGACAGTATTACGACAAAGTAATTTAAAAGGAGCACTGATACCAATGGCAAAGGAGGCTGTGCAGCTGCTTCTGCAATATTGCTTCATTAATCCTTTCTCAGCAATAGAAAACGCATCAAGGTGAAAATGAAAAGATCTGAAAAATCAGCTTAAAGTACGGCTTTCCTGTGTGTCTTAGTTGACTTATTGCAGTCCTCTCACTGGCTGCAACACAATATGTCCCTTTCTCAAAGACATTTTTCCCCTCTTTTTATAGTATTTCATTTTCATGGGTTGTCGATTAGTTTCCATGCTTTCACCATGGGCCTCAAAGAAACCCTCAAAGAAAATGCTAACCATCAACATTTAAACCAATATAAATAAGAAATGTTTTAAGGAACAAATATCGCTGCAGCACTCTGCTCATGCAGTTATGTCTAAATATTCGGGATTCTCCTTTGAAGAACTCACTCTACTATGCATCTCCAAGCTGAGAAACATGGTATGATTATTAGGACCAGAATACAAGGAAGCCTGGAGAAATTAATCTTTACCAACAG
>VYZM01006147.1:75335-135605 GCA_013398915.1 Dromas ardeola
CCGGGCGTCCCGCTGCAGCCCGCCGGGTCGCGCCCTGGTTCCCCGCCGCCCCGCGGGGAAAGGGCGAGCGGGCGCCCTCCCGCCCCGCCGCTTCCCTGCCGGCGCCACAGCCCCGTCCCCCACCGCCACCTCCGCGCCGCGCCTCGTCCACCACCCGGGCAGTTTCCCAGCTACCGGCCCCGGCCGAAGGGGAGCTGCAGCCCGGCCGCCGCACGGGCAATGAATGGAAAGGCGGCCAGCGACTCCCGTCCTCCCTCCTTCCCTCCACAACTTCAGCGGCGCCGTCCTTCTCCTCACCTCCGCCGGGCAGTGGCGGCTCCTCCGCGCTGGAGCTGGGGCTCCGCTCCCGCCGCCGCCTCCGGCCCGTGCCCCGCCGGGCTCGCCCCCCCCCGCTCCCGCCGCGACCATGCACCGAGGAAGGAGGAATGGGATCCCGGCAAGCGCCCGACCCGGCCGCCCCCAGCCGGCGGGAGGGAGGGAGAGAGTCGAGGGGCGGGGAGGGACGGGACGCGGCCGCCCTGCCCTTCCCAGGACCGGCCCCCTCACACTGACGTCCCCCGCCCTCACACCGCCGGGGCGCCACGGAGAGCCTGTGCCCGGAGGCGGGGGACGGCGTCCGGAGCGGGACCGGGCGAGGGGAGGAGGGAGGCCCTGTCCGGCCCGCTCTGAGCCCCGCGGGCGCTTCGTCCACGGGCGGCCCGGTGTGCCCTTCCCCGGTCCGTGTCACAGCGGTCCTGGCGGGCTGGCCAAAGGGGAGAGCCACTGGAAAGAGTCCGAATAAAGGCGGACCCGGCATCCCGGCGGTTTCAGTCACCCTCGGCCCCTTCATCTGCCTCCGCAGAAGGAGCCGGCTGAGAACGGGCACCGGCCTGCACGGATGGTATTAACCATTTCGCTCCTCATCGTAATAGAAACAACTAACTAATCTGCCCCATTGGACCGAGGCACGGAGGACACGCTAAATATAAAATGGGAATGGTAAACACCAACTCCCCCCAACTCCCCCCATTTCCAAACATTCCTGTCAGTCTAGACCTTCGGAAAAAAATGCAGTTAATACTTACATTGCAAGAAAATGCCTCAGAAATCGTCTGCAAAGTTTCTGTTGTCAAACCTTTTCCCCTCCGAACACATCATTTCCCACCAGTCTCCCATCAAAATTCCCAATTAGCGCTCCTCCAGTTTCAATGAAACACTCTGATGACCCAAGGTTTACAAGAATATTGTGATTTTTAAAGTGTCTTCAGATTCTTCATGCTAAGCACATACATGCCTACTAGCAGCGATACTCATTTAAAGCATCTGCAAGATTTCGTCTTGGAGGTGTCCCCGCGTGCCCATGCTGTTCCCCACGGTCGTGCCCCGTGTCCTACGCCGGTAGCTGCAAGGGGGTGACAAGTGCCTGACTTCGGACCGCGCTCCTCAGCGTCAGCCCCATAGACTGGAGGTGGCTGTCGCAATAGATAAAGCCATCTGCTAAGCGGGTCAATAAAATAAATCACTCTTGGTACCTCAGAGACTGCCACACCAATGCGAAAAGCGATTTGCCGCAGCTACAGCTGTCCTCCCCCTGGGAAAAAGTATAGAGTTCTCTTTCCACAGCTATCGGAGCACTCCCTTTCACTGCGTTTACTTGAAGCTGTGGTTTCGAGCTTGAATTACTCCTTCACTTTGAGGACAGAGAGGGATGGGTGCGGGCTGGCCCTGCTGGCAGCCTGGGACTCCAAACTCCTCAGCTGCAAGGGCATACTCCAGCCGGCTGGGTCCCGTGGATGGATCGCTGCCTTTGTGAGTGGCGTCTGCTGCTCAGGAAACCAATGTTTTCCTAAGTATGTAGGTTTAGGAGGAAGAAACAAGCACAAATAAACAAGAATGATGGTGCCATGGCAGAAACGTTAAAAACATACACAGGTATCCACACTTAACTGAAAACAGAGCATATGCTTTCATGTTTATGTTTATTGTCCAAACTTGTATCCTTACACTACTTTTCCCCTTTCTGTCTGGACAAGTGATCAAATGAAATGTTCTAAAAAAGTTTTATTACAGACATTTTTGTTTGTTCCTATTAAAGACGCTGAAGATTCATTTTCTACAAAATAAGGGTGCCTTTGTAAAGCTGAACTCTCTGTGACCTCTGAGAGCAGCTACTTTAACATACAATAGGAGACAACTCAATAGGCCTGTCCAAAAATAAACATCTGTTTAAAGAATATTTTAACCCTAGAGACTTCACACAAATTGAGTGGTCACGATGTTACCTGATAATACAAAATTAACATAACTTACATATAATTTTCAAAAAGCTGTAAGACCTTTTGCATTCCAGTTTTTGAGTATAATTTGAGCAAGTCTCCATAATAGATGGGTCTACTACTTTCAGATCAGAGTGTTTTCCCAAACAGATAAATGCCCCACGCTGTTTCAAAAGGATGTTAGGACTGTGATGGTCCATCAGTAACATGAAACCAGAAAGTATAAAACCTGCATTGCAATTATTCTTGTAACAAAGATCAGTTTCCTCACTCATCATCTATTATCTCCTGAAAAGATAAAGTGTAGTGCCTACTGATTTAATAAAGCTTACCTAGAATGAAAGGAAATAATTATTAATACATCTTTGTTATATTAATTTATCAAGTTTGCTTCTAAACATAGGCACCCATGTTGTGTCCAAATCACATGTAAGTCTCACTGCAATTTACAGATGGGATAAGGAGTGATGTGATGGTTGCTGTGGTAGTGGATCCAGTGGAAGCAGCAGCCTCTTCTTCCTCCTCCATTAATTGTTTAAAAATTGTCTGCTGTTTCAAAATACACAGTGGGAACAGTTATGCAGGAACACTTACACAGTCCTGCTATCAGTTAGCGTTTATGTGCAGGGCTTAGCAGTTGTATAATTACTAATGGGAATGATGAAACCAGACAGTAAGAAAATGATAACCCATAGAACACTATGATAAAGATTTTAAGAAACTGATTACAGACTCAAAGTACTGCATGTAATACAAAGGGCAACCATGGCTTAGAACATTTTAATTTGGGCTATTGGATAGTCCAGCCCCACCGGGTGCTGTCTGGCCACCAGCACAGATCAGTACAGTCGCTTTTTACCACACTACCCTGGATGCAGAAACTTGTGTGGCAAGCTTGGTGTGTCAGGTTGTGGGCCTGAATCAATCTAGGGGTTAAAAAACCAGCTAAGAACAGGCAATTTTTACCAGGAATTTTAGGAAGCTGCACTCTGAAAGCCCTGATTCAGTCCTGAAGGCCAAGGTTTGGGACCAGACAGATCTAAGCATAGCATATCATTTTCTTAATCTGAAATGCTTATTTCTTTGGAATTGGTGTGAGGAACTTGTTATTTCCTTCTATCGAAGTAGAGGATTTTTAATGCTAACTAATTACGATATTGGCTTTGATGTGCAGCTCTAAACATTTTTATTTTGATTATCTGAAATCCAACTGCACAAACAAATAAGTCATCACCAGAACTTAGTACATATGCACTACCCAAACAGGAAACGGAGACGTCAAACAACACACTTTGGATTAATTAATATATGAGTTGGAAAAGATGATACAATGGTTTTTCCTCTTGCTCATAGATCTTCACAAGTATTAACTTCGTAGGCATTCATTTGTTTAGACAGTTTTCCTCCCTAAACATTGGTTTACTTATAACCGCAGATAGTAATACCTGACATCATTTTGAGTGATCTATTTAAATTCTCCACAGACTGTTAGAATGAAGGATTATTTTACCCTGAAATTTCCTGAAGTTCACCTGAACAAATACAGCCTTGGATGTGGCCCAAAAAAACATTCTCTGAAGGTTATAAGAATAGAATATAGACAAGGCAGACAAAACAGGATAGAAGAAAGTACAACCAAAGAGGCTACAACATTCAAATAACTAGCAAATAACATATAGGTTGGAAAGCAGAACAGACACTATTTGGCTCAAAATGAAGCTCTCGCTTAGTCTGTGAATAGTCACTGGAAACTATTAAAAATATTGGAGAAGATACAAAAATGTCTATATGGTGCCTACAGAAAGCTAAAAATGAACAAAGGGAATATCATGTTTGCATATTGCAATTCGAAGAAGTAGTTAGACTAAAGAGCAAATCAATGTCAACTTTATAAGCTTGATATATTCATATTAGATTTGTTCCAATTGCATTTACTTTCCTGTTTTTGTTATTTTTTTTAGATGCTGCTGTTCCAAAACCTTCTCACTGTGGAAGACTGGAATAAATCTCAATGTGCTATTGAAATAAATGGTCTGACTACAGAAACACATAGGGAAGAATTTTATTGGAGAAACACAATGTTAGAAAAACAATGTTAACATTGGAACTTGTCCTAAGAATGCCAATGAAAATGGAAAGACAGAAGTCAAGGAGACAAAAAATGGTGGGAAATACACAAAAGAGATGATTCAACTCTGAAAACCTGAGGAGTCAGAAAGAATTGAGGGCATGGGTGTTACTTTATTGTGGTTTGTTTGTTCTCCCCCCAAAGAAACGTAAGATGTAAAACGTCAGCTGAGATCGTCTTCAAGAAAATGTCTCGTTCTCATGTAATCCTTGGTTTTGTTTACAGCTTCAGAAATCTCAGTTCCTGTAAGCACTTAGTTATGACATTTAATTTTTCAGTAGTTCATTCTTCTAGTGTCAACCAGCACTTGGTGTTACAGAAAAGAATCTGATCCCTTTATAACTGGTGACAGTAGGGACAAAAACAAACAAACAAACAAACAAAACCCCAAAAAACCCACACCACCAAAAAAACCCAAACAACAACAACAAAGGAGGGCATATGAAGATATGAAGTCAGGGAAGCCCATCTATTGCAAGTTGTTTTACCATAGCTGTAGGAACTTTGGTTATGGATCAGACTCACACTGTACTATAAACAGAGTAAAACAAGGGCGTCCTGGCCAGAAACATCTTACATTCTAAACAAATCAGACAAAAATCCCAATTCTAGACACAGACAAGCAGAAGGATACTGAGAACTAAATAACAATAACAACTACTGATCAGCATTTTTGGCAGAAGTATGTTTAAAAAAAAAAAAAAAAAAAGGCCCTGAATCTATCATCATGGATTGTTTGGAATAAAATGGACATTTTAGTAGCAAATGAGAGATGTGAAGAGGCTGTGGTTAAGCTGAAAAGAACATTCAAAATTAGCACCTTATGTTGAAGATAATTTAAAAAAGGTGCAGCAGCATCCTGAGTGGATAACAGCAGCATCATATTGAATCTACCAAGTTCACAGAAAAGGAATTTATAGTTCAGATCCAAAATAAAGTTTATGTGAGAGTTTTAGCCATGGATGGACAGAAAACATCCTATCTCAAAGATATTACGTACAGAATCAAAGTATAATATCTAGCATATCTGCATGTAAGGACCTAGAGAAGGTTTGGAAGGAAAGGCTGGTAGCTGTCTTTAACTATACTGAATTTGAATTGATGGCTTAATTCCAAAATATCCAAAGAGATATCTTGAGGTTTTCATCTCTACAGGAGAATGAAGTCTAGGGTGACTTAGGAAAGCTAGTTTAATAGTGTGGAAATTATTTTGATACTGGGAACAGGTAAAGAGGACATAGGACAGAGCTCCTTTAGAGCTTTCATGGGAAAATGATGAAGAAAACACCCTTCCAGACATGCAGACCAATGCAAGGCAGCAGCCTGTATTCATCAAAATAAAAACAAATTGAAGAAATAAGGTCAGTTAAAATGGTGTGGTTCATAGACTGAAACCTTTAAAAAGAAGGCAACATGAGAAGAGACAAAGGCCTTTGGTGGGTGTCAAGAGATATCTATGGACCCTGGTTGAGTATTCTGAGGTCTCACATTCCAGCTCTGAACCAGGCTTGGTGTTTTGGGGACAGTAATTGTTAAACTAATTTGGGACTCAGCCAGCATGGTACAAGCAGGAATCCACCACTGTATTTTAAGAAGGCTGTAATTGAATGCAGACACTCAGGCTCACTGAAGGGATCCAGATTTATCACTGTGTCTAATCTGTACTTTTGAAACACATATTATTCTAAGTAGTATGAAAAAAAGCTGTCTCGCCAAATAAATGTTGCCTGACACAACAGCAGTAACAGCTGTTTTATCTCCTTTCCCATAATTTGGGGCTTTAGGACTGAGAAAATTTTTAAGTGCACTTTGGGGCGGTAATTCATGGGAATTTAAATTAGCAGTATCCTTTCTACTGAAAAAAACACGACATCCATTAGGCATAAATAATTAAAGAGGCCAAGTTTTAAATATGACATTCATCTATTGAAATTCCCAGATTAATAACCAGCTATGCTAATCTATTTCTCTTCTGATGTCTTAAAATCTCTTTTCATGTCCTAAGGAGTGCTACAAGAAAACATATACAGTTAAATGATTTAATGATCTTGAGCAGGATACTATGCATATAATATTTGAAATTACCCTATCAACTCACATATCCAGTAGAAAAAAGCAACTCTGATGCGTTCTTCAGCTACTAGCTTATTTATCACAAATGAGGCATTTTCTAGGACTTTGTCCAAAGTATCCTACAGTTCTACTGTCTGTGTTACAAATTATGAAAGGAAATAGTCTAGTGCTGCTTCTAGGAATTATACATCTCAAAATTATTTAATATTTTTGATTCATCAGTGCTAACATCATTAGAGATAGGAAAATCTCAAAGATTATTAACACTGCCAAGTTTTTCAGAGTAATTTAAGACATGAAGAAATTTCATATGAATGGGGAAGATTCACCTAGACTATCTAAAGAAATTCAGTAAAACAGTCTTCTTACCCCATAACCCCAGCTCTAGAATAACTGCTTGAAACATTTTTCAGAATTAAAATGGGCATCCCAATGAGCAATCCTGCCTAGGGAAGAACTCAACCATGATAACACTAAGGCTTTCTAAGCTCCATGTGCAGTGTCAGTGAGACAAAGAGCAGCACAAAGCACAGCAGTTAGAGAGACAGACTACTCCCACTGGGAGTTTGTGCTGCTTTTGAGCTAATTTTTAGCCCCACATTGAAGGATGGAAAGTGGATTCCTAGCATATTTTATGCTTATCTGAATGCTCAGGATTATACACACTGACCATGGCATTGCCAGGATGGAAAAGGAGAAAAAATGATGATGCAGATTATTTTTTGTTGGATTCCTCTTCTTTGTTTTGTTTGTCCCCAGACCATCTCATTTCCACACCTTTCACTCTAATAAAAATGTTCTTACAGACGATATAATGATGTCTTCCAGCCCAGTCCAAATTAGTAGTCCATCTTCTTTACTTGTCACCCACCTGTAATACAGTACCTTATGATGTTTTTGAAATCTTTTCCCTTTCTTGTCTCATGTGGCCCTAGTTTCACTCTATTTTCCTTTCCTGCTCTTATCATAACTGTATTGGAACCCTCCCTACTTCTGAATATCATAGAACCATAGAATGCCAGGTCAGAAGGGACCTCAAGGATCACCTGGTCCAACCTTTCTTGGCAAAAGCACAGTCTAGACAAGATGGCCCAGCACCCTGTCCAGCTGAATCTTAACAGTGTCCAATGTTGCGAAATCCACCACATCCCTGGGGAGATTATTCCAATGGATGATTGTTCTCATTGTGGAAAATTTTCCCATTGTGTCCAATCAGAATCTCCCCAGGAGTAACTTGTACCCATTACCCCTCGTCTTTTCCATGTGACTCCTTGTAAAAAGGGAGTCTCCATTGTCTTTGTAGCCACCCTTTAAAGACGGGAACATAGTGATAAGGTCTCCCCTAAGCCTTCTTTTCTCAAGTCTGAACAAAGCCCGTTCTCTCAGCCTTTCTTCATATGGCAGGCTTCCCAGTCCTTTGATCATCTTTGTGGCCCTTCTCTGGGCCCTCTCCAGCCTGTCCATCTTTTTTGCATAGCGAGGACCAAAATTGAACACAGTATTCCAGGTGTGGCCTGATGAGCGCTGAGTAGAGTGGGATAATGACTCCTTTATCTCTGCTGGTGATGCCCTTGTGGATGCAAACCAGCATCCTGTTGGCTTTCTTTGCCACAGCAGCCGACTGCTCCCTCACAGTGAGCTTGTTGTCCACCAGCACGCCCAGGTCCCTTTCCACAGAGCTGCTTCCCAGATGGGTAGATCCCAGCCTGTGCTGCACTCCTGGATTATGTTTTTCCCAGGTGCAAGACCATACACTTGTCCTCGTTGAACTTTATAACGTTCTAGTTCACCCACTCTTCCAGCCTAGCCAGGTCTTCTTGCAGGGTGGCTCTTCCTTCCAAAGTGTTTGCCTCCCCACTCAGTTTAGTGTCATCAGCAAACTTCATCAGGGTACACTTGATCCCATCATCCAGATCACATGAAGAAGATGTTAAACAGCGTTGGGCCCAACATCAATCCCTGGGGGACCCCACTTGTAACATGTTGCCAGTTTGAAAAGGAGCCAGATCCCCACTCACCGCACAGACCACTTGTCTAGACCATAACGCACCAGTTTCTCTAGGAGGAGGCTGTGGGGAACCATGTTGAAAGCCTTGGAGAAATCCAGGTAGACAACGTCCACCACTCACCTTGCATCAACCGAGCAGGTTACTTTGTCATAGAAGGTGACCACGTTTGTCAAGCACGATTTGCCCTTGGTGAATCCATGCTGGCTTTTCTCAATCATGTGCTTCATTTGACTTGTGATATGGATAATATGAAATGATCATATCCATTTCCAAAATGTAATGACACAACAGTCTTGATCTATTAGCTCTTTATTTCCAGGCTGTGTAAAAGAAGGCTGGAATTCTTATTGACGTGTATCAAGTTATCTATACTGTCTTGAATCACACTTTAACCCTGATCCTTGTTTTTCCCTCAGAAGCATTTACTTTCTGTTTTGAAGCTTATTGACAGCAAAGCCAAATTGGAAAGCATGCAGTCTAATGCGTTTGCCAACACTATATATTTCGGTTAAACCAGAACTCTGAAAATAAATAAAAAAAAAATGCAGAAGAGTTGTTCTGTGCTTAAATTTGAGCTTCCTGAGAAGTAACACTTTTTCCATCTGCTTGTACCTTGCCACAAACTATTCCAAAATACAAAAGATGCAAAAAGTTAACCTTTGGAGGACATATTGTACAAGCCATCTTCGTTAAGAGAATGTATTTCATTTTTCCAGAAAGCAGTTAACACATAATACATAGTATTAAAAATAACCTTGAGACAGTTTTAGCTGTAAAATATCTGCAACGCCGATCAAATATGAATTGAAAGTTATAACATTACAGAGTAGAGAAACTCTGTCAAAGAAAAGGCCTGCAATATCATTAATGCATCCTTCACATCCTGTTGGGCTACATCATGTTCATGTTCATGGCCCCACTAGAGTACTAATCTGACATGTGTCAGATTAAAGAGGTTCAGATGTCCCAAGCAGCCTGGGGGCACACAGCAGCATCTCTGTTCCAAAAAACGAAAGATATGCACAGTACACACTGACATTAATTTGGGGATTATCTTTTAATATGGAGGATCAAATACAGTCTATATGACTTGGAAGAAATGGATCATGCTAAAAGAAAAGATTTGTAAACTAATCAGGATGCCTTTTAGACTTGCATCCTGTATTTTTTGATATGGTCTGTTGACTGACTTGCACCAGGAGGCTTTTCTCTGTCAATCACTAATCACAATTAAATACTAACAGTTACAAGGATGTTCAATTTCCTTGTAACTGGGCAAACTACAGAGTATTACAATATTAGCTTCCTTGGGACATGGCCATGTGTTCTGAATTTTAACCGAAAAAATTAATTTAAGATGTACAAAGAGGTTTACGTTTGATACTTAAAAAAATCAAAAGCTTTTGAAATGAGCAGATTTCACTGTGCAGTGCAGCATACAACACTAGACTTATGACAGTCAGCCTAACCATTAGGTACTTTCAAGTAGCATATACTGAATAAACTTGGAAGAGTGAACAACCATTTGCTTAAAACATTATTTTGAAGAAAACATATGACCTCAGAAGTTGTTCAGAGAGCTCAAATGGGAACCTAGAAAAAAAAAACACCCAAATTTGTGTCAGCACACTTATAACTGTTCTGGTACCTCAAGCTGTTAATGACAAAGTAATGGAATTCTTTTTTTGGATAATAATGTAAAGCCAAATAAATGCATTGGACTCCTATTTTTCATGTATCACATTAAAGTGTTTATTTGTCTTCACATATAGCACAGTGCTGCATGAAGCTTCCTTGAAAATACTGTGCCTTTTCATTTAAAAGTGGCATTTCTGTGAAGTATTACTCTAAATTTGTATTTCAACTTAATAATAGCTTATATTTATTATTAGGCCACAAAACATTGAGTGTTTTGGTTTTAAATTCCAGGTAATTGAGCTTGCTGGGTTTTAGCAATAAAGTGTTGTGCTGACCAGAATGCTGGCTGAAACAAACTTAGAAAACAAGTTTAATGATTGAGAAAACCCTGCTGAAGGAGCCTGATAATTAGGATTTATGGCATTTCCCTGTAGAACGCATTATCTTTCTCCAATTATTCCCTATCACTTTCACTTTGTATGATATGGTATCTCTCTATCAAAGAATGTGAAAATTACCTTCAGTATAAATAGATGAAACCTAAATAGGAGCCTTTGCTGGTCTAGAGGTTCAGGATTCTGGATCATAGGCTGCTAAACTTCTTTTAGGGATCGAGCCCTGTGCTAAAATATGTATTTCACACTACTCTTGGATTTCCTTTAAAATAAAGACTGGCATTTTTGTAACACTGCCTTTCACCTTATTCATTATTTACCCTTCAGGTGCATATCTGCGTATGTCAGCGTGGGAGATCTGTTGGGATCTTTAATTCAGGCTTCTCCTTGCCACATTATAAAAACTCAGTATTTGAAACCTTTTCTTAAAATAGGTTGATGTCTCCCATGGAAGAAGTTCATTTTTTTCATAGCCCTTAAAATCATCTACACTGCCAATAGTACTGCACCACCTCAGTACAAGGGATTTAAATTTTTTTTAGGCCATTTGTTTGAATTTGTGTATGTTCAGTGGCAGCCCTGTCTTCTGATGAGTCAACTGCATTGTCTCTGTGAAATAATCAAATAATCTTATTCCAGTCTTATGGTCAGTTCTGACTGCAGCATAAAACTTGTGTCTGCAATAGCTGCCCCTGTCATAGGCAGTTAATTAAAGATCTCTCAGATCCCACACTTACAAGCACTAAACCAACCTTTTATTTCTCAAAGGTTCTCTCACATGGTGCTGGGTGTTGGCAAGTCACGCTGCATCTTTAACTTTTTTGTGCGTAAGTAGAAAACTTTAAATTGCTTTTTTGTGTTTTTCATCTCTATAAGAATTAAATTAGCTTTTCAAGAAGTGATGAATGATCTACATTAAAACACGAATGAAAACGCTTAGCTGGAGATAACATTAAAGAAACACTACAGTGATTAGTACTAGGAATTTGTGCTTTCATTATTTGAATAGATAAGATGGAATCAAAATAATAGCTTGGAAACCAAGTATTTCCCCTTAGCTGCAGATGGTACTGATATTGCAAGGACACTGTAATTATTGAAAATAATATGGAAAAAGAAATAAGAAATGAGAATTAGAAAACCACAACTGATTAAAAGTAAACATTGTTAATGATGATAATTATGGGGCTAATAAACTCAAGAGGAAAGAGAAAGGAAGAAACTAATTACAGAGAAAAATAAGGCACATATTGACAAAGAGTAGGTTGCATAGTCATTAGTGCATGCTTTTCCCGCAGTACTAAAGCACCCATAAAGAGCTGTAGTGAATAAATAAAATTCTGACATGCAAAGCCAAATTAATAGAAATTGCAGTTGCATTGTATAATGATCTTACTTAGCTATTACCTATACCTTAGGGCTTGCCATCATAGCCAAATTCAATAATTATACAGTACATCAGGTGTAGTTCACAAAATAATACTGTGCTAGCCACCACACAGTAAAAAACCTAACTATCCCACTGACACCTTTAAAATACATGCTTTTGCTAGGTGAGTTAGTTCTAACAAAATGGCAAATTTCAGTTAGTACTATTTCTCTGAAGAGAAATTTAGTACTTGAGCGACAGTTACACAAGAAAGTGGCAGGCACATTTGCAAAGTCACTGAATGAGAAGTGAACAAATGTCTTAACATCAAAACTAACTCAGCTGGTGATCTGTCCTGGCAGTCGCATTTGGTTATGAATCCTTGAGACGGCACTGGGAGAAATTCCTATAGAAGAAAATTCTAAGTATGATTTAGTATACTGAGAAGAATTAGATCTCATTGCTCCAAGGGAAGCATCATGTTTTGTCTGGGAATTCACAGTGTGGCAGGGACACACTCAGTACACATGGTCATTCTAAGCGCTGTGGGAAGACAGGAGATGGTGCAAGGTCCTTAAGAAATGGTTCCACGCATCAGTTTCTGACCAAGTACTACATAGTTAAAATCAGGATTAAAGTCACTGTTAATACACAGAATATATATTCTGGTTTTGGAACAGCAAATGAAGAAAACTCATCTCATATGGCAAAGTGCACATGGTTTCCCAATGATGTAACAGCAGCAAAAATAACAAACCCCTAAGCTAAGGGTACAGCAGAAGCTTTTATGTATGTCCTCTACTTACTGTGTGTTTGCCAGTCTTGTGGATTCACATTTTTGGAACAGTCACAATTTCTAACAAGTTGGATTCTTGTGGTTTTCGCTATCCGATTTCAATTGAAACATCTGAATCAGAGCCAAATCCAGGTCATGCTGAAACCAACTGTAGGCCAAGTGGACTTCAGGGAGCCCAGATATAGTATACATGGTAAAACAAATAAGAGTTCATTTTTTCTCTTGTCTTTCAAATTAATTAAAGAACAATAATGGCCCTGACCTCCATTAGTGCTATCATGATCAAAATAAATTAACCACTTCCTCTTAGGAAAAAAAACAACAACCAAACAACAAGCAGATTTATTTCTTCATAGTCTGGTCATAGAAAATAAAATCCAGCAAATAAATATTTTGCAAGTCGTAAGTCTACTAGATCTTTTCAGTGACAGGTATCTTCCATTTTTCTTACGTAAGTACAGAGAAAGTAGAATTGTTGAGTAACTTGAATAAAAATCAAGACTCTTCCCTGTACTTAGGAAAACCCTGTACCAGAGAAACAGATGGTCCATGCCAGAATTTGAACAAACCATAATTGTGGATTGAGGCAGAGATCCAAAACCGGAATAAATATGAGGAGGTTACACATTTAGGCATTTAATGAATCAGATGCAACATCCATTGCCCCAAAAATTATTATACAATGGAATTATTCTGCACTTAGAAACTGTTGAAGAAAAACAAGCACCTTAGTGTTCAGCTAAAATAACTTGTAAATAATTAAATAAGTAAACAAAAGACTTGGGACCCCATGGTTGTGCAGTACATGGAACTACATTCAGCATCTTTTGCTTTATTTTTCTCTTCAAGTTCCAACTAATAAAAATGAAAGTTGTCTTTGTTACCCCAGTAGTACATCCATTAAACTTCAGTTTCACTAATTCACCATCCATTTTTTTCCTTAGTAATTTTATTTTAATTCTGTAGTTAGGATTTTCTGATGGCTTTTCCTTTCAGTTTTTCTGATTACAGTCTTTCTTTGTTTAAATACAGCAGGCATTTATATCTCTAACATCTTCCAGGACAGCACCAAAAAAAAACCCTACGAGAGACAGCGAAGAATGCATAAATGAATGACCCTTAGACTCATGAGTCAATAGAGAAAGTTGATATAATCCACCCTCAACACCAACAGCACATTCTGTCAACTCAGCTGAAGTTGACAATATCATCACGTTTGCGATAGAGATACAATTATGGCTGGAAGATTCCCACAGCCCTGCCAGATTCCTCAAGGGGATTAGCACTTGTCTGATTGCAGTATACAACAAAGACATTGTTAAAATATCAGTGCATCAATCAGGAGGAATTTGGAGACTTTGAAGTTTAAAAAAAATAAAACAACAGTGTGGGAAAAAGAAGCAGTTAGAATAGTTAAGTGCAGTTATGTACATCTGATTTAGTTAAATGACACACTCTGACAAGCATCTGATTCTTAATTTGTCAGTAACAAATTTAGAAATAACTTTTTAAAAAAAAAATTTCATCAATTACTATCAATAGTTATTTGAAAGTACTTCAGCTTTACGTGATCTTTTCCCCCAAGGAAGAAACTAGCAAAATATAAAGGAACATTAATCACCAGTAATCATGAGTCTCAGGCTCATAATTAACAGAGTGCAGAGCCTGAGAATGCAATTCCCTGTGCTAATGCCAGTGTTCCTTCCTCCCAGCAGCTGTTTTCAGAAGGTGGTGCAGAAAGTCTAAGGTGGTAGACCTGTTAAGAATAGGGTGTATTAATTGCCAATGCATTCTGTTCTAAATCTCTCTCTGCCTTGCAGGCAATACGTAAATTGCAGCTTTATAACATTCACTGTTAAGAATGACAATGAACAATACCCACATCATTTCCTATGAGGATAAATGCTGGAATTTTCTATTGCGGCCTCCTTATAGTAAACATACAGAAACGTGCAGGCTTTTATTTTGCTGTTTTACATGAATAGTTTCTGTTGTTGTTTGGGTATGGATCTGAGCTAAATGTCATATACCAAAGGTGTCAACTATAGGGATGTACTGAAACACAAGGTGTAAGAATTCACCAAAACCTTGCAATGTTTTCCCCAGAAATTTGTACTAGCTGCAGCAGCGGACTTCTCAGAACTTCTTAGACCAGTCCAGCAAATACCACAGTTTTAAGAAATGTTCCTAAAATCGATACCTTAAGGATCCATAATTTCAACATACATATACAGATACACTGAAGCACATATATTGAAAGCATAACGAACAGCAACCAGAGATTTCCTAATACTGCTCTCCTTACTACATTTGTTCCTACTCCAAACAAATCTTACGGAAGTTTATACAGTTCCAACTGAGTTTGCAGCTTGTGTCATGCTTAGTAAGTCTTTCATTGCAAATAATCTGATATTTTCAAATAGGTCTGAGGTCGTCCGATGAAGTCAGAGGGCATGCTGACACCAGCATGAACTTGAACAAATCCTAATTGAGAACAAGCAGCCAAAGCAACCGGATAACTTTCTTAGTCCAAACTAAGAAATTAGACTTAGACTTTGCAGTGACCCCTGTAAAAATATGTATCCATCATTTACAGCATCACAAAAAGATGAATAAACAGAAATGACAGCAGCAAGGAAAACCGTATAGCAACGTGTTTGCTCTATCCAGTGTGTTACAACCATGTTCTACAACCAGTGGTCATCAGGTGAGTAGGGTTATGTGCTGTTAGGACAGAAGTGTGCTCGGATAGACATACTGTGCTCGCAAAAAAATCGTCTGTTTTTAAATTGTATAGCTGGCCTTAGCCATCACCACATCATCGGTAGAGAAATAACGAGTCTGTCAGAAAGAAACTACAGGCTGACTAGAGTGGAGTTACTCAATCTGAGCTTGAAAAGATCCGATTGTTACTGCTACATAAATATGCAGAAGCATGCCACCGCCACATGCTTGCTAGAGACCAGGAATAAAAATATAGAAAAAAGGGACTAATATCTTTCTAATAACTGTATAGTACTTGCCGGTATGAACTAGCATAGCTTAGTTGGCAAAGGCAGCGCTATATCAGCCTCCGAAC
The DNA here is from genome assembly GCA_013398915.1 of Dromas ardeola. Classification (NCBI taxonomy): domain Eukaryota; kingdom Metazoa; phylum Chordata; class Aves; order Charadriiformes; family Dromadidae; genus Dromas; species Dromas ardeola. Next base: position 91,078 of record VYZM01006147.1, read on the forward strand.
ATGAAGATCTTGGCTCTTCTATGACTCTTATTATTCCTTAAGAGTCTGGAACAATAGGACTGAAATTGGAGAAACGTGAAAGCATGAATTCTCAGTGCAACATGCATAACTAGATGTGATGAGAGCAGGAACTGACAAGAGAAAGGCCAGGTCACGAAGCTTTCACTCTGTACATGCCAGCACATCATTAAAGGTGCGTGAGGATTTAAAAATGCTACACAATTTGTTGAAAATCTGTTCTGCCTTTAATTTTTTGGTTTACTGCCTTTGAGAGGAGAGGAATGAAGAGTGTCAGATTACAAAGTGGAATTCCTACTGCTGACCAGAAGACATTGGATTTCCTTGTTCGGACCCTAAGGGAAAGAACAGTAGCCACTGTTACGGCTTTTTGGAACTTGATTTCTAAGCAGTAATGTAAAGCTAAATATGGGCCCATTTTACAGGTATAGAAATCTACCAGATTTACTGGTCTGTCTGTCTGTATGGGCTTTATTATGTCTCTACCAAAAGAAAATTCTATCTTAAACGTATTTTTTCATTCTAGGGTTTATAGCTATCATTTGATCTTTATGGAAAAACTTCTTTCATTTCCAGGTTTTTGAGCAGGATGAGGATATGGAGATTATAACATTTTCAGGGCAGTAAATTTTATTAATGATAGTTCCTAGTATTAGCAGCTCTGGTTTGAAACTGAAGTTCTGTGAATAAATGCATGTTCGATACCTTTCTCTGGAGTAATATCTAGCTAACATTTATTTTAAAGATAAACACACAATGAAAAAACTAAAATAACATTAAACAAGAATAGAGTAATACGTATAGATCTAAAAAATAAGAGAGCTATTAACTGAGAGAGTAAGTTTCTCTTCTTCCAACAGTGACAGGATAACAGTTGCTGGCACATCACATCTTGTCGGCACATTACTCTTCAAATAGGCCCATGATTCCACAACAAAAATAACTTTATCAGAGAACAAGAATCAAAGAGTTTTCCCCGAACTAAAAACGTAATTCCAGTTTATATTGTAAATGGGAATCTTTAATTCCACTCTACAACTGGACTGGGCCGGTTAAGAAAATAAGCTGGAACCATGACTGCACTCAGTTTGAGTGACCAACATACTGAACAAAGTTTTTCTAAAAGGCACAGCCTTTGGCATTTTTGGCACAGCTCTGTCTCTTATGGGCAACTAAGACACACATATGTTAATCATTAATTAATCCATAATCTTCTGAGTGCAGCTCATGGGCGAAGATCTTTCATGAACACTGCATTTACTTCAAGCTATGATTTTGAGTGGAATTACTCTTTCTCTCTGACAATGCAGTAATCAGCTTCTAACACAGCAGTGGAAGGAAGCAACGCTTTGAGGCTGCTGCAGTTGTGTGCGCTTTTTGGGCTGAGAGTAACAGAGCTAAACAATGCCAGATCTGTGCTACATCTAGGGTTTTGATGATTATCACTATATTGTAGTCACTTATGGCCAGGCTAATGTTTAGGATGAAACCGAGTGTTCCCAAAACATCTTCTTTTATTCTAATACACATCAGCAGTGCGTTATGCAAAGCACAATGAAAATAAACTATGGATAAAACCAGCACTTATATATAAAAAGATGTCATTACTTTATTTGAACATGCCATCAAACAAATGTCATTAAATCACATTAAGTAAAAGGATGGATAGTGGCTGCTATTAAGAAGTCAGCTTTTGCTAGCAGTTCATGATGCTTACAAATATATTTCTACAGGACATGGGAAGAATGGCTGTTAAACAATGTTGTTACAGCAGGGTCTCAGCATCATCACGGCTTCTGAAAAAATACATGCTACTGCACTGAGTAATTTCATCTTGGTATTTAGAACCAGAGGCCCAAAATGTGAAATTTAGAAGTACAACAAACTTAGATAAAGTAGAAGCTTGCTTTGTTTGGATTTGGGTTTTGAATTGGGTTCATACATATTTTATGTCACAAGTTAAACATAAAATGCATAATTCATTGAATAGTACAAAAATCCTCAATAATACTTGTGGGTTAATAAACTTGTCTCATAACACTTCACTCAGTCTTTACAGCCAGAAAGATGTCTTCTTGCAATTTTATTTATTGCTATAAATAGAATAAACATTTACATAGGAAATCTTCCCTTTTGTAAGAAAATGCTCTCCATATTCTAGTGGCAGAATACTAATTAAAGAAAATTTTGCTTTTAGCCGTTTATTTTACTATACCATGCCCTTTTCTTTATTATAAAGTAAATACAGAAAAAGGGTGAATTCTAAAAACTTCTCCACCTAAAATAATGTATGTTAAATCCCTGTGTATTGTGGGCAGAAATCATTAACAAAAAATCCTATTGTTAACAAGCAATTGTAACACAGGAATTTCAGATGCCTTATACCTGCTGCCTCTAAGAGACAATCTTTCAACCATTTACTTCTGTAAATGTTTCTTCAGAGTGGGATACTTTGTAGGGCAAATATAAACAGAAATGCAATTGTTCTACTCTATTCCCTCCTACATTTTTCAAAATCCAGCTGGGATATTTTCATAAGTCTTCTTTGATATTATAAATGTGCCTATTTTTTACTCAGCCAAAGGCTGTGCCATTTCAGCTGTTCTGGATTTTTTTTTTAGGCTGAATTTATGGCAAAAGAAAACTATCAGTAAATTCTTAGCTAGGCTTCTCCACTATATTAGTCTCGGAGCTTTACCTAGAAGCAGAAAAATGGTAATGTATATGTTGCTTTTATCCAGTTGTTTAATATACCATGACCATGCTCTCGTCACTATAGAGTAAAGCCAAAACAGAACTGAAAAGGCAGGAGAATGACTTTGTTTCTATAACATGTCACTGCTGGGGTGGGGGGGTGTGACCAGACCAGACTAATAGCCACTTTGGGATTATTTCAGACACTGCTTTATCAATCAAGTATGACTTCTAAAACAGAATATTTGAAAACAAAGCAAAGGGGATAAGAATTAAAGTGAGAATTTAGTACATCTGTAAGGGCCACCTACAGGGTAGCAGTGTTTTCATGGTTCTTGGGATGGCAGTTGTTACGATTTTCACAGCCTTTTAAAAAGGCTCCTCTTACCACTAATACACAGGGCAGAGGGGGGAAAAAGGATGATCCTCCAGAAATTGACTGTTTTCACAGATAACCCCACGCTGGTGAGCAACATCGAGAAAACAGTTTGGAGTCACAGAACTGCCATGACTGTAATTTATAGAGGAAAAAAAAATATATTTGTTTGAGTTAAGTAGAGTCAAGCTGGAACTGAGAGTATGCCTGCTAGAAGTGAAGTCAAGCCTCTGACTTAATGCTCTCAACATTCATCTTCTCATCATCCAGGGAGACCTGTTAAACTTTTTTTTGCCAGCAAGGCAGGATAAATGTAAGGGTAACTTAAGGGCTCAGATGTCCTTGAATAAGCCATTTCAGAGCTTTCTATCCAACAAAAATTGATGACTCCCACTTCACGAGTGTGCTGGGAAAACGTACACAATGAGGAAAGGCTCCAACATCCCTGGTTAATAGGGCCATCGTGAGATGTTCCCGGCAGAACTGTAGATCCCATGAAATGATTCAGGCAGGCCGCAGATGTCCTGATCAAAGTTTTCCATTCATTACCGTGGGCTCTGTGCCCAAAACTACTCAACAAGCATTGCTGAATACCGAACACAGCTTACTTTGTTTGTACGTGTATTCACTGCGTTCTCACTCCTTGTTTGCTTGAAGAAATCACAAGAATGCATGGCACAAAGCAAGACAGAGCTCTTTTATTTTTATCACTGTCCTGAATGCCTGAATCTGGCAGCCCAGATCTGTGGCTTTGGTGCAGTACCTTGTTGTGGCTTTTGAAGACTCGTCCAAATAAGCACTGCATTCCTTAGATCCAAATCTAGCGATTCTGCCCGTACTTTTTTCTAACTATAGTCCTGCAGACAAAATATAGCTGCCTTTGTTGCTATTGAGTTTAGCCAGAATTAGGGGATCAACATCCGGTAGCTGCTTTGATGATGGCAGCCGGTAGTCACTTTTTTGAAACTTGGCAGCAGATATATCGCCAACTTTTCCAATATCTCTCCACTCCACCCCGCAAAAATAACACTCTCAGGAGGAACACTAACGCAACAAGAAGTTAATGCATCATCCTCTTTGCCTCTGCTAACCACGGTATGCAATTATCACAAGGGCCATCACTGAATCCGTCCGTGGTTGGATGGCTGACTCACTCTGCCTGCTCTGTGCCAAAACGTTTTTACTGTTGCTTGCAGCAGTTCTGCTCCATGTAGATGAGCTCATACACCCATTGTACAGCACTGGAAGAAGACATGTGAGAGCACTGGAATCAGAAAAAGCAGCTTGGGACCCCAGGGAACTCTCTACACTGTACGTTTAACCAGGATCTCCCCACATAACAACCCAGCCCAAAACCGAATCAAGTCCACTGCCTGCAGCTGACAAAGAAAGTAAGCTGAAAGAGTTAAAATGCTCAGTTGGAAGACAGCTGGCAAAAAAAAATTCCTGAAAAACCTCCTCAAACTTAGAATTGGTGGGGTTTTTTCCCTTCTCTTAGCAAAAGCACTACTTTCTCATTGCAAACTGCAGCTTATTTATAGTTAGAGAGACATGAAACCTATGGGTCCACTCTGGGTGGGGCTGCAAAGTGGGTGCCAAGGGAAGGGCTGGGGTGTTAAGAAAGGGTGCTCTGACCCCTCCATCATGTCAGAGCTAAGGTTAATGTTATGAGAGAGACACCAGCTTGGGGTCCAGTTGGAGGGGTGCCTGTGGTGGGCTGCCAAAGGAGCAGGTACGCAGAAAAACGAATTCTCCCTTGACAACTGCTGTGTCTTGGAAATGGTGCCCTTAGGCTAAGCACAGCCCACACCTATGGTTAGATGCTGGATCATCATGTATTGCTTGACATTATGTATTTTTTTCTTTGTCAAGTTTTCTTTCATTTAGATTGTTTGATTTCTGTGTTTTGTGATTCCCTTGCCTATTTCTCATTTGGGTTTCCCTGGCCCTAGGATTACAGACATGGCCACACATGCAGACCACACGTCCTCCCGTGCCAGACTCCATTACACATGCCGTTTCAGTGGCTCTGTCACTATGACCCCTTCCATCAGGTCTCTTTGGTAAGTCAGCAATAGGTTGGCACAGGTCTAATATGATTCTCTGTGTAACCTCAAGCTCATTCACCGCTCCTTACATGGAAAAGCTTTAGGAATATCCCTAGTAGCCTTACTACCATTAAACCACTTTGTCAGAAAGTAAGATGAGAAGCAAATTTGCAGAGGCCAACAGGGACTGCTAGTGGAGCTTCAAATCCACACAGACCACAAGGGTTTAAACTCTGGGTTCTTCTGTTCAGAGATTCTGAAGAGGATTAAACTCAGACTTTCATCCAAGATGCGTTTATCGACTTCAGGAAAGTTGGACGGAATATTTTCAGACTGAATATAGGGCCTTTGACTCAAGAATAGGTCCGGATCTTCTGTTTTGCTTATAAAATTGTCCCTTCCTTGTTTGTGTGCATCTTTTTGTAAATAAGCAATGCAAAATCAGTAGCCAGTGTGAGCATTCTTCCTAAACTTGATTACTTTTCTGAAGCTTAAATAATTTCTACAATATAAAAATGAAGACTTTTGAATTCAAAATGCTCAGATGTTTGCTAGATTAAGAATGACTTTTAACTTGGAAAAGGATGAAATGAAGTTTTATTTGGAGAGTTCAAAATGCTTGCATTTTTGAATGTTACTCAAGTAACCACAAAATATATAAAGAATTCTGTATTTCTCAATTTGAAACAACTGAACAGTATACAACTCTTTGCAGATGCCAACCTAAACGTGTCAGCCAGATGTTTTTTTTCCCTAACCCAATTCAATTAAAATATTTTATGAAGGACCACCCATGGAAAATAATTAGGAAATAAAATAATAATTATTTGTACTGTAGCTAAGAAAATAATTAATCCTCAGATTTTAAAATACAACAAGAGGAAATAGGGGGTAAATTTGATACCTACAGATGACAGTGACATGCCACAGTCTCTTCCTAGTAGATTAATTATATGAACTAGGATATCAGCAAGATATTAAAATACAGATTGCAGGACATAGAGAAAAGAGAACATATAAAAGCTCTACTTACCTCTGAAATTAAAATTAGACGTTCTTTATCTTTTCTAACTTTAGCCAAGGAGCTGACATTGATGGGAGATTCAAACCCATTAATTACTTGAGCTTTTAGAAGTTAGTTGGTGTTTCTTTCTTTTCCATGACATTTGATATCAGCATAAAAAGAATAGTACCTGTAATAAAAATATCATTAAGAAAAGTTCCCATTTTTGTGGGTAAGCCAACATCTTTCCTCATGTAATACGAGTGCCGAACGCTGAATGACACACAGGAATGTAGGGCAGAAATTCCCCCAGGCCCTGAGTCCAGTCCCTTGTTATTGTGGCAACCACATCCTGTAATTGCTACTATAAACTAAAATGTTATATGTGGGTATTGACTGAGAACAGTTAGCTTTCTAGTCTTACATGTCTGTTTATGTAGACAGAGCACTAAATAAATACGTGCTATGAAAAAAACATCCAACTCTTTCAAGAGTGAGAATAATGTAAAATCATTGGATCTACTTGCCTTATATGCTGGGGAATGGCTGTCAACTTCTCCATCTGCATTTTGACTGCAAGAATAAATTAACTAACACATTCTGAACGAATGAGGAATGGAGGACTAAACAGATGGAACCTCTGATATTTATTTCAAAAAAGCATTTGAAGGCCAACCCATATCATTAATGCATAACATACGGAAATAGTAACTCTAAAAGTTGCACAAGGTGATTTGACACCTTATTCTTTCAGAATCCCATATTCCAAACCATGTTACCAACTGCATGCTGCAGAAAATTAGCATATGAAACTTAAAAGTTGCAGTACTAAAAAGATAAGTTATAAACTGGCATAAATCATTACATTGGTGTAAAATAAACAAACTGCAATAGTTAGGAAAGGAAACTGCAATAAGGGTTTTTCTACACCTACTGAAGGAAGATGCGAGCTTGGTCAAGGTGATGCAATACCTTATAAAAAGGTTGTGTTGCTTACATTTTCCATCCCCTGTTGTGGTTGGCAAATAACAGAGCCTGAGCCTCAGTTATCATAAAGAATCTTCAAAAGAATCTTCTGCTGCGCTGTGAAGCCAAGACTGTCACGGTCCGTTTGGATCTCTCCAATTTACAAGACAACATACTCTGGGAATTATTTTATGAGGTCATTAGGAAAGAAAACAAACACATGCATCAAACAAGGGCTCAATCTCCTTTGTACAGACTAGTCTAATGTGTGAATTCACTAATTCATCCCTTAATTCATGAGGTTTCTAACTCACAAGTTGTCCAATTCATAACTCGTAGCCCATGCATCTATAAGCAAAATACTTACCTGGCTGACGATGGGAGTGCTCATCATTCCTCCTCCATCACAGTGCAGGCTTCCCCTGTACTGCACCGGGAGGCTCAAAAGCCTCGTCAGTCTGGCTGCTGTTGGGTATCTTTCAAAAGCCTTTTGGGTAAACCGACGTATTTATACCTTCCCGCTTGGAAGTTTGGTCTAATACCATTTCCCTAAGTTAGTGGATTCTGAAGGAACTGCCAGACAATCAATAGAAAGGATTGTGGCGGCAGGAGACAGCAAGCTGCCGGTGGTGACGGCTGTGTAATGGCCTGCCACCTTTCCTGGGGGCTGCCTACGTGTTGCTCTCACTTGGACTTAATGGTGCTGCTCCCAACACACATCAGGCCTTTGCAGGAGCTGTGCGTTAGCTAAAATCTGAGCAGGGGTTGAGTGAACAGTCACACATGGTAGAAAGAAAAGCTTGAATGTGTTTAATGAAATGGAAGGAGATATGAGGTATCAGTCTGGAGACCACCTTTGCAGAACATACAAATTCTTTTTGATATTTTGAAGATACTGATTAATATGAAAGTTGCTAAATGTGAAAATTCAGATTACCTGGAAGCAGGTCACAAAGAAAGAGGTGATTCTTCACATACTGTCTAGTTAAGCTGTGGAAACTTGTGATTGTGTGAATACCAACAGCTTACAAGCTATTCTAAGGCTGTGCACTATGCCCAAGGACCCTAATGAAAAGGTTTTGCAATCTCATGGAAGAGAAAAAAGGCAACTCAATACACAGAAGTTAAATCTCTGAGGCTCTGAAAGATCATTTAGAAGGTGAGGGACAATCTGAACACCTTAGAATAGAAAAAATAAAAGGAGCATAAGTGACAAAGGAGAGAGATAAACATTAGGCTTTTTGGGAAGAAGACAAACAGCCTTCTTCTCGAGACCTTTGGCTTCACTTCTACTTGTAGGAAAACATCAAAGGTGGAAAAGGCAAACTAGATTTAAGACAGTAAAATGAAGAATCAGCTGTATCAGAAAGCAGGAATTTCTGTTCATTTTTATATGCATTTTCAGTTTTCTGGAGTTTCATCTTTTCCATGCTTTTATCTTTCTATTAAAAAAAAACAAAAGTGCACAAATTCTGTCAAGTCTGCCCCTTCATGAATCTTTTTGCTAACAATTAGCACAAGTCTCCTGAAGAAAACTAGGAAAAGATGTGCAAAATTTTAGTGCAATTTATAGGAGTTGTTCCTGGAGCCAGAAAACAGGCAATTAGATCCCTACTTTCTGGAGAGGATGACACATAGAGCTCTGCAGCCTGAGAACTTGGCTAAGGACACTGAGAAGCAGTACCAGAACTCTGGCCAGACTCCAGATGTTTGAGACATTAACAGAGCTGGTGGGTTGATCTTGCATCAATTTGATGAGTAACTGAGAAATGTTGCTTGGCCTGGTTTCTTCATGGCTCAGATCCCACTTCAGGATGAAAACTGTCTACTATGGTAATAAAGAAACAAAATCTGAAAAGAAAGGGTACTCACCAGGCAGGCACTAAAAGTAAGGTTTTGTTCATCATAGAATCGTTGAATAATTCATGCAGAAAGGGCCCTTTGGAAGTCACCTGGTTGTTCCTCACCACCACCACCATCAAAGCAGGGCCAACTTCAAAATCAATCCAACTTCAGGGTTAGATCACATTGCTCAGGGTCATCTCCAAACAAGCACTAAACATCTCCAAGGATAGAGATGCCATAGCCTTGCAGTTCCCATATCTGACTAACTTCATGGTGTGATTTTTATTTTTTTTCCCATTTCTTATATTTAATTGGAACTCCACATGTTCCCTATGTGCTTCTGATCTTTGTGCACCCCTAAGAAGAGTCTGGCTTCATCTTCTCTATGCCCTCACATTAGGTAGCTGAAGATAGCAATTTCCCCTTTCTCTTTTTTTTTTTCTTCAGCATAAACTAACCCATTTCTTTAACCTCCTTTCATTTGCTCTCCTCCCCATGATCATCTTCATGTTGCTGCACTGGACTCACTCCAATTTATCAGTACTTTTCTCGTACAGGGAAGCCCAAAACGTGACGCGTTGCTTCAGTGCTGAATAGAGGGGAATAAACGCTTCCTCTGATGTGCTAGCTACATTCTTGCTTATATGGACCAACATTTAGTTGGTCTTCTTCACCAAGAAAGCACATGGCAACTCTTGCTCTATTTATTGTCCAGCAGGATGCCGAGATTTTTTTTTCCCCACAAAAATGCTTTCTATCTGGCCATAGCCCAGCATGTACTCCTGCATGGGGCTGTTCTGCTCCAAGTGCAGGAGTCTGCCCTTGTTGAACTTCATGAAACCTTTGTTCACTCATTTCTTCAGCCTGTCAAGATCCCTCTGCCTGACAGCCCTGGACTCCAGTTGACCACCACTCTCTACACCAGTTTGATACATTATCAGTGAACAAGCATTAGGGATTTTGCTGTATTCTGAGAGGTTTTGGTTTTTTTTACTGTGGGAGATTTCTGTCTGTTCCCTTTTCTGGATGGAAATGCATGTTAAAGGCAAAAACTATGTCAGCTGTTGTATTTTCTTCTGTTCTTTACAGATATATAATAGTTTCCAATAAAATTTATCTTCTGGACAAAAAAAAAAACCAAACAAAAATCCATTTATTCCACAAGATGGATGCATTCTGGATGCCCCTGCTGCCATGATTCATTGCAGCTTTTTAAGAAAAGTAATCTCTTTCAAGGAGGGAGGCAAGGTATTACCTTCTGCATTAAAAGCATATTCTGGACAAAGAATATTTGAACATCAGATTTAGAATTTTACCAACATTTCACATACAATTGTTGGGAAGAAGAGAGTGGGAAAAGACTGAAATTAAGATTCCCAACATATTTTAAGAGTAAGAAATACTGAATTACTCAAGAAATGAGCTCACAATTAGCAATAGTTTAATAAGGTAAGAAATATGTGACTAGGACCCTGAGTCCATAAATCAGATTCTGCTACAGGATTGTTTTGCAGGATGCGGTGCTGTGCACTATGCCCAAGGACCCCAAGCCCCAGTTGCTGCTGGATCACAGTGGGGATCCTCATCAGGGTAGAACACGGGGACTGAACGTTTATAATAATGCTGAAGCCGTGAGAGCAGTTTTTCCACCACATGAGGATATTTTTCAGACAAATCATTTTTCTCTTCAGGATCATGAACAATATCAAACAGCCAAAGTCTCTTTGTTGGTGGATCACGTGATTGAATCTTTGACTCATTGAACAAAGATGGTGGAGGGAACCAATGACTGCAGCCTGCAGAAACAGGAACAGACCAAGGGTTAATTCTCAGATACGGAGCAGCACTGTGGAAACACAGAGTTATACTATAATTGATGAATTCACTAGGTGCCTTGACAAGCCACTGGCCAGTGACTGTTGCTGCATTCCTTAACTCTAGCCCAGCACCAGAGTGTCTCTAGTCCAGGGCTACCTATACAGGAGTATATACAAAAAAGCTGCATCATCGGGGTTCAAACTTCCATGTAACTTAATTTCATATAAATTAATTTCATGGACTTTCTTCTTGGATTTGATGATTCTTACGGTTCTCTTCCAACTTGAGATATTCTATGATTCTATGGTAGTTTTTCCACTACTGTGAGAGTAATTTTATACAAAATATTTGCAAAATGAAAGAATATGTTGGTTGGATTTTAGAAGTGCCCTGTCTAGATATTTGCATGTGATCAAAAACCTGAGAAATCAGCAGAATAACTAAAATAAATGAAAATACATTAAATAGAATCCAAATGTGTTTGGGTCGTGTGGGATATATGACACACTGTACAAAAATAAGTTACTTCGTTACCTGGATATCCAGTTAGTAACTTCCATTTTCCACGTCGGATTGCTGCATGCATAGATATATTGAAAAATGTATCATCCCATGGAGAAGATTTGCTCTGTAGTAAAGATGTCCTATTGTCAATGCCAAGACCTTAATGAAACAGTAAAAGAAGTTAGGTACATTGCATATGCATGAAGTAATTTAGAGTTCTGTTGGAAAACAAAGCAGTATTATCCATTTATTTTTATATATTAGATAAAGAATTTGTTATATGTATGTGCAAAGATCTGTGCTATGATTCACTGGATGTATTTAACTCAGAACTTGAACTGCACCCCAAAAAGTTGCCAGTGGAAAATGTCACACCTGAGTCTGGGTAATTGGATTCATTTTGTATACAGATATTATATGTGCATCTCATGTACGAATATTAATGCTCATGAATTGCTAGATTTGCTCATACGAGTGCCTGTATCTTTTGCCTGTTAGGAATATAGGATTGAAAGATCTCCTGAATCAATGCTACTACTGTTAATTCTCTTAGATCACTCCAGGGACCAAGTCCCAGGTCCTGACTCGTATCCACACGCAGAGAGATGTGTCTCTGGACTGAGCTGCCCACATTCACACAGATCTGTATCTGGCCAGCGAGGGACTTCTATGGCATGACACAGCGTGAAGCAAGTCTTCATGCTGTCTTTGGTAGAGACGCATATGACGTGGCCCCATATCCAGATGCTGCAGAATACTCTCAAGTGTCAATTATGTGCAGAATCCCTCTCAAAAGGAAACCTGAAACTCCTCATGGGAGGAGCATAAAAAAATGTAACATGCGTACACCAGGGATGATCAGGAGACCAGTTCTTTACTGGAACCAGGAGGGAGTCAGACAGACACTCCAGGAGCATCCAAACCATCTTGCATATCAGCTTCCATAAACAAGACAGGAGTTTAAGACAGAAAATCTAAGAGTTTTACATTAACTGTATCAGTTGATACCTGTTTACCAAAAGACTACCAGAAGGCAACTCTCTAATCAGAATAGAAACAAGGCATCAGGAGGTGGAAAGAAACCAATGCTGATATTCTAGCATCTTTCAAGAGATGACTTTCAATCACTTTAGGGAATTTGAAGGACTCAGCTGATAGATTTTTGCCACTGAAATGAAAAAGAGAATCCACGAGATGCACGATGATCATTTGAGATCGAACATTAGAAGCAGAACTAGAGGTTTCTACAAAGAGTAAATTCTGTACATCACAGTGCGTCAAACATACATCTGATAGAAAAGCACAACAGAAAGTTTGGAAAGAAAATGTGGGGACACAATTTCTCTATTTTTCATGAAGGTCATGCTATGTTTCTGTTTTATTACTGGGATTCACACTTTGAATCAGTTTTTCTTTAATAAGCACTTTTTGTGCATACTCAAGTTCCCTGTTTACATCAGACTTGTATAACGTCCCCACATAAATAAGGCTATAAAAGGGGACTACTTGTTTAGAGTATGCATACACAGATGGGGGAGGAATCAGATCATGTTAGATTATGAAGCACTGAACCTGATGATCATAAAAAAACCCAAACCCCTATAAAACCAAGGAAAACTTCAGAAATACCCCCAGAAGCATCTCTTCTGGAAGATAAATCCCCACGCAGCCATGTGATGTCCATAGCAGATATGATCAGTTTAAAGATCAATATTGCTTACTTGTCAACATCATTATGTTATGTATTATTCTGTCACACTGTTTGCTACTGGGAATACTCATCTTTGCCATCTATGTTCTTAAAGAGCACAGTGAAAGACATTCAGCAGATCAAAAAACACAACCATAGTTTTTAAACATTACGTCTCAAAATTACAATATGAAGGCTTGGTCTAATGGAAGAATTATGTAAGTCTCTATTTCTGGTTTTAAGGCTTACTGCGGAGAATATGCTTCTGATTGCTGAGCTACAGTATGTGAAGCCATAATATTACCCAAGATAAATTATTTAAAATACTTCAAATAAACAGTACGAAATATTGTATTTTTAGATATACTTTGCAAAACATCCTTAGAATGCCATGCATGACAGTTAAAATAAGATTCCAGAAGATAACATGATTTTTAACACTCCTTATTTGGTCCAGGTAACAAAACCAAAATCCTACACTAAGAAATGCTTTTACCAGAGCTTGTAGTTGAAATTCTTTGGTGGAGTAATATCTTTCAGCAAAATTTCTTGAAGAGAAAGAGATAAATTCCCTCAAGTTGAACGATTATGAAGAGAACTCTGTCAGTCATGTTAACTCACCCATTGCATGCACTTGTCTTCTGCCAAAGAAATGTACTGTCTATTATTCAGACAAGTGCGTGGCTTCCTAGGCAGTACAGGTCAACTTTTACCAGACATAGCAGCCATGGAAAACAGATTGATGCTTGTTTGATTGCTCTCTACATAGGATATTTATAGCACTGCCAGTTTATTACATTATATAAGCACCAGGTACAGAACTAAGATAAATGAAAATATTGCTTTATATGAGTTCTCCCCGTCATGTGACTTCCACCTTAAGCTCAGATATTCCTCCCCCTGTATTTACCTGACTGTCTCCTTCTCTTCAGGCCAGCAGTTAAGTTTCTACCTCTGTCTTCATTCTTCAGCTTCTTCTAGTGCAGACCTGGGCGGTCGTCTTCTTTGCCGTATGAATTTTACAGGGATCCATTTTTCAATTTGGCAGACTAAAGAAGTCACATTCTTTTTGTTTCCTTTGCAAGATAAAACGTTCATTCCCATAGCATCTAAGAAGTTTTTCTCTGCATCTGTTATAGACTGTTGGGTTTTTTTTAATTCTTTTTTTTTCCTTATGGTTGACCAGGCAGTAACAACAACCCCGTGGATTAATCCAGCAATCAGAGGACAGATACCTTATTTTGATCTGGATAATCAAGTCTGCCTTCACATGTCCGCATACTCTACTTCTGGACTTATATATAAAAATTGTGATGCTTTTGCTTGTGCAGGGGCTAGACATTTTATTTTTCTGACTTTTAATCACCAGTGTATCAGTGGCTAATGAAATACTAAAGCTTTGTTTTCACCTTAAAAAAAATCCCAACAGCCTTTGCTATGAATTTTCTTATTTTCAAACAGAAGCCACTGTTTCCTGAAGGACAATTTCAGAGCCTCAACAGCTGTTATATTTCTTTTTAAGTTGTCTCTAGGGAAATGATACAACTTTTATTAGTTAAGAAAGCAGTGAGATTTCATTCAGATATTTATTTTCAAATATTTAATGCTACAACAAATTGATCTAAATATTTTAGTGTTTTGTTTGGAGTTGTAGGTCACCAAAAAGTATTCAAATAGCTTTTATACTTCTATAGAAGAAACAAGTCCTTCAGAAAATGTTGCCCTTGGTAAATGACTTTGGTGTTTATATCAAATTTCAAGACCATCCTTTGTCTTAACAACCTGAAAAAAGGCTTCAGGATCAGATTTTAAAATGCATTGAGGTGGCCAACTCCCACTACCCACAAAAGCAGTTTATTATCTAAATACTTTAAAAGCCTGGCCCTCCGCCCCTCATGAAAACTTCAGCTTAATTCTTTTCTTTCTATTATCATACATTGTTTCTGTAAACAGATACATATTCCAAACTAGGATGTAAAAACCTAAGTAACCTTCAATAGCTAATTTGTACCTTCAAGAGACTTGATTTTTCAGAAGGCCAATGTCATCAGCTCTGAAAAATCTATGCAAGATGCTCAGAAAGCATTGGTCAAAAATTGTTAGCTGCATTTGCATAAATAATTGGCATTTTGATAATTTTCATATTCCATAGCATACTTTTCAGGCAGGACATTGAAAAATTTATTACTGGGTAAGTATATAAATAACAACCTGAATGATGACCAGAGAATACATGGGACTTTTCTAAAAAGTGAACCATCTTCCAATGCATTAAAAGCCTTGCTAATGCATAAACGTAAGTACAACAAAAGGGACAGTAATGAACATGGTGGACAAAAGCCTATCCTCACTCTGCATACACAAAAGAACGTGCTCTGAACAAGCTATTGCTATTTAGAGAAGAGTTGGCGAAGTTGTAATTAACAGGTGATGTCCAGCAGCAGAAAAGCAAAACCAACATTAGAAGTGGCAAAAGATGGGACACTATGCCACCACTTAGGTTCTTGTTGTGCCTCACGCAGGATACTGTGCAGTTTTGCTCCTGATTTTACGAAACAGAAAAACAGAAAAACCATACAAAATACAAAGAGATATGACAAGGAAGATTAAATCTATATAGCAGCTTCTGTGTGAAGAGTGACTAAATAAATAGCACTCTTCATCCTCAAAGATGGACTACTGATGAGGGACAGGACAGAGGTCTATCAAATTGTGTGTGGCCATGACAAGCTGAATAAGGAACTCGTCTTTCCTAATAGGGGCATCAATAAATTATGAAGCTGCACATTCAAAATAAATGACAGTATGTAGTTCCTTATCACAAACCCAACTCAAGTGTGTAATTACTTTCCATGGGATGCCGTGGATGCCAGAAGTTTATGCAGGTTTAGTGATAAAAACGGTTCACAAAGTGGAAGAAAAATCCATCAAGGATTCTTATATCCAAAATCAAAACCTAAGGATCAGGGGCTCCATTAGCTGCAGGTTGTAGGGGGCATGCAAGAGAAGTATATTTATGTGCTTGTCCTCATACTCTCCTTCCTACATAACTCCTGCTCTTGGAAACAGAATAACGAGCTAGACAGATTTTTGGTCTGATCATACACAAGACATGTTACCAAATTACTTTCAGTTCAGCACAAGCTAAATATTTTGTTTACAAAAGAAAGGGCTATGTCGAAGCAGATTTATGCAACCCTTTTTATAATATTAATCTCTGTATGTACTGAACTGAAAGGGTCAAAATTTTCACAAAAGATAAGTATAGAATCACAGAATCATAAAATATCTCAAGTTGGACGGGTCTCATAAGTATCTTCAAGTCCAACTCCCTGCTCCTTGCAGAACTACCAAAAACTAAACTGTATGACTAAGATTGACAACCAGACACTCCTTGAACTCACAGGCTTGGTGCTGTGACCACATCCCCGGGGAGCCTGTGCCAGTGACTGACCACCCTCTCCGAGAAGAACCTTTTCCTAATGCCCAGTTTGGCCTTCCCCTGATGCAGCTTCATTTCCATCTCATGTCCTGTCACTGGTCACCAGCGAGAGGAGATCAGCACACACACCCCCATCCGCTGCCCCCCCTGAGGAAGGTGTAGGCTGCGATGAGGTCACCCCTCAGCCTTCCCTTCTCCAAGCTGAGCAACTCAAGCAACCTCAGCCATTCCTCCTAAGTCTTGACCTGGAGACCTTTCACCATCTTGGTCGCCCTCCTCTATAAGTATAAATGATTCAGATTCAGGTTTAACTGTAGTTTTACGAATACATGAAGGCTGTGAATCATTTCTAGTTTATTTTCAGTGCTATTCTTAAAAGGAGGGACAGCATAAAGAAATGAGAATATTAATTTGTATTAGCAATGGCTTCCAATGCACAGATCAGTCTGTATCGGTGCAGACAAGTCAGTTATTTGCTTAAGGCTTGTTTTTCACTTATACCAGAACGTAAATCAAGAGTAAAATAATTGAAATGATGGATTCACATCAGATTTATACTACTGTGATTGAGATCAGAATCTGATACCTACACTATTTCCTGCTTTAGTCATACAATTTTAAATTTAAACAAAGCCCCTACAATTTACAGAAATGTTACAAGATGACAGGTTTTGCCATACTGAAGAAATTACTTGGTACATTCAATCCAGCAGTGTGTCCCAAGAAGTAATTAATAACTGATGATTCAAAGTAAAACAGAAAAGATAAACCAAAACTGCTTACTTTGCCCAGCAATCTGTTCTTTCACTTCACTTTCTAACTATAGGGAAGATCATAAAAAATGATGCGATGTGCTTAGCACTGTTTTTTCCCTCCTAGTCTTCCAAAAATGCTCTTCTGACCTCATTCAGTATCCCATGTGTACTCCGGATTCAATACATCATTTAGGTTAGGCGGGTAGCTCTTCCAGAGAAAAAAACTGTCTTCCTATGTATTTTTGCATGTACTCACAATAGCCTTCTGCTTAAGTCATTAGTTCACTATCCAACTGGGCAATGATTCTTGGGGGTGGAAAATCGGAAGAAACATTTCTTCACATTTCTTCCCTGGTGATCGATGTATGCTGAAGAATCAATCATTTGCTCCTCGGTTCATATAATCCTGGTTACCTATCAGAAACTAATCTAAAATAAAAAAATACTAATTTATCTGACCACCATGAAAAAGACAAAAGTGTCTGAAAACCCATTTATTATCTTTGTAACTCAAAATCTTTTAAATTCTTCTACTACTGCTGTACACCAAAATAACTTTGTGACCGTTTGATGCCTGCAATGCTACATGGTAATAAAAAAAAAAAAAAGAAGGGTTGATCCAGTTTTACTACATTTTACAGATTTAGATGTCTTATCAGAAGCTCTCTACTCCTCTTCCTGCATGGTGCCTATAAATCCAACATGTTTATTTTTCTAAGTCTTATGGTGTTCCTGACAGGTTTTACTGATACTTTCTGAAGTATTTAATATTAAATCAAGAGAAAATATTAAAAAAACCACCCATTTTCCTAATGCAAGCAAATTAAAAAAAAAAAAAAACAGCAAAGACAACAACAAAAAGCCACTGCAACACAGTACTTGGTAGGTAGGCTGGAAATTTCAGATCTGTCAGCATCTCTGCAAATATTTCCTATGATTTGTTTCAAACCTTTTCTTTCCACTTTGCAAGGCAAATATTTCAAGTACCACATAACCATAATTTGTAAAAAAAGAGTTAAGGATAGTCAACACCCATATTGTCTAAATCTGCAAGATTTAAAAAAAAAAATGTACAATCTGATTTTTTTTTTTTTAAAGAAAGGATCGACCCTTTAGGTCAATCTAAAAGATAAATTTGTGGAAACATTTTATTAAATGCAATAAATTCCTTAAGAGTATATTTATTTTACCTTCATGATCTAATTTTTAATCATAAGAAGGAAGAAGATAAACTGCAAATCTTCAACTGATTCAGAGATTTAAAAAGGGAATATATAGGGGAATACACATTACATATCAATGTATGTATGATATTTGCACAGATCTAATAAGCATAGACCAATTACTCTTCTCATTCCTCCAGCTCTCCTTCTTCCTTCTTTCAAGCAACTCAAGCAATCGGTAGAAGCCTAAAATGTGGAGATATAAATAGCCAGTACATCTAAAAATAAAATATTCTGCCTTCAGTCTATGATTAAGATGATGAAAATGATCCATGTCGAGAAGAAGTTTTCTTGGTTGGTAAGGGATCAAAGAGCACACAGTTCTCTCTAACATGCCATTTAGCGAGGTCCCAACCACAAAATTTAAAGGGTCCAAAACAATATTGCTTGAAGCATGCTGTATTTCTGTACGCTGTGGTTTACAATAGTACTGTGCAGGGAGGCAATGTTGAGCACTGGAGAGCAATGTTGGAGAAAGACTAAAGAACATTAATTTATTATTTATTTGGGAAATGGACACCTGCCCAAAGAATTAATCTAAACAGACTTAAGTGTCAGATTGGCTATGCCTCTATAATTTTCCAATATACTACACAGTAACAAAACCATTTATAAGCAGCTACATATGATCCGTGCCCTTTATGGACAACAGAACAAACAAAACTTCTACCTTTGTTTCTTGATCTGCAAAACAAGGACATTAGAAGTTATCTCCCTTTTGCAGTATATTTCCCAAAGGAAAAAGTGAAAAATACCACCATTCTCTGTAATTAAACTTCTATTTATGATAATATAATGTAGCAGTACATTCAGCCGTATGACAGGGAAAATATAATCACAAAAAGCTCCAAGCTTAATTGCAACCTGCTTGATGGAAAAGACGAAAAGTATGCACTAAGAAAAGCCACAAAACCCAGGGTGAATTAAGGTCTGAGGTGGCTCACACTCCTTCCAGTGCAAATTAGAAATGCATCTGAAACAAATAATAAACAGGTGCTACTGTTTTGCAGGTCTGAAGTACATTGAAGAACTTTCAGCCAAAGCAGGAATATCACCAACATTTCCTGTAACACCAGTGTGTGTGCATTTTGCACTACCTGGATATCTAAATAGTCTGATAACTTGCACTTTACAATGTATACTGTACAAAAGGATTCCCTAGGTATTCTCTGGTAACTAAAAATTATCTCTGTAGTTCTCAAGACGTCTATTTCGGTATCCATTTTGTCTGGCTATGCAACACTCCCTATTGCTTATTTGATTACTCCACTCCAATATTTAAATAATACTTAACAAGATCCACATAGAACAAAAGTTTATTTCTCATATCACACAACCATCTAGGCCAAGAAACTAAGCAACCATGGGAAAGAAGAAGTATCCTCACATGGATAGAAAAGCATCTAATAAATTGGGAAAAAATTTTGATTTCATACTGGAGAGGCCACCATTGGATTCCTAAAGGAATTTGGGCTGGGACCCATACTGTTGAACAATATGTTCAAATATGTTTTGGAATATCCAAAAGACCTGGAAAAGGGACTGAACAGTGGATGATGATAAATTATTTAAAGCTGACTGTAAAGAATGACAGAAGGCCTTTATGAGACTGGGTGAGCAGGCATTAAAATAGGCTACGATAAAGTGATGCATATGTGAAATAACAACCCTAAATTCACATACTGCGTGTCACCCATAATTGCCCAAGAGTGAAACCTTGTGATCATAACAGATTGACCTGATGCTTTTTTAGAATTATGTCAGCACAAGTCAAAAAGAAAACCGAGTGCAAGGAATTATTAGAAAAGGACTAATGAACAAAGCAAAAAGCTCTACGCAACTGATAAACTGTACTTCTGGTCTTCACATCTCAAAAAGAATACAGTACGACGGAAACCAGTTACAAAGTTGGGTCACGTGCAGTCCCGCGTGAATTAATATCCTCTGCCAGATGCACATTCTGCTTAATTAATTTTGTATGTTCTAGGGAACTCCAGGGACCAGGCTGCTTCCGTCCCCTGCATGACCAAAGGAAGGTTCTTCCCATTTTGTGTGATGTTGAGCCAAATGCAATCAAATAATCAAAACCTTATTGTTTTAATTGACAGGGGACATATCAATGTAACACGCAGTTTGAGCGCTTGCTACTCAGACCTCATGAAGTATCTTGAGTGAAACCACATAATCTTGGTAGTTGTTAGTATATTAAGTGCGACTACAGTCTCTATCTGACCTGGCTAGACGTCATCTACAATGCAGAACAGTACTACTACACAGCACATACCCACAGTGAGAAAAACTAATCATGCTGAAACACTGGATGAGACATAAATTCTTTACCCAGGAAATTCATCCTCTGCTTTTGCCAGTAACAGTCATGTTCCAACTGGACTAGACTACGTTCTCTGAACACATATAATCTTGGCTACACCCTCAAATTCAATTACATGCCATTTTTTTTTCAGTTGCTGAAGATGTTTCGTGGAAAAACTCCATGTTATTCTATCGCTTTGCAAAATCTTCTTTTAATAGCATCTCAGCTTGTTGCTATCAGAACAGCGAGAACATCTCTCTGAGCTGCTGGTCCCCTGCCGTACTTACCCCCACGTGATAAAAGACATTTCATTTTGTCAGCAGGCATCACACAAGCCATAATTGTCACTAAGGCAGTGCTGCAATGAAGTCCTGCTTGTTTGCAAAGATTCTTGGGAGACTCATTGGGAGTGGTCATGTTTTCAGACATACCTCTGCTAACAGAGGCTGGAGAGACACATACAGAGCTATAGGTGTGAAAAGAGGCACCATCATGGGATACTGTCAGTTATGCCCTCGGAGCAAGGAACACAGCCATAACAAGGTTGCATCCCATAGCCAGAAGGCAAGAAACTACTGAACTGCAGAAATTAGTGCTTGCAGTAAGGCAGCTTTAGGGAATGAAGTGTCACTTACGCATATGCCCAAAAAAAGATACTGCGTTTAAAATAATTCAATCTTGTGCATACAGACTGTCAGCTCACTGAAGACTGTCACTCTAGGAAGACAGGCTTTCAAAAGGTAGTGTCACCTGGCAATGACAAGTCCCAAGTGGATAAATTAGATGTTCAATTTTAATTTTTTTTTTAATTCTGCAGAGATTACACTCTAAAGCGTTACGAGCGATTAAAAAAAAGTTTCTTTACTTTGTAAAAATGTTTTTATTAGAGAGGAGTGAACAACTCTGTATGTTGTGGAGTAGAATTCTGCTTACTAGTTGAACCAAACACTGGGAAAAAAACACTCAGGCTACTTCTACTAGAACTTAAAAGCAACAATAACTTGTATTATTTTCATAGTAAGGCGATGCATATGCCTCTCTGCCTCTTGTGATCTGATTAGTAGTCTATAAAAACCACAGAGGAGATCCCCAGACAGAAGTCTGGGACTGGTAAACCAAAACCCACTTATATATGAAACCCAAACAGAAAGAGAGTATTTTCTAGTATGTTCATTATCGTCTTTAAAATCAACATGCTATTTTAACCATCCAAGAAATCCCTATTGTATTCACCAGTTTCTCTATATTGTCAGAAAAATGGTAACGGTATCATTCTCCCATTGCTTCCATTAGAATAAATCAAAGGTTTTGCACATCACAGCTTCTGTTCTAATGTCAACCATTTGACTTTATTATCAGGATTTAAAACATTTACTTACATGATGTCCATCAAATAGCAAAGAGAGAAAACCCAAGCAGTTCAAAGATCGCAGGTGATTACTTTTCTATCAGTAGATACTGCAGACTCCTTCGAATCTCCTTAGCCTGTTTTTGTGCTACAACAGCAGATGCGGTAGGTAAAAAATCACAGACTTCCGTAAATGTTATGGAACTCCACATAAAAATTACCCTCATGACAGCAGTCTTCAGCCTCCTAGAAATCCCATCACACACGTACATACAAAACCTTCAAGATTGGCAGGCTCACTGTCCCTTACTAATGCTCAACTGTGGAACAGCAGGACGTCTGTTACAGCTTGGAAAAAACCCACTCTAAAACTAATGAAAACCCTTCCCTTAAGTCCAGTGAGCTCCGGTTCAGACTGGTTAAGCATCAGTTGTAACAAAGAAGGACCCTACCAACTTCTCTTATCAGAAAAACGAAGCTAAATTCCCCTTAATCTGTCCAGTTCAGTAGACACAGTGTGTTTTGACGAAACCTTTATATGAAAGCCTTCTCCATTTGTGTTCACAACAATAATTTCTGGCTACAGCACTTAAGTTGTAACACCATCACCACCACCGCAAATTATCACCAAATTAAAGTGATTCTGAAATCAAAACAAAAGTGCCAATATGTGATTTACCAATCCTCAGAAGAAAAACTTAAGAAAATACTACTACTAATAATAATAATACTAAAAAATTATTAGTAACAGCACACAATCCCATGAATGTTACCAACACCTGAGGTTTATAGATGAGCAAACAGAATTCCACAGTCATTTTCACAGCTACAAAATCCATGTCACTAAGCTCAGAAGTTAAAATCTAGAAATTGTTAGAAATTATTTACTTAAACATGTCACTTAATCTTCCCAGCAGCACTGAAACAGTGGAATAAAGGCAGATGTAAGGTAATAGGCACCCAAACACTTGATTCTTTATGGGAGCATGCAGCCAGAAAGGGAAACAGAAAGTTGAGAAATGAACCATAACTTCACTGCGGTGAAACTCAGGAAGCCGCCCTACAACTTTTCTTTGCGGTCAACGCTGCTTCCCACAACCACATCTTCTGAACTTTCCTCAGACGGCATTTCTCCAACTGTCCAGTAGTTTCCTCTCTAAAGGAAGACGTTCTCAGTTCACACCGAAAGCCCCAGCAACTGCATGCTAGAAAAATTACCGTTTGTCCACTAAAGCAATTAGAAACAAATGCCAATTTGATGCTGAACCCATTTAATTGTCAGTAAATTGGAAATAAAGAAAAGGCTCAGACCAATTAAATGTTTAACTTCCATACCTTTTTATTAAAAAGAAAATTAAACTGAAAACTAAGGGTTAAATTCACATGAGGATGTACCTGATAAAATGAGAGGTTTTGTCCCTCTTCCAAAAAATCTAGCCCAACACTGGGGATAGGTTTCTGGGCTTTGGGGACCCAAATTCATGGCCTGAGTTACCCTGATTGTTAGAAAGGGTTTTGAACCATGATCTCCCATCTTTCAGGAGAGATTTCTCCCCAACAGACTGTATGGAAGTCTAGGATGCAGGTTTTCCCTGTATTTTCCATTTCACATCATATAATACACACAAATATTTTGAACGACGACACAGACAATAAGCCTTTAACTTGGTGATGGGATATCTGGATGGGTTTGGGTCATTTTGATTTCCACTCATACCAAATTTGTACATAAAACTTCAAATTTACCTAAGAAAGTGAGCAAATTTAGTGGGTACACCATTTGTAACAGATTCTTAACTTTCTACTATCTTCTAAATTTTAGTTCAATGACCTATGTGTTTTTCTAGCATCCATAGATACAAAATATTCTGTAGGCACAGGGTGGTTTTCATTTGCAAGCAGTCTGGTCTATAGTTTGATTTGCCCGTAGTCTACAAATACATCCAGATTAGGGACTCTGCATTACACCATAAAAACCAGAATGGTACATGAAAAAAATATCCAGATTTCCCAGTTTGGAAGAACCTGGATCCAGGGAGAACAGACAGAAGGTGGCAGGAAGGTTTAATGTGGGAACATAAGAACATATAAATACCTTTCAGCGTACACCATTTCTAGTGAAGGCCATTTTAGCAATTGGAAAGCTGTACTTTTCACATTGTTCAGCTACACACATAATAAAAGTAGTACAAATCTATGGCTTGTGTCAGAAATTACACTGGATTTCCATTCAATTTGAATTGCTTTGCTTTATGTTTTTGGATTAAGCACCAACACCCTTTACTTTAGCACGAGATTATTTTTTTTCCCTCCTAAATATCAGGAAATAATATATTGAACGTGGTTCAAGTTTTTAATATATACACTAGACCATAGTGGTTATAGCATTGAGAGCAGCGAAAGTACTACATTTTTCATTTCCACTGATGAATATTAAACCAAGTCTCTTCCAAACACTCTGAAAATCATGACTGTCTCTAACAGAGTAATGCAATTTATACAGTCCCTAAAGTCTTAAACCAGTCAGATGAATCAACTATTCTCCTGCAGGGTAAGATTAAGACGGCATTTTTTAAGAAAATTTTATTGAGAAATAAAAAAGCAGAAGAACAAAAGGCATAGTTAATATTTTTACAATTAGGAGACACACTTAGACCTTATGTATCTTCTATTTATAAACATAAGGCCTTTTTAAATGCCTCACTTGTTTGTCTACAGTATGGAAACACATGGTAGTTCTCCATACATTTATAAATGGAATTGGAGGGGAAGTGGGAGTATTTATCTCCCCTATAGATACAGAAGCATAAAACTTCTTAGATACAAGTAGATGAGGATTCCCCAGGCAGAACTATCAGTTAGCCATAAACAGAAAATTTTGCAGTGTTTCATATAGAGGCATTAGAAACTGTGTAGAAGGTGCTGCACTGGAAATTTATTTTTAGCACTTTGTACAACGGAAACTTCATGACAAAAATTACCTTTTGTTAGACTTGAATCTGTGAAGCAGCCTACTGCTTCGTTTTCATTGGGAACTGCACAAGACAAAGCAAACTCCAGGAAAAGTTTTAAAAAATTCTCCCTATTGCTCTAGCAAAGGGCCTGTTTTTATCTTGGCACGAATGCAGCTCATGTTCCTCCTGCAACTGATTCAGCCCTGGGATCTAGTGCACCCAAGACAGTCAGCTGGGGTATAATCAGTTCTGGCTAGAAGTGCTGATCTCACCACGATCAGTTTGATCCTCTGCAAATTGTCTTAAGGTCTTCATTGATAACTGCTGAACTTCAGCAGAGCTCAGCCAATGAACTGTCAAAATGAAATTAGCAATATCTTCCACAAAATGCAGGAAACTTTCAAAGCTTGCTGATTATAATGGATAATGGTATAAATGTCTAGCCTAGTCTTTCTTGGGATATATGATTTTGTTTTCTCTGAATTCCTACTTCCATGACTGTAATTTTGGGAAGCAATGGAGAAATGGGAAAAGATGGAGAAATAGGCAGAAGAAAATACTATAGATACTTATCATAACACCCACAGTCACCATCATCCACCAAAAAGCCAAAATTCAGAGCTTACTGCATGTCTCAGCAAATCCATATATTTTAAACTCTTGATCTATTAGATTGTGGATTTAGGATTAGGTAATGGATTTTACATCCACTGCAAATTTAGTCTTTCTGACAGAAAATCTGCAGGGAAAATTGGGAAAAAAAATATTCTTCTACTATGGGAAAAGTTAAATATCAAAGTTTCAGTTTCTGACTTTAATAGATGAACAATACTCTGAGCCCAAGCAGATTAATATTTAGACTGTTGTAAAGAAGTATCTTGTTTGTGAACAGACTGCTTTTGCACAGACACTGCTGCTTGTACATTACCAAAACTACAATCAGTAGGTTATTCAGTGCTTCTTAGATTTTTGCCTTCTTATGAAGCACCAAAGAAAAAAAATCTCATAAAAAGCAAAGTTAAAAGTTACAAGGTAGCTTTGAATAGCACTGTCTAATTAAGTAGTGTTTTCTCTCTTCACAATAACAAACACACACCATCAATATGAGAGCTGAACAAGTTCTTCATGGTTATTTCTAGACCTACTGCAGTGCTGTGGACCACTGTTGTTACCGATGGTCTGTACTTACCATAGAAGACAGACAACGCTTCTCCCCACCGGAGCAAAAATGTCGCATATTTTTTGAAAAGGCTCAAAGTCATGCAATGCACCTTCCTTCATATACACTTTTACCTCCTCACACAAAGTCAATTCACTTTTGCTTTTCTTCTTAGTCTTTTAAAGCCAACAGTTTTCCCCTCATACTTATAATGAATAAAATAAATAAAATATTCTACAGTGTTTCTAAATGATAGCTCGATAGTCAGAAATAGCCCTTCAAAAGCAATGGGTTTTCCATTTCAGTTACATCTATATAACTTTTGTCTTTGCTCATTCTCACTTCAAGGTACGTTTTTGAAGTTGCACGTGTTTGTAGGTCTCATGCTCTAATTAACATGAGAGTCCATGAAAACGTACCAGAAGGAAGGACCAGCTTACTATAGTCACCTTGAAATGTGGATGACTCTGTGGGCTAACAAGGCATATATGTACTTTTAACTGATTTATCTTTTTTTTGAATTGTGATGTATAGACCAATTATTTCACCTCAACAAGGAAACTCTGGAAATGTCAAGGGCTCTTCCAGCCCATACTGTGACAATGAATTACTGAAGAAATAAGGGCTTTTGCTACTTCACTGAGGAAAGACATTTTGTGACCTTTTGCTGCTTTATGGCAATAATGAGTTTTCTACAAAACTCCGAATCTTTCTGTTACTTTATTAAAATAAAAACGTTTGAGGAATAGCTGTGACCTTAACCTTGGAAGAATGAATAGAATACTGATCTTGAAGAAACAGATAAGCCCTAAGACACTATACCTTCTACCATCACTTTGACAAGGCATAGGGCTGTGCTGTAGACAAACTCACCCAGCAAAGCTCACCTATCTTAATTCACTTAGTTGAATGCTGTGAACATAGAGATTCACAATTATCCCTTCTAATTTCAGCTTTCTCGTAGTAATGTTTGATTCCAAAGCAAAGATTTATACTAGAGTATCAAGCTCAGCCTCTTACCTTTCAAAATGCATACTCTTCTTCATTTCAACAACAGCAAGCACATGAAAATACTCTCATTCTTGTTTCAAAATATGCACCTTGATTTTTACAACAGATTATATCTTTACAAAAAAAACCACACCCCACAAACAATTGAATAATATCCAGAATTACTCATGGCAGAAAAAAAATCCCTCTGAACATCAACAGGGAGAAGCATTTATCCAGATTATTACATTATTATAAAATGAAAGAATGAAAAAATTTAAGTTATTCTAAATAAGAGCAAATTATTAATACAGCCTACTTAAAGTATCACAAAATGAGAAATAGTAAAAGGAAATGCTCGACTTTCACTTTTGATGCAAAAATAAGAAAAAAAAACCACCCAAAACTGCCAGACCAGCACAAAAAGCACCACATGAAGTGGCTGAAGGCCACATGCGGCTCCAGGATCACATATTGGCAACTCCTGCCTTATAAACTTACAGGGGGTCATTGCAATTTATGATTTTCTTGTAATGAAAAGATGACAGAGTCCAGATGGTCAGCATGCCTACGTGTAATTTTGCAGAGAAATGGAAATTCGGAGAAGCAAAGAACGTATCTGTCTTTTTTCCCATTCTTGACCGTTCTCCCATTCCAGCTGTCACTATGTAAACTCAGTCAGCTAAATGTACTGGTCGCTCTTCTGCACATTTTTGGCTCTGAGAGTGGATTCTGGGTCTTAGTCTGGAACAGACATGGAGTATATTTATCCCATTCGAAGCCCACGCAGCACACTCATCCATGCATACCTACGTCTTCTGCTGCTGCTGAATAACTCCATTACGAGGGATTGTTTTTCTTTTTTTTTTTTTTTTAATAATTCTAAAGCACCTAGATCATGAGTAACAAAACTGGGGAAAAAATCACTTCTGGCCTTCAAAGCCTCGGGAATAATCTTTCACCTGGGCAAAAGTGAATAAATGGGGCCTAAAGGAGCCTACACTGACTATTCTTTAATCAAGATGAATCATTTTGGTATATGTATGGATATAATACATAATGCTACAGACATTATAATGCAATTTTAATGCCCATGAACGATACATCAGTCCCACAACTGAAATGCTTTCTCTATTGTAATATATCATATGTTCATTCTGCATATAGCAGATCTAGACCCTTATAAGCAATCATTTATTTTGGCAATTAATAATGCATATATGAGAGGCATATATGAGATATATGAGGCATATATGAGACAATACCTTTTTTCAAATGTCAAGGAGAGCAATGTGAAGCTTGATTAATTTTGCTTAAGGCAAATAAAAGTTTGGAGAAAAATCACAGAATGTTTTTACAAGTTCTCTGTCTTGGATGTCTGCCTCTGTGAATAGATATCTTCAAAATAAATTGACTACAATTAGGAGCCTACAATTTTATTGTGCGTTTGAAGTTTTAGTTTATGGTTAAGTTTGGAATTTTAAATGAAGGTAAAAGTTTTTTCAGCCTAAAAGAGCCCCACCCAACAACATATTTACTTTGAATACATTTAATTTAAAGAAATTCAAGTTCTTTTTTAAGAGAAAGTGATGCTACACATGCCGTCTACAAGATTTTGTGAAATTCACTAAATTAATTAATAAATTTAGCAAGTCGGATTTAAAAATAATACAGTGTGTACTGACAGATTCTGTTTAACAACTCTGAATTAAAGGGTACATTTCCTTTCACCATGTCATTTAGCCCTGATTCTCAAAATAAAATTGCCTTCTGTGGGATATAAAGTTTCAATATTGCTTCAAGACAGGGCATCTAGCAATGACTGTGTGGTCAGAAATATGTTTGGTTTAGCAGTTAGGGGAATTTAGACTTAAATCCAGTTGGTTTTTAATTCAGCTGAATCACCAAAACTTGATGAAATGCCATAAGGCTGTCTAAAAGAAAGCAGATCTTTCACAATGGAAGAGCTGACGTCACCCGCATAGCTGCCAAACCATCAACAACTTGGCTTCTTTTTTTTTTTAAAGACAAAGTCACAAAACAGGGCAAAACAATTTTGGTTTTTTTTTTTCCTTCAAACACATGTAAATCAGATTCTTGATTTATGCAACTTTTAAGTTACTTTATGCATTTTATTTGCACTGTCTTAACCTATATATTACAGAGAAAATTATACTCTGTTTCAACATAATTTCAGCTTTCTGGTTTTGATTTTCCTATTTTACTATCAAACTCTCAAAACTAACATAAAATGTGAATGTTTCAGACCCAAACCTAGAAGACAGTAGATCTTTCATACTAATGTCCCGCTTTTACGTAATTGCACACTCTCTATAAATCTACACTGAGTCCCAGCGACTGAGACATATATTCATCACTTTTTAAAATAATGGACAGGGTGATGAAGAAACAACCAGACAGATAAAAGTGACGGCTTTTAGCAAGGAGGGAGAGGAGTAACCACCTCTGAGGAGCCTGGGTCCAGCTCCATCTGCAGAGCTCACCAGACCGGTTTAGCACAGCGAGGTCCAACCAGAAGGTGTGGTTCCCCACTCCTTCCCCCTGAGGCTGTGGCTCCAGGAGCAGCCTGACAGTACCAGGAGAGTTGGCTCTCCCTTTGCCTCCCCACTTCCAACCGCACAGCCCTCCTCGCCCTCTGCCTTGTGCTGCCCCTGGCATCCACCAGCCCCTTCAATGAGCAGATTCAACCTACCTGACAGAGGAAGACCAGACTAACAAATTGGATTGGTCCATGGAGTGCCAGAATGGATGCGAAAGAAGCATTAGGAGCATGCGGCTGTGAATAGGCAGGGGAGGAAGTGAAGCACATCTCCAGCAGAAACCTGCTGGATCACTTCATCACACATTATGAAACAGAAACCTCAGGGTTTAATTTCAGAGCCAACAGAATCAGTCTCACCTGTCCCCTGAAATTCCTTCTAGTCCCATCCTTTGTGCCAAAATGAGCGCTTGGCTATAGATCCAACATACATCCGAAGGAAAAAAAAAAAGGTTTATTAAAATCTGAACCAGTATCCTGACCTGTCTCTGTGAGTGGCTTTGGTGACCCACGAGAGAGGGGAGCAGTGGTGAGGCACTGTGTGAGGCAGGATTTCCTCTTTGGTAGCGGCAGCAACCTCCGCTAGCTTAAACTCCATGAAACTACTGCCTCTGGCTGAAGTTCCCTGGTGGCCTGAGCTGATCTTAGCTGCCGGGTCCTGCGGCCAGTCCCTCCATCTGCCACCAACCACATACTCCCCACACCGCTCCCAGTCATACAGCTACAGGGCAAGTTGATTCAGCTGGCTGATGTGGTAGAAACCTCTCCTCCTCTTTCCCTCCACCACCCAGAATAGGCTGAAGGCTGGCTGATCCAGCAGAAGACTCATCTTGTCACCATGTGATTTCCAGATCCAACCCAAGGGAAGGAGGAAAGGATGGGAGAAAGGGAGAGGACAGGCCGGCTATCTTGGCAATAGCTTACCACCAGGCTGGTTTCGCTACAAAGACTGCAGCCCACCCCCCTCCTCATCCTACTTTTTGGAGATCCCACTCTAGTTTTAAACTCTACCGCCTCCCCCGTTACACCACTGCAATTGTTGTAGGCCTGCATTGCAAACCAGATCAGTTCAGCGACAGAAAAGATTTTTAACCCCGACCACTCCACAGGTCAGAGGCAGCCTGCACGCAGAGTCTGCGGTCAGGGCCAGGAACCCTTTTATTAGCACTGAAGACGACAAATGAGGAATTACAGTCTAAAACACTGCAATATGTTTGAGACTACTGGAAAGGTTTGTTCTTGAATGAAGAAAGTCTGCCCTTGGAGAGAGAAGACGATTACTTGAAAGAGTGAAATAAGACCTGTCAGCAATTTTTTTTGTAAAATGGAACGGCAGACAAACTAGTAATTTACAGTGCTTTCCCTCTTATCCTGTTCAGTACTAACAATAAGAGAGAAGTACAGTACTTTGATACAACACTACTGTAGAGCTATAGTATTTACCACTGGACATGAGCTCCTGAAAAAAGGTAAGCAGATGCTGCTCAGTAGATTCATCAGGTTTGCTGGAGTAACCCTGGCTGATGTCCAGAGGTTAGAAACCAGTGCTCTGGCAGAGCACCTGAAAAGTTGTATGATGTTACCCCACGAGTGGTAAACACACGCAGGCCAAGGTCAGTTCTAACAGACCACAGCAGCAAAGACGTAGTTAGCGCTGTAATCAAGATAGCATGTCCCACCTTTAACTTAACATTCTGTAACAGCTGAGTTAACACTAAGTTAATTAGTGTCTTTTGCACAAGTTCTTCCCTGAAGGAATGCTTGTTTTGGTGTAAAAAATCTGAACAGAACAAAGCTATTTCAGCCAAAAAAAATCAATGAATTACATGAGACATCCCACCATTTGTGCTACTAAAAATATGAAGTATCAGTTTATTCAGACAGAGATGGAGATAAATTCATCCATTAAATAAAAATATTATGATGAAAGAAAGTATACACTATATACAAAAGCACTCAAGTGTTCAGGAGCACTGAACGTGCACTGAATGCAAGTGCAACAATAGCTTAATGTCCTATGTGCGCACAACAACAGTACAGTGACTTCCTTAATAATATTATGATCAGAACTTGCCTGATTATCCACAACATCCTAAAAGGTTTTTTTGTTATGTTTAACAGTATTTTGATTTTAATTTCCTCTTTGCTCTTCCACAGAACCCTGCAACTCCAAAGATTTGGCTGATCTGTATCTTCCAGCCATTATTTTACTTTCTAATTCAATTTCTACAAAAAAGAAAGTATTAGTATAATGTGAATACTTCATCTGACGTAAGATGATTTAGGTGATGTGATTTTTTAAGTGGATTGGGACAAGGGCATAAAGAATACCAAAGACTACACAGGAGGTGAGAATGAACCCAGCAAAACTTGCATACATATATTTTGGCACCACAGGAAAAGAGTACTCTGATCTCAAAACAGTTAGGACAAGGAAACAATAAACAGTCAAGGAAAGACCAAGACTCCTGAATGACACTCAGTTTATCACCTTGATGATAGGACAATTATATGGGCAGTTTATTTTAAGATTTTTTTTTTTTTAAAAACACGAAGAGTGCCATGATTGCTGAAAATATGAAAGTACTTATATATTCCAAGCTTTGTGTCTCCTAATATATCCATAGTAGAGACACCAACATAATTTATCTGGATCTTAATTCTAAACTTACTACTCAGTTTGCACAAATGGAAACCAGACACTAAGTAGAAATTATCTGAGTTACATACATATACAGTTACTCCTAATAACTCAAGATTGCTAAATAGAAATTTTAATCCTTATATGACAAAGCATAATTTCACTAGCTGGGTCAAAAACAGAATCATAAATAATACAATGACTCACCCTGCAAAGCACAAAACCATTCCAATTTCCAGTTAACTTGTAAGAAATTGAGCATGTTATGACAATAGATGGAGTACAAAGAAAGCTGGATTTCTCATCCCCAGCAATGGTCTATAAATTAACATGCTCTGTTGTATTAGAAATAGTATGTTAATTAAAAGAACAGTGACCTGAAAAAGCACAGTTTAATGTATATTTTGTCATGTATAACAGTGATACATCTTGTCAAACCTATCAGAAATACAACTACTTACGCTCAGATCCTTTAAGAATGGTGTCATAAAATCAAAACTAGGGAAAATGGAAGGTATACTAATTTGAAGGTCAACTCTACCTGTTCCTGATCAGAAGTGCTATTAAGGGAGAAACTAAAACAGGCGGCATAAAGTAACTTGCCAAAATTAGAAGCCTTTGCTGAGAGGAGACAGGGAAACCGTATATGGCGCATAAGGACACGTGGGTAAGAGTTACATTTTTGTTTTTAATGACTCCAGTTTTGAAAGGTACATAAAAAAGTTGTAAATTTACAGGCATACATACCCCTTCTTCTGTTCATAATGCTTAGAGGTCACATCTCAACCAGCATAAAAGTTCCACTTACTAGAGCTTCTGCCCACTTGCCCCACTCCCTGCTCACATCTCACGCAATGCGCACAAAAAGTAAGGACACGCTATATGCAGCGAAGTATGGCATCAGGGATGCAATCCCGGGAAGAATTTCCTGAGCTTAAGCTCCTGAAAACCTACTCGGCTCATCCCCCTTCCATTTACACCCAGAATTTGTCTACTCAAACACCTCTGCTGAGCTCAATCATGGCAGATCCCACAAGGAAAAGATGGTCTCTGAAGTATGCCAGAGAATACCAAATCAGGGCATAACATCGTACAGGAATGCTACAACCCACTGAGCCTCCTTTGAAGGGAAACTGGAGTAGCTACACCTTAATTCCATCAGTATGTGGGAATTATCTGCAGGCAGTGCCGTCCAGGCAGCACTGGAGAGGCACCACGTTGCTCCTTCTGAGAACAGCGTGGCAGAACCAGATATGCATTGCAGAAGGCCACCTTACCCCCTTCCACACAGTTACTACAGCACAACGTGTACCTCTCTTGCAGGCAACAGATCACTGTCCCAACTGCACTACTTTTCCTCTCCTGGATTTACTTCTTTATTTAATGAAATACAGAAATGCTGTAAAAACACTGGAAAAGGCCTGTTCCGATGCTCTGAATGAAAAAAAATCACTGCTTGAAAAGTTTGTAGTCCTTAGCAAACTAATAATGTTGACTCATAAAACAGACAGTGCTTAAAGAGCTATAGAACTGGCAAACTTAAACTCTAATTCATGTGATTATGGCATTAAAGATCCAACCCATGTGGTGGTGGAACAAAAGCAATCACAACATTCTCAGCTTCCCACAAACTCAGGTTTTCCATTTGCGAGGTCATATTATACAGCAGTATCAAGACGTGTCAGGACAAGCAGTTCACTGGGAGCTACCTGCCAACCCGGAGCACTGAAGGCAGGGTTTGGTAGGGTTTTTTGGCAATGTGCCTCCCTGTGCACCTCAGGCATATGGCTGCTCCTCAAGATTTCCATGTCCCAAAGTATTTTATTCATTACTAAGCAGTGCTTCAGAGGTCTCCGAAATAGGAAGTGCATGTTGGTCGTGATTCAGTAAGCACTTAAAGCACCTGGCGGATGACGTCTCTGTATTTTAAAAGCTATTTACTTAAGAGCAGAAGGCATCCTACTCTATTTTGTTTCACCTAGCAGGAAATACTTCACGTAAGGAAAACAAGGAGTGTTCAGAAGGTAAACTGTATGTTTAATAACTCTCGAACAATCAGTAGCATACTCACATGGGAAGTCATCCACAAACAAGGGGTCTATGTTATGCAGTAGTTCCACTCTGGGGGAAGGTCTTCCTTCACTAGGAGAGATTTCAAAAGGAAATGTTAATTTCCTTCTACAGCTCATTAGGATTCTGCATGTTTTATTTTAAGGCTTTTTGTCATCCTAATACAGAATGAGCTCATAACCACAGTCTAATTGCTATCAACTTTAATCTGAATGCTCTTTTCCAGCCTAGTAGCAACAGCTTTTGCCCTGGTTAGTCTTCCCTGACTTCACTGGTGTTTACTGGGATTATTCACAAGTTTACAGAGTACAGAATTGGCCCCACCGAAGCAGGGTTTTACAACCATCAACTTCAAAAATCAAATTTTGCAGCGTAAGCTGGCATGGCACTTGCTATGCTCTCTGCATACCTGAATGCGTGCTGAAAGCATTTTGGCTGGGTGCCTTAAAAAACACTAGAGGCATTGGCTACCCCTCAAAAAAACCACCTTCGATTTGTAATTGATGTCACAAGGATTATTTAAATGCTTTGAACCTTCTTGCGGGGGAAAAAAAAAAAATCATCCCTCTTTTTCTAGACAGTGTCTACATAGGGATGGCATGGAATGAACCGCCGAACTTACTGGTAAATTTTCTGAGTTAAGTAAAACCCAGTCCTAAAAAACTGAGCAAAAGAAATTTACTCCTTAGAAAGGGCAACACGAGTAGGAAGACATAATTAGAAAGAACCTTGGCTACATCATGGTACAACAATATTTTATTATTTTACAGTAATCTAAACATGGCTTTTTAGAAATTTCCAAATATCTTAAATTGTTTTCTTTTTGTTAAGGAGCTTCATTGTAAGACTCAAAAATTCAACCAGGGCCCCTAAATCGCTTGACATTAAGAATAAAAACAATCAGATAATATAAAACTTAGTGGAAACCTCAAAAATAGCTGTTATTTGAATATATAAAATATATAACTAAACAGTATTTACCTGTAATTTCAAATTTTCAATAACAACTAACTAAAATTAATATTGTTCTATTCCATTTCTAAAAACATTTCTGGATGCTATACATTTTGAAAAAGTACAAAATTAACAAGGAGGATTGTATGAAAGATTAAATGTATTCAGATAACACATCCTTGGAATTAATACAGAGGAAGTACAATAATTAACCTACAGCGTTAGTAATTCAGTATATAAAAACTGCCATAGAAATGTTTTTCCCAAAATATGTGCGAAAGGATAACTCTCCCCCTCTTCCTGCACCCTAATATCTACAGTAGTCACATGCTTAACTAAGGAATGCCTGGCCTTATTTAACCAAATTTTATCTTAGATTTAATAGACTCTTACTGTCTCTAGATGCTCCATCCAAAGCTGTGGTCAAGTGTGGCTTTTGCCATCTGTTCATAGGTAATGGTTACATGAACCCGTTAGGACAAGTTAAACAAGGATGCAAATTTATAACATGTGAGTGACTCTGCAGTAACTGCCTGGGGAGATGTTCTTATTTTGCAGTTTCTGAGCTGTATCTACAGTTTTCAGTATCCTTTTAAAAGAAAGCAAACACTAGAATTTTGCTAAGTATCTTCCACCAGGGTCAAATACAGAAGAAAGAGGTAACTTACTTCTATGTGCTTCTCCTGTTTATACATCCGATATTCATACAGTACCAGGTTAGGTAGAAAGTCAGAACGCAGGATATTCATGCTGTTCGAGCAGACTAGCACTACTACCATATCATTAGAGGTAATTTCCTTTATGGCTTTTAATCTGGAGGGTGGACACTGTACACTAAACATGGCTACGAACATGGCAGGTAGAACAGTAAATATAAAGATTACACATGCACTCATTTAAATTTTTCATGCTGCAGTTGTCATTTTTATTGAATCCATTTTTTTCTGGGATAGAATATTGGTATTAGTAACTTGGAAATGTGATTTATATATAATTATGAGATATATTCCCTGAAGCTTACGGCACCACTGTATTAAGCCCTGTAGGACTATCAACTGGTACTGAACCGCTTGTTCAGTTTGGGTTTTATTTGGGTAATCCTGTTGCACAGAGAATGGAGGTTTATAACCAGCATACATTATTCACAAAACAACAGACAGAGAAAAGAAGATGGCATTGTACGTTGAAGAATGTGGCTAGCTGACAGAAAAGAACATCAGGACGACAGAAGCAACGTCTTGGGGACAAGAAGTAGAGAATTCACGCTTATAGCGACGTTGCCTTTCCCTGTGCCTAAACTCTGTCCTCCTTCCCATTTAGGGAGCTCCATGCTGACCTCAGTCCCCTTAAAAGACACAGCCTCAACAACAGATTCACCTTGGCAGATGTTCTGCCAAGGATGTTTCGCATCAGAAATACAGTCCAGCCAACAGAGCTAGAAAAAGAAAGCAGTAAGATTCTCTAGGGATTCCTGCCTTTTTATTTTAGTAGCTTCCAGTGTAACTGTATCTTACAATGCTCTAATTTTAGAATACTTATTTTTAGAGTACAATATTCTACTATATTGCCTCTGTCCCTAAAAATAAGGAACTTTTGTCTGGTTATGATTCCACCACGTCTGACGGACTATTTAATTAAGCAGTAAAAGGTATTGTTTTCCAAAAAAAGTCCTCTATGTAAGAACATCTTGATGAAAACATAAGCACCAACTTCAGAGTTGATATGAGAATCAGCTAATTTATGCTGAGAACACCGCTCTGTCTTCTGCTTTGCAATTTTTAAAAACATACAGAAAGATCTATTACTCCTTAGTGAACATGAACAAACATTTACATGTGATATTCCACTTTTTTTGTTGTTGTTGTTAAATAGGCAGAAGATGTCCTTGGGAAGGAATCCAAGGTTTTTCAGGGTAAATGTGTTTATCTTGCACAAAAACATCCTTAGTGTCACTCAGCAAAATCTGAGCCTTTATAACCTTGCCATATATTGTATTTCTCGGGATCATATCTGTACATGCTTTCCTAAAATAATTACATTTCAGATATGCTGTAAATAAACATTGCTCTCGCCTTTACATTGCTCTTTCTCCAGCATTAATTTATACCACAACAGTGAAAATTTTTTTCAAACAGATATTTAATTCCTAAAATGAACGTAATTATTTGGTACACAAGAACTCAAGTTGATCTTGCTTCATGTACTTCATCTAGTCAATTCTGGTATTTCCAGCGTTACAAAAATATAAAACTGAAACTTGTCGTGCAAAACGTATGAGTAAAACTTGAAAACCTATGCTTGCTAACAAGCTTTGAAGAAATACTGGTATTTTTCACTGTATTTTATCCTGAATCTCTCAGTGCCTATCATACTGCTTTATGTGCTCTCCGCTCTGGTTTTCCATTTTGCTGCTAATGCAAAATAAAATCTTTTCTTCTGAGCACAGACATACTAGAGATTCAGTACTGAAAATCAAAATATATCAAAAGAATGTATCACCCAGGGCAAATTTCTACGTAAGTAAAATTATTTTGCCTTGTGTCTCTATTTCAACAGAATAGCAAGCATCTGGAGAACAGATGTTCCTTAGAAATGCAAGTACCTTTTGAGATACTTGCTTGCAAACATGCAGTACGGTTTAGATTCCTTGACTACATGCATTTTAGTGTTGTTTTCCATTAATTTTCAGTTATTATTTTTGCAAAATATATTAGTGATATTATCCTGTATTTTTAGATATAATTTCTAGTATGTACATGCATGGTTTTAGAGATTCCAGCTATATTGTAGTGTTACCCAAGGTAACCTAAAGTATTAGAAAAGTGCAATCTACTATGATTTATGTAGAAGTTTTATAGCTGAAACTGGAATGGTCTGATGGATATCCAAAAATGGGTTGGTATTCTAGGTTACTTTTTAAAAGAAGTTGGGGATATTAAAGGGAAAGTTAAATCTAATTCCAAAGGTATTTGGAGGAAAATTAAGTTTAGGAACTACTGGTGCAAAGATATGCTGCAACAAATATTTGGATGGAAATGTTTTTTTGGTGGCCTATTATCTTTTACTGTCGGAAACTGTAGCAGAAAGGCCAAGGTTGGTATGAACGGAGAAAGAGCAGGAGACGTGTGGATGACATGTGGAGACAACGGCATAAACACACAGAAGGGAAAGGTCTCTCATAACCACCCTGTGTTAACGACACCAGATTAGCAGATCAGCAAGACCCCAAGCCCCAGTTTCGCATGACAGGGAGATGGGGAAACACAACAGCGATGGCACCTGGTGACTCACAGAGGTGGGACAGGACAGGGAAGCAGCGCCAAAAGGGTACAAAAAGGCATAACCAGAACCTGTGCATGGTCACCAAACTAAGAAGAACACAGAAGACGTTAGAAGGACTTCATAGCTGGTGTCCCTGGTCCTCTGCACCATGTCAACCGATCCTGGGCCTAACATCTGGTCACAAGCACTGTGGTGCCCGGCTGCCAGATGCATGGCTTGAAAAGCCCTGCCCTGGTGCCTGGCTGCTGGGCAGACTCCTCAGACACACACCCTTTGGTGAGTGAGAGTGTCAGACTGTGAGAGCAAGAGTAGAACCTGCTTTATTTCAGTTTTTATTTTAAATAACATCACATTCCTCTTCTATTAGGTCTCTCATTGATAACAGTGCTGCAACACTATTTGCTATGCTGCTAGGTCAGCAGATCAATTTTGGGAAGAGCAATCAAGCTCTTGAGTTCAAACTCCCTGTCAAAGAGCTTTTAAGTAGCATGCAAATTTTTACCTAAGAAAAGAAGTTCAAACAATGAGAACAATAACATTGTATTTCCTCATTTTCATGCATTGTATGAAAGAAATGTAAAGTACAGCTAGTTAAAAAAGAATGCAAAAGAATATATTTTTGTTCACAAGAAACATGTGCTCTGGAACTTTATCTTTTCTTGCCATTTGCTCCTAACCATTAACTTTCTTCTGGTTTTTCAAGTTAAAATTAAGTAGAGGAGGCATGAAGTGAAAAGTTGAAAACCACTTCTATTTACTACAAGAACTTAATATTAGACAGTGTCACGTTAATGCAATTCCTAATTTGGACTGGTAATCATCTTAAAATCATTACAGAAAGTTCATTTTGGTCCACGATTTCAGAATTGGTATTTAGAGTTTCAAAATTTGTATCTAATTTCTGTATTATTTATATCATGATCTATATTAAAAATTTATGTATTTATAAGTAGTTACTTTCATATCTATTTATTATATAAATATCATATTAAGAACACAACCTTTGAAAACTGACCATTTTTACACAGAGATCAGTCAGATAATGAAATGGATCCACTATTTTTGTGACTTCTAAGAGTATCTGCATTTTCTAATATATTCTTTTTGAATATATAAATCAAGCTTCCAAATTTATAACCTTTTTCCCTCTGATGACACACATAAGAAACAGAAGGTTTAGGATTAAAGCCCACCAAAAAAAAACCCCAAACCCAC
Organism: Dromas ardeola; assembly: GCA_013398915.1. Taxonomy (NCBI): domain Eukaryota; kingdom Metazoa; phylum Chordata; class Aves; order Charadriiformes; family Dromadidae; genus Dromas; species Dromas ardeola. The sequence goes on from VYZM01006147.1 coordinate 130,947, forward strand.
AAGATGCATATGCAGCTACTTGTATTAAACTGGTCTGAAAAAAATACAGATGTAACACAGTGACTGTCTATTAATTTACTTTTTTCAAATGAGGTAGAATCTTAGCAAAATCTAATTTCACTCATTATGACCAACATACTTGAACTTTCCATCAGATGACACTAAAAGGGCACTGTGCCTTCATTGTTTGCTATCCAATATTCAAGTGACCTTTTGAGTTACGATCACGAAATTCAATACCCTCATTTCTCCTGATTACATGGGAAAATCATGTGAAATTTGACATTTTGGCTCCAAGGTCAGCCCAAGAGCAGGTGAACAGTTCACAAACACTGACTTTTTTCACCCCTCCGGACACAGGCCGTCTGTGTGGTTGGCCCTACTGAAAATATTGGAGGTCACCTATTCCCTAGCAGCGCCAGTAAATATTGCATTCGTTCCTCCACGAAGACAGAGGATTCATGCGCCAGGAGTGTGCAGGGGATGCACAGCTTTATCTATTCTTCCTCACGTACAATTTTCCTGCTGAAGTAACCTGATCTGAGAAGACAAAGAATACCTGGTTGAAACTAAACCTGAATTAGGCAGGAATGTGGCTGGTAGCTGGAAGAAAATTCTATACCCCAGGATCTTCCTGATGCTAAGTTTTCCCACAGTAACATTGGCATGTAAAATATTTTACTGTCTCTGGCTGGACAGGAGTCTCCATTCCTTCCTGGCAGTTAATGATCCCTGGCCTCAATTATACACAACCTTATCTTCTTCCACTTGGAAGAGAGCCATACAGTACACCTGGGCATAAGGCCATGAGCTCTCAGAAAACTACAGCTGGTACAGAAAACCACCCCATCACTCCTCAGAAACAGGCGGCACCAAGAAAGAAATCAAACTCAGCAGTTTCAAAACAGGTAATCCTACTAACGGTACAAAAAACCCCAATTCTGAACTCAAGATAAGGTTTTTTTTCTGTTTGTGGTTTGTTTTTTTTTTTTTTTTTTTTTTTTTTTGTGGGGGGGTGGTGGGGTTGGGTGGTTTTTTTGTTTGTTTGTTTTTTGTTTGGTTTGTTGTTTTTTTTTTTAACTTCAATGTCTATATAGGGCTAACCAGGGACAAGTACATGGTTTCAACTCTGCCTGCTCTAACTCTCCATTTCTCATCTCAATCCCTAAGCCAAACACTCGCTGCTCATGCTTGTTTAGGAACTAACTCCTGCAATTCACTGTTTGGGATGCTAAGACACACAAAAATCAGTGTTTATCGTAACGCACTATGTAGAAAATTGCAGAAAATAGATACATTTCCCCTGCAAGCTGGGGTGGGAAACCTGAGAAGGGGACAAAAGGTTCTAACACACATAATATAATATTGTCTGACTGCTATAAAAACATAACAAAGACTATGAAAAGAAACAAAACATTAATTCTAACATGAACAGCATATAGAAAATAGAATTGCTAGTCCCTTTATTCTGCTTTAGCGGTATTTAACTTTCCATCCTAAGTGATTCTTATGTGAATTAAAACTATATTCGAAGACCAACTAAAATAAATACAACTTCTAAGAACATAGACAATAGGATTTAGCCTCATCCGTGAGTATAATACGTGCAGCACAGAAGGAGAAACAAAGGAATTTAAACCAGTGCCACGATGCAACTTTTGCAAAACTAAAGGTTGGTCACAGAAGTTTAAAATTCTGCAGAAACTAAGGTTTTAAGGACTTGGTCATCCATTTTAGTAGAATAGAAGAACATTAGAATAAAGAAAAGCTTTGAAAGATGAAAGACTGACTGAATGCAAGTCTTGACTGAAGACAGGACAAAGGGCCAACACCAGAGTTTCTTTTGATAGTTTTTCTAGTGAAAAAAAATCACCTTTACCAGTTAATGCCTATTTCATTTATTCTTTTACATTCTGTTCTACTGACTCTGTTGAACCCAACACAGCAGTAATAAGAATATATTCAGACGTGCCCAGAGCCCCCACTATCCAGTATTTGTGATACCATTTTTATTATTCTTTTCCAGAGGAAAAATATAAGGGATTTAACTCATTTTTCTTTTAAGGCACAGAAGACTCTCCATTATCTGAACTAATGGGGCTTGAGATATCCCAGCTAATCCAGACATCATGAGAGGTGCACAGAGTCAGACAGAGCCCAGTAAAGTCATGATCTTGGTCTCAGTGCCAACCCAATGGGAGCGAAGCTGCCTCTTTTTTCCAGCCATCTAAGCATGTCTGCAGTGTGCTCCTGAGTGCTCCAGCTTCCTTAAATCAGGCACAACATCACGGCCCCTCAGGAACCAACTCAGGTCTACTTTTGTACTCAACCTTGTAGGCTTTCTGAGACACTGGACAGCATGGGTAGGGACCTATTCAAATGGTTACGCTTGGAGTCAGCCTTACAGGTCCTGTACTGAGCTAACAAACCATCAAAGTGGAATCCATGCTCAGTGAGTTTAACGTCTGCACAGATTTCCGTCATGTTCAATTCCAGACGTGTACTGCAGAGACACCCAACTGGGCGCTGTAGCGAGCAGGGCAGGGTCCATAAAATTTACTACCTTGTACTCCATGCTGTGCAAAATCACTATATGTACTTCTGGATCATACAGCGTTCTTGGAAAAAGTATTCCATGTTTGTGCATTGCTGTGTCCACGCTGATAAATTCAACATACCAAGTTAAAGCTGTATGGAGCTTTTGCATCTGTGACCAGGATTAATTTGCAACCTGGATAATTCTCTCATGGATAGCAAAGTTAACTGCACTTACACCTTCTCTTTATTTAGGGAAAGGAACACTAAATATTCCACCCCCATCACCTCCTCCTGCCCCCAGTTCCAGCTCTGTTTTCTGGGCTGACTAAATTCTTCTCATACCAGAATGCTGACTCAGTGATTGACATGCAAGTTACCTGATAGCTTCCCAAACATCAAAGCCATCCAAAGGCTTAGTGCCATTGGTGTGTCCTCCAGCAAGGTGCACCAGTGTTGGCAGCCAGTCAGAGATATGGATGAGTTCATGACTTTCTACACCTTTTTGTTTCAGTAAAGGACTTGCAACAAAGCCAACTCCTCTCACTCCTCCTTCCCAGAGGGTCCATTTTCTTCCTCGCAGTGGCCAGTTATTCCCACCTGCCAAGGTCTGTCCTCCATTATCTGGAAAACAAGTAATTAAAAGGAATTACTGGTAAGAAAGAAACAGAACAATCCTTCACACAACATATATTCATCCATTTGAAAAAACATTTTCACAATACAGGCATATCATGCAAGTATTTGCGTAGTGCTGTTAAGTGTTCATACAATACGTCACATGTTCAGAGCATGTCACAAACGTAAGTTAATTCTCACCAGAGTCTTACAAATTACTACAATGAAAAGTTGTTGCTAGGCAGAAATGATACCATACTACAAGCCAATGATTTAGAAAGACTTTAAGAGCAAGCTCTGACATTGATTCTAAATATCATTAGACATCCGAAACTTCCAGAATCAAAGACTTAAAAAATTAGTTCCAACTACTTTACAGACCACAAGAAGAACTGCTATCAGTGCCATCATTAGTACTCAGAATACACTGTTTTAAAAAGCAGTAAGTTATACTTAAAATGGAAAACTGCTATTCCAGTGTCAAGACAATACCCATACTCCTAGTTTAGAACCATTTGTTTCCTAGATTTTTAGGCAGACACATTGATTTGTAATGTCACACAAAACAGTTTCTCAGGGAGAAAAAGAAAGCCCTAACAAAATGAGTTGAAACTAGTTAAAATAGTTGAAGCAATCCAGAAATATACTGAATTTATTGTGTTAGGTGAGAATGACATATAAGATGGTTACAGAAAAAGTTGAACTGTAACTACAATAACTCAGATATATCTACATGAATTAGAGATAACTCACATAACTCTTTTTTAACTCTCTCTGATGAAGCTTCCACACTTAAAATAAAATCCATATTCCTGAAGTTAACAGAATTAATGATTCTTTTAAGTTACTTTTAGTCCTGCTGTACAGTTGTTCCTGTTCAAACCTATTGTAATGATCTCAGAACAGTCATTGATGGCAATTCTTTAAAAAATATTTTTTATGTATTTTAATGAGGTTAAAATTATTTCAAATAGTAGTTGTTGAACTGACATTCAGTGTAATTTGACATGTTTATGTTGTATTTCCTGATGAAAAAACAGGAATTTGAGGGAAGAAACAAGAAGTACATGTCCAACACCTTACAGAAGAACTTTTCTGTAACCACAACACAATAAAATGATCCCCCTCCTGTTTCATTAATTAGGGATCAATGTAAACCCCCACTGTGAACATCTTTCTATTGCACACAGAAAACCCTTTTTGTCCTGCTACAGAATAAACTAGTGCATGTCTCCGTAAAGACTTTAAAAGGTGAAAGCCTAAGCTAAATGAAGCACTTGGAAAAAATGGCATGATACGAAAAGTGTAACGTGTTCTGTGGCCCAACTAGCTTCCAGTAGGGCTGCTTGTGTGTCCAGCACTCTTGGGTTAAAAATAAATAAATTAAGAGCTTCATTGTCTTCAATATGAAATGCAGGCAACTAAATACTATCTACCAACATTTCTCACACAACAATGTTGAGCAATGAGATCTGAGAATTTAAGTAGTTGCCGGTTACCAAAAAA
>VYZM01006147.1:136068-146819 GCA_013398915.1 Dromas ardeola
TTATTAATAATAATAATAAAATTAATATTATTATAAGTAGACTTATTTTTTCTTTACTTTCTGAGGTTGGGTTGAAGACATTCATGTAAGTTTCATTATACAGTAAATTCCCTGAGACAAGGAGTCTACCTAACATATATCCTGTAAAAACTTGTGTGTGGTATCAGCATTCAGACATAGTACACTAAGTTAAAAAGGGGAAAAATTTTGCTCGTTTTGATAGATTATCTGATATGTAAATGAAAAAACCCGACATAAGAAACAAGCTTCATCCCACTCATTTTGACTTCTCATTTTCACATTGCTAGAACATTACTGTTTCCTTCTCCCTCAGGAATTCATGTTCAAGAGACCCCTTCTGCTTCATTTCTTGACTGAGTTATCAAGGAAGTGTTGAAGAAGGGAAAGGGATGGTTTCTGGTTTGATTACTCAAGTTTGTTTCTTCCTAGGCAGGTAGAACAGAGCTGATCCATCATGGGCAGCCTAACCGTGATTACACTGATGGCATGAGGTATAGACGTGGCAGAAAAAAGGCATGGACAACCACAACAGGACTGTAACTGGAGTTCTAGTCAGTCTTACCCATGAGGGTACGTCTAGACAGCAGAAGACACGCCTGCTATGTGTGTGTTCAGATACTTTTCCCCTAAGATTCAGCTGCAGATGTATACAATTGGTGCTAAAAGCTTGCATGGGTTCAGAAAGCCACAGGAGAAGTTAAAGATGAAAAAATAGTTGATAGTTCTTACATGAAAAGATATCACCTCTGTCTCAGGAATTTCTTCAGCCAAAAAACTGCCGACGATTTAAAAGTTTTCACAAAACATTTGCTGAAAGGCACCAACAATGAGTCCCAACACTCTTTCCTACACACGTGCTACCAGGCTATTGCTGTAGCAATGGACTAGCTACAGATGGAATACCTGGCTAGATGGACCGTTCATATGTGGAAGTACAGCCATTCTCATGTTTTCCCAAACAAGCTATTTCTTACTAAATCCTCATGCTGTTTTAGCAAAGTATCTTGAATGTGGAACAAACACCCAACTCCATATGTACACTCCTGGTAGTTTAACACAATATCCACTTAGGTAAGAGACAAATAGGATCGTTGTTGCTTCATGTTCTACACTGGCTTCATATCCAATTCTAAATCTACTTCAAAACAATATTTCGTGAATGATTTATCATCCATTTTTGCAACTGTTTTTCTCCATGACTCATCCTAATAACCTAATCTCAGCAGACAGTCTCCAGAGCAAAGCTTTTGGAATCAAGGTACCTACAACTAGAGGCCCTGATTTATAACATTTCTTATTATTAAATCTTCTGCCTTGCTACTTCAGCTGAAAACACAAACTTCCCCCAAGCATGATACTTCAATTATCTCTTTCCTGGAGACAAACATCAAATATGATTTTCATTAAAAAAAATAGTGAAATAGTCTGGAAAACGTAGTGAGCATATTCTTCCTATCTGTAAGAATCATTTTTGTAATTACATCTATATAATTTAGACTTCAGTAGTACCCACAACACATTATGTGCATTAGAAAAATCATAAAAGAAACCAGCTTTTGTTCCTAAAGAAGGATAAAAGATGAGAGAATAAAGCTATAGTTAGAAATTATGGTATTTGGCATAAGCATTACCTAGCTAATTTATTCAGTGTTGTTTGTTTTCTTAAATGGAAGCATCGCACATTTTCAAAGAGCTTTGTTGTTTGCTTGGTTTGGCTTGCTTTGATAGGTGTTTAGCTACATTTATTTCTCACAGTATTTTTATCACTCCCATCATTCTGTGTTATTTTAAGGAGGGGGAGTGCTTTTTTTTTCCATTCTGATGGAATTTTCTTCTACAAGTTGAAATTTGTGACAATGAAAGAGAACACTGGGGAGAGATGTTCTTGCTGATATAAGAATGGACTAAAACAGAGTTTGTAGCAGGCATTACCACCACCAATGAAAAAATGAACAGAAGACATATGCAGGGTAAATGGCAAAACGATAGAGGAGAGAAACAGAAGCATCCTGACTATTTTAAAAGGTAGTTTTGATCGAAGTTGTGCACCCTTGAATTAGCAACAGCCTTGTTGACTGTGCAGAAATCTGTATAATGTAGTAATTGCATCATAAACACCAACGATATGCTGCACTGATTTGGGAAGAGCTGTCATTCCTGCTATGGAAGAGAAACCAAAAAACCTCAAGAGAAAAGGAAGCACACTGACAGTTGCAAGCACTGGGGAGGGAGCCTGCAACAGGCAGATCTGAGGGAACTACGTGGTCACAGACAGAACAGTTTCTTAAGGGCAATAAATATTTCTGAGGTCAGGAATTGGTCAAAAGAGTCCCTTGGTACAAAAGCCAGGCTCATCTCTAATATTATCATCACTGTCTGACAATTTACGTGACTCATGTGAGTAGCATAATTCTCTTTTAATTTTGTGTTGTCCTTGAGTATCCGTGGAGTAGGAATCTGATAGGATCTGAACGTATCTTCAAATAAAGAAACTGCCACACTGAATAATTTCATTGGAATTGATGCTAACAAAATTAGTAGGTCTAAAACCCTCTGAAAACCAATGCAGTGCTTCCAAACCCAAAACACCACCACATTTTATGTTAGCCTCTCCATACAAATGTATCTGTGGGACCTGCATCCTGGTAAAACAGATTGAAATAAAGCTCTCCAGATGAAATAACTTTTGTCTTCAAAATAGTCAGTAAATACCATGCATTACTATAGCAAAAATAAATTTTTGAAGTGAAAACTTCTGTCTTCTGTTTTGATTAAAATATCTGAAAAAAAATTAAATTTTCCTAACAACTCTAGCAACTACCCCAATAAGCCTTCAGGAAAAAAATCATTTATTCTAGGACGATTTCTACATTCTTTCACTCTCATACACCTATTAACATCTAGTCTCTTTCTCACCCATCTTAAAGTACATATATACTGTCCACATTAAGACACTTTAAGGGAGTGAGTTGAAACAACAAAAATCTGTAGTACCTCCCTTCCAGAAGATTTTGGATTAAAATAGGACACATTTCCCATGCAGAAAATCAGACAATATATCCATTTTCGAAGAAACTTTGTACAACAGAAGGTACCTGTCTTTCAAACTACTGTGGGATTTTTGTTAAAAGTAATGAAAAGGAAGGGCACTTTTAAAAAGTTTATTTAATTTAATAAAAATCTTTGAACATAAGTAAAATAAAATCAAAAGTAAAGCTTGTGCATCTTGAATATACCTTTAAAAATGAAGGCCAGTGTTTTCTTCTCACAAACATCTGCTTTTGTAATTAATATTCATTGTCATATACATGAGAAAGAGTTTAATTTGTTAAATCTGTAATTTGTAAACTGTCAAAGATGTTTTACAGGAGTTCTTAAAGGAATCAATAAACAAAAGTAAACAGAGAGGCCCTTCTGTTTCTCCCAGACACTTCTCTGAAGAGTTGCCAGCTGCCAAACATTTTGACTAGGGCCGTATATATATGCAGTGATGTGGGATGTATGTAACCAATAAACAGTTTAATGACTAAAACCTCTTTGAAGAGCAGCTGGACAATAAAAAACATCAATAAACCAATTCTGAGAGCAATAACTAATGAAGCATGTATGGATTCAAGTCTTCAGATGGACTCACTTTTTTATTGAATTACCCTGGAACTAAAGCAACAGGCTGCTTCATACGACGAAGATAACCCACATTGGCAATAGATACTCACAATTATGGGAAAAGCTTCATTTGGGATTTATATCTCATTAGATACTAAAAAAAAAAAAAACAAACATAAAAAGTAAAACCAAAAAAGGCAAAAGCGTTAATTTAAGTATAAACCCTGACAAGTGTCCTTCCCAGGATCATAAATACCTCTCGGCTGTGCACATTCCTTGCTAAGACAAGTTCACAGTGGTTACAGAACTCAGGGACAATATTAGTATCATTAATAGATCTGTCAAAACTTCACGCATCAGAGCTCACTCCTCTGACAAATTCAGTTTAAATTGATCAACAGGCTCAGAAGTTATTGTTGGGAGAAGAAATTAAATGGAAACAAGTCCTGTAATAATGCATAAGGCCAGTTTTCTAAGAAAGTAAGCTTAATCTCCCCCAGTTGTACACAGAAAAGTCATATTGTGTACGTAGTGGAATGAAAATCTTATTTTAAAAGCTATAAAGAGACCTTTGTGTTTTATTTTTTGGATGGTGGGAAAAACACTGTAAGAAGAGTTTCCAAAGAACACCTAAGTACGCTATGACCAACACGCTAACTTTCTTCACCAGGTGGACAAGTGGCCCAAGCGACTTTCTTTCTGCGACTTCTACTACCTGCACACACTCTCTTAGCAGCTTCTGCTCATGATGTTGCCTCACGTGAATGCTCTGGAATAGAGGTACTATTTTCTCTGCAAATAGGCCAGAAACTGGTCTTCACTTTAAAGATTTCCCTCACTGCTTTTTCTCCAGCTCTTATGTAGGATTTAAGTGGGTAAATTAAAAAGAGTAAATATTACAGAAAATAATTTTGCATTTTTTTGTATATTATGCAAAAGCAACAGAGTGCCTTGTTGAATAGCTACTTATTTTCTTTTAATACACTAGATCTTGTTTCAATTATACTATAGCAAAGTAACTTTTTTTTTTTTTTTTTAACAGAGCATCCTTTTTTTGTCTCCCTTGTGACCACTCAGGTTGCTGCATTCTTCTTATGACCACAACAGAGCTACATCCTGTGAACCTGTTGATGGGCCTGGCAAATTGTTCTAGACAAGTTCCTGGGAGAGGGCTTCCTTGAATTTCTCCACAGATTCATCCAGGGCTGTATTTGGTGCTGTTACTAAGCAGTTTTAACTCCAGTAGTTCTTTTCAGTCTTTGTATTTTCTTAGTCCAAATAAGGAGCTAGTCACAAGTCTCCTTATTAAAAAAAAATATAAAAAAATCACCCTTGCTGACTACATTTAGTGTGCAAATTGTTTTAGACAGTGAGAATATCTCATAAAAATATGCAGGGTTTACATAAACTGTCCTTAACTTCTATTTATTCTGAACCTTCCGTTCTTGTAAGATGATAAACCCAGAGAGTTTAAGTTTGTGGTATGTATTATACAACCTTGGTTACAATAGCAGAACTGTAATCCTAAGTATGTGTCATAGTAATCCTAATTATCATTATAAATTTAGCAATTGTTTTCAGCATTTGTAGAACAAAGAGTGATCCAAGAATACGGAAAATATTTACAACAATAACTCTGGAAAATACATCAGTAATTAATTATTTCCTGTAAGAAAAATAACAGTCTTAACAGAAAAATAAAAAACCTCTTTCAGCACAACAATCCAACAGGGTAGGTATTTCTGGACTGTTCTGCATTGTACATCTCAGAGCACAACAAACTCTGTATAAATCAACTTTAGCGATAAGTAAAAAAAGACCAAAATTGCTTGATACCACTAAAAACAAATCAACATGCAAAATACTTTATGATAAAGAAGTTAATAAATTTAAATACATAACGTCTCCTGGATGCCTAGGTTCATTTTTAAAAATAGCCATCCAAAAGTTTAGCAGACCAGTATGTATGTAACTCATATATACACAGAGCAAGAAATGACCAATCAACATTTAAAGGAAGTATTCGATTAGGAATCAGTCAAAAAAAGAAAAAAAAGAGAAAAATCAAGTGCTGTCTGCGAACAAAGTCTTTGACTATGCAACCACTTTTTTATCCTATTTGGAACACAGCACAAGGAAAGCATTTGAAGTAAAACATCTGCAAGGGCAAAGTAAGAAGAAAGCTTAACTCTAAGCATCTAGGATCATATAAATACAATTACATATCACAACTAAATTCACTAATTGTTTACCATGTACTGGTGCTTAATAACTTTAACCAGCCATTAGTGTCTGTAAAGATCTAACCTAACATTTCTGGCTCCTGGCTACAAACACCTAGGTCTCCTTTTTTCCTGAAAACAGTTACAAAATACTTGCCAAATATTCTTACTGTATCTACAGTACTTTTCAAATACACCACTGGCACGCCCCAGCTTTTTTTTTTTTTTCTCTGTTTTCCACCTGTGCTTAAGCTCCTACTTTTTTGAATCGATGAATTTTTCTGAAGCTGCAAGAGAAAACTCCCACACCCCGTAATTTCTCCTCGTGGGCCCCTGCAGTAAGCTGATCTAGCACACATCTGTCCGATATATAAACCATGCCAAGCTCTGTTTGAAAGGCTTGTCTAAAGCCACACAGTATTTTTAAAGTGAGCACAGACCAGAAAAAAACTGCCAACTCTGCTCTATTTTATAGTGCAGATTTGGGCATTTCAATACGTTATCAAATTAAAGCAGCTCCAAAATAATGAGAAAAAGCAACCTTTTAGGCTCCTGCTACTCCTGAAACTACAGGCTGCTGACATACTAAAGCCATCAACTGTACGTAATCTTGCATGAAATATGTGCACAAAAAGTTTGAAGGGGAAATACGGTCAATAATAATTCCTGGTGCTTGTTCCAGTTTCTTGCTTCTGATTAACAGATTAATTGCTTTGTGAAGATGAGAGTGGAAGTAAAGTGGCTTCTCTTCGCTAAAAGGAACAACGGAGTCCCTCCTATATGCTCCCTCTTTCCATTTAAAACAAATAAGTGTTGTAAATGTAACTCAGAAGAATGTTTAGTTTCCAAGTGCATCCCCCCTCTCCCTACCAAACAGAAGAGATACGTCCATATGGTAGACAGACACTCAATGAAAGGAGGACTGCGTACGACTGACAAATGACCGCAAGTATGCTGGGAAGCACTGAAATTCCAGCATTAAATTTTCTAAGTGCAGAGACTATCCAATAGCTGGCAACATCTAGGTGTTTTTATTCGGTAAAAGCATTCGGAAGTTTATTTTGAATACATTTGGGTTTCTTCCTCTGCTTCTGGAAGCAGCGTGACTCTCTTAGAACAAACCTCGTGCTCTTATCCCAACAACATTATGGATCTAATTAGGAGGCATATTTATAGCAGCTTTTGGAGGAAAAAAAGCAGGAAGTCAGGCCACTGTTACTGTGCTTACGGACACCCTCTATAAGCAGCGATGGGCCAAAACTAACGCATCCATTCTTCCAGATGTATGGAAAATACCTGACCTCGGGCCTGACAGTTTTGTACTTTAGGCTGCAGCTGTAAGGTAAAAAAAGAGGATCCAATTCCAACACGTGAGGACAGGAGCCAGCAGAAAGCTAGTTTTACATCTACTGCCGATCACAGTCGCGTACAAGCAAAGATGTCCCCGACTTCAGATGCAGCAGAAGTGTTAAGGTGTGCATGGCCTGCAGGGAAGGCGGCCACCCTTAGGGGATCATTATTTCACTTTTCTCCAGTTTTTCAGCAGGAGGGAAAAAATGATTACTTTGACCTAGCATCTTTTTTTTTTTTTCTTTAAAAAAAAAACCAGGCAACCCAAAAACCCCCACTTCCGGGGATATGAAGCTGCCAAAACCTAGAATTGAATGCAAACAGCAGAGAGAAATGATCTAATATACAGGCATTAAAGCCTCACGGCTGTGCCCAGAACCCAGATTTTCCATCCTAATACCCCATACCTCCTTTTCCTTGGTGTTTACTTAAGGGGGGGACTCCTCCGATTGCCTTTTGTCACTTCTCTGGCACACAATAAAAAGAGCAATCTGGAACTAATTTAAGGAGCTTAGCACATCAGGATTCAGCTGGGAAAGGTTTCGGGAGAAAAGCTGAGGAGGAAGACGAGGGCTGTGCACGGTCCAGCTGAGCCCGCGCACGGGAAGGGGGGTGCAGATGGGCACCTTCCAACAACACCGCCTGCAGACGGGGAAAACTGCCCCACACAGAAACTCTCCAACCAGCCCAGGAACAGCAGAAACCTCAGTGCAGGGAATTAAGAAATCCGCTCTAACAGCAGGAGTGGCAGGGCCACCACTCAGTGTCAGGAGCATTTCAGCTGGTGCTTGCTCATCCAGCAGTAGCCCAGCTCCTCGTGTCTGTCTACGACTTTTATATTTCGTTTGCTATGAGCCAGATGTGGGTTTTTTTCTTCTTCTTAATATTAAGTGCAGGCACATGCATTGGCTTTACACAGTGCAAACTATGACTTGATTCTGGCAATTGGACAGATTTACATCTGTTTTTCACATCACTTTTGTTTGAGAGGAGTGACTCCAGTTTTTAATCACTTGAGGCCCTAGCTATACCCAGAATACATTGGCTCAATTCACAAGCAGAAAGAAACACATGTCTGCTGGCAGAAAGACATAAAAATGAAACAAAACTCTTCAGTTATTACTCACCACACCGGACATTTGAAAAAAGGGCAGCACACACCTTAGTAAGAAGTGTCTGTCCCTAAGCTAACTCTCACATAAACCACAAAACTGAAATTCCACCCGACAAATACATTAAAAGAGTAAAGAATATAATATTCTTTATAACACTAGTCTTAAAATTCTGGGGAGCAAGGGGGAAGGTTAATTACTTTGTGATCGGTTGCAACTATTCTGTCTCCCCCAGGCTGTTTCATTCTCCTAGGGATGACAATGAAATGGAACGCCTAAGTTTATTCAGCATGCATGGACAAGGTAGGGAATGCATCGGTCTTGTATTGGTACATTCAGCAATGTCCAAGACTCTCCCAAAAGCAACCTCAGTGTTTGCTAAATGCAATCAAGTTTACAGAGGACGAAAGGGATTATTTGATAAGGTAACACGGTGATACAGAAACACAAGTAATGAAGAGAAATGGATGTTTACATAAATAACGTTCTTCCCCTTTAATGATCTAAGCAGCATTTTTAACCAGTTCTCATAAATCTGTTGTTCAGCAATGGATTATGTTTTCAGGATAGGGAAATTGCAGAGAACATACTTGCTGAATGAATATTTCAGAGCAATTTTTTACTTGTTATTTATTCTTTAACATCTTTGCTGGGTGACAGATAATAATGTCTGAATAACACATTGCTGAATCTAAGAAAGAGGATGATAAGCTGGCTAAAACCGAACTTATTTTATCCAAATAAACAGAAAAAACCCTAGTGCTTACAGTGTGCCTAATATTCCTATCCCCCTCCTTAATTATGTCACATCAATGCTACATTCAAGTGAGTGACCAGAAGGAGCACTTAAGCTCAAAATTTTTAATTTAGTAACAATTTTTTTATTCCAACTTTGTCATTTATTTTTTTCCCAGCTACATGCCAAAACATGCCCTCTTCTAATTGCTCCTGTGTTTGAACCTCTGCAATACGCCTGCAAGACACCGTGGTAGTTCAGTAAGGTCACCAGCAATTTCCTCTTGGCAAGATCCAACCTTTCTCCAACATCATCATCCTTGAACTTTCTGCCACTTTTGATCATATTTCCTGAATCCTGAAGTTGTGAAATCTCTCCTCTTGGCAACTATTTAGCTTTGCAAACCACATTCAGTCCTCAAAAATACACATATAACTCTCAGCGATTTCAAAGGGGAGCTGTTCATATGCACAATGGAAACAACTGTAGACTTCAAAGGATTAGTCAAATTGCACTTTTTACTCTTGGTGGGCATTTTCGTTTTGATGTTTTTGTGCCTAATGATCATTCCTCAGAAAGCTTATCCTGGAAAATCTATCCTTTACAGGTTAACTGGTTTCCTGTTCCATTCCTGACACTGGGAAAGAAGCAGAACAATCCAGAATGCACTAACAGATTCCTCTGCTCAAAGGCAGTAATTTCACTATAAACAGAGCTTTAGCCCTGGATGGCCAAGTGTTTCCCAGTACACCCATACTTCAGAAATAAGTTAATCCTTTCAGTTCTTTATGGCTCAACCTGTGCGTGCAGAAGGCATCTGTTCGCTATTGTTTGTCGTCCCTGATGCCACCAACAATCAGAATTTATCATCTCTTTCATATTATTGACCAAACCACTCACACGATCCTTCCTCAGCCTGCTCAGTCCAAACCTGCATGAGTAAATATGTACTGTTTCAGTCAAATGGGTAGGGTCACTGTAAACAAGGGTGAGACAAGAGGAGATGGTGGCATCCTGTGTGGTGAGCTCCCCCAACCTCCACAATTACAGCTGCAGTTTTATCTTCCTCATATGGACTTCTGGCCTCCTGGGTAACCACTACCTGACCCATACATGTGGGTCCAGAAGTCCCATCTTCCCCTTACTCCCACTTTGGCAAAGGAGTTACTAATTCTTCAAAAATCCAACTCCAAGTCTCTCTCAGGATTACGGAATAAGTGACCCATTAAATTAGTGAAGGTCTTCAGGTCCATGTTTTCCCAAAGCCTCTCTCCTCATTTGCCTCAGGCTGCAGCAAGATGTGCTCTTTTGGCTCTGACTAAACTAATTTAAAGAGTTAAGCTTATTAAAAGCTCTCAGATCACGCAAGAGGTCAACAGTCCCTAAAAAGGCTGGTATAATTGCATGTGTGCTTACTCTTAACACAGTTCTATCAAAATTATCTGGATTAATAAACTGAAAACACTCTAACTGCTAAAAATGTTCAAGCTACCCAAGGTCACTTGGAGAGAATCACAGGAAGCCACATGCAGTCCCTGAATGCAGCTGAGGGACCTCAGGTGCAATTGCCTGTGACGGGAGGCACCTGTGGGCAGAAAAAGCCCCTAACCTTAGTCCCACTCATCACCGTCACTGTCTACACAGCTATTCTTACTCCTGACACATGCATTTTTCCTTTGTTTTTGTTTTTTTTTTTGCTTTTTT
>VYZM01006149.1:3500-46100 GCA_013398915.1 Dromas ardeola
GAGCTGGAGGCGCGCAACCGGCAGCAGTGGGAGCGGGCCAGCCGGTCCTTCGCCCAGGCCGCCATTTGCTGCTCCAGGCAGGCGCGGTGGAGCCAACCGCGAACCGTCCCGCCCAGGTAAGGGCCGGAGGACCGGGAGGGGAGGCCGGGCCGGGCACTGGGGAGGCCGGCGGGCGCTCCTTCTGAGACGCTGGGTGTGAGCCGGCAATGTGCCCTTGTGGCCAAGGAGGCCNGGGCCCCCCAGCCCAGGAAGGACAGGAAACTGTTGGAGAGAGTCCAGCGGAGGCTACAAAGATGCTGAGGGGACTGGAACATCTCTGTGCTGAGGAAAGGCTGAGAGCCCTGGGGCTGTTCAGCCTGGAGAAGAGCAGACTGAGAGGCGATCTCATCAATAGCTAAAGGGCGGGGGGCAAGAGGATGGGGCCAGACTCTTTTCAGTGGTGCCCGGGGACAGGACAAGGGGCAACGGGCACAAACTGGAACACAGGAAATTCCATCTCAACATGAGGAAAAACTTCTTCACCGTGAGGGTGCCAGAGCCCTGGCACAGGCTGCCCAGAGAGGTGGTGGAGTCTCCGTCTCTGGAGACATCCCAAACCCGCCTGGACGCGTTCCTGTGCCACCTGCTCTGGGTGACCCTGCTCTGGCAGGGGGTTGGAGGAGATGATCTCCGAAGATCCCTTCCAACCCCTGCTATTCTGTGTGGCAGCCCAGCGGCGGTGCGGCAGGAGGCAGAGGAGGCGGCAGCACGGCTGGAGGAGCGGCGGGAGCGGTTGCGGCGGCTGCTCAGCAAGGAGCAGGAGGCACTGGCAGCGGAGCTGCGGGAGCTGCAGCGGGGCGGCGGGACAGAGCTCACCAGGATGCGGCAGCGGAGCGAGGAGCTGCGAGCCTGCCGGGAGGAGCGGAGGAGGAAGGTGAGGGGAGCAGTGGGGACCCCCACAGCGCGGCCATGCATGGCACCAGGAGAGGCCTTGCAGCCCGGGGTTCGTTTCTCATCTCTGGCGATGAAGTAGCGGTCGTACAGCCCTTCCCGGTGACAGGACTGGCAAGGCCGCTCCCTTGCTTTAGATGTGTGAATTGCACTTGCTGGGGGATGGATATTTAATATCTTCATCAATGATGTAGACGGTGGGATTGAGCACACCCTCAGCAAGTTTGCAGATGACACCAAGCCATGTGTTGTGTCAACACGCTGGAGGGAAGGGATGCCATCCAGAGGGACCTGGACAGGCTTGAGAGGTCGGCCCATGTGAACCTCGTGAGGTTCAACAAGGCCAAGTGCAATGTCCTGCACCTGGGTTGGGGCAACCCCTGGTATCAATACAGGCTGGGGCATGAAGGGATTGAGAGCAGCCCTGAGCAGAAGGACTTGGGGGTGTTGGTGGATGAGAAGCTCAACATGAACCGGCAACATGCGCTGGCAGCACAGAAAGTCCCCTGCACCCTGGGCTACATCCCCAGCAGCGTGGACAGCAGGGCGAGGGGGGGGATTCTGCCCCTCTGCTCCACTCTGGGGAGACCCCCCTGCAGTGCTGCCTCCAGCGCTGGGGCACCAACAGCAGAAGGACACGGAGCTGTTGGAGCGGGGCCAGAGGAGGCCCCGGAGACGCTGGGAGGGCTGGAGCCCCTCTGCTGTGAGGACAGGCTGAGAGAGCTGGGGGGGTTCAGCCTGGAGAAGAGAAGGCTCCGGGGAGACCGTATTGTGGCCTTTTGATAGTTAAAGGGGGCTTAGAAGAAAGATAGGGACAAACTTTTTAGCAGGGCCTGTAGTGATAGGACAAGGGGTAATGGCTTTAAACTAAAAGAGGGGAGATTTAGACTAGATACAAGGAGGCAATTTTTTACTGTGAGGGTGGTGAGACACTGGAACAAGTTGCCCAAAGAGGCGGTGGATGCCCCATCCCTGGAAACATTCAAGGTAAGGTTGGACGGGGCTCTGACCCTGAAGATGTCCCTGCTCGTTGCAGGGGGGTTGGACTAGATGGCCTTTAAAAGTCCCTTCCAACCCAAACTATTCTATAATTCCATGGACAGAAGTGCCCCGTGCTGTGTGTTTCAGCGCTTGGTTCAGTTAACTAATAGCTGCCTTGGGAGGGCTTGATATCTCAAATTGTTCTGTATTCTGACATAATCCAACTCTCGTGTTTCCAGGTTGCTGAGCAGCTGCTGTATGAGCACTGGAAGGAAAACAATGCTGAGCTCCGGGAGGTGATGTTACTTTCTTTTTAGTCCCTGCTGCCTTGCATTTATTAAACTCAGAAGTCATCATATATCTACTGTTGTCATTCATCTTGAATCACATCAATTGTCCTAAGTTCTGAGAAGCAAAAGGCAAAGAAGAAAATCACTTAACTCTGTAAGAAGGCCCCTCAAAGCTGGTATTTTTCAAAAACAGTCAGAAATCTGTTCTGGCTCAGAGTATATTTTCAGTGCCCGTGATGTAAATTTCTCAGGTGCTTTTTAAATCTGTACCTGCCATGTCCTTGGTGCTTCCTTATTCTTTATTCTGCTGACCTGCTGCTCTAGCTGCCACAGCTCTGGTTTCACTGTCGCTGTAGTGTTTCCCAGAAATTGCTGGGGCTACAGCTGGGACAGATGGTGCTCCAGAGTCCAGTAGATCCCAGGGGATGGGAGAGCCTCTGATACTAATGGCATCTGTTGTCATCTACAGGTGGAGTCGGAGCTGCACAGGAAGCACGTGAAGGAGGCTTGGGGTGACCAGCTGATGCAAAAAAACAAGGTATGCTGGGGGGCAGGTTCCTGAAACACGTGAGCAGGTGGAGGTGTGACACTATGTGCCTTTTGACCCGTGTGGCAGACAGCTTGCCTTCCTGTACAGACACGGCTCGAATGTGGAAGGAACAGGAATTGGCTATTTGTTTTTCTCGCACCAGTTTTGAACCAGATAATGACTGAGGTCGCCTTGCTCATTCCCGTAGCGATGGGGAGTTCTGCTGTTTGCAGAATGACAGGAGCTGCTAACAGGAAGGATGCTTGTAATGAAGAGCCATCGTTCCTGTTTAACAAGTACACGCTATCCATCTCCTAGAAAATCCAGTGCTGTCTGCTGAACAGAGCTGTTGCAGGATTCAGTGTGGCTCTGGGTGCTCGTCTAAGAGCAAACTGCAGTGCAGAGCCAGTGCAAAGCCGCAAGAGTACTTGAATATGCAGATACTAGATATGGGAATACAGTGATTTTGATGTGAAGGAATAATAGAGGCTTTCAAATACGGATTTCAGAGTTAACTAAACTAATAATCTATGTTGTAATAGGAAAATCTGAGTGTATTTGTGAGATCACCTGTGCAGAGTCCTGCGAAGGATGTGTATAGACTGATAACCATTTTCAGGCAGTGATCAGTAGATTGGGTTGTCCTTGTGTTCCTTCCTAGCGTATTTTGTTCCGTGTTTTCCCAATACATGTCAGCTTGCAGGAGTTTGATTTGTGGATTTCCTGAGCCAGAGGCTGTTTCTTTGTGTTTGCCTAACCTTAAATGCCATGTTTTCTTTTGGCTCGGAAAGCAAGAAGCAACTGAACTTGAAGAGAAAAAATGTTATGAAAACAAATATGAAACTGCACAAAGGGAAGCGCTGGAAAGAATGAGACAAGAGGAAGAGAAGCGTCGGCTGGAAGAGAAGAAGCAAGCAGAGATGTTGCTTCAACAAATAGAAGAACTGAAATTACAGGAGACAGAGGTAATCTTCGGTTTCTCCTCATTTGAGAAGAAAGTTCATTGTTTCATTTGGAAATACAGCAACATTGGCCTGACCTCTTCCCTCCAGGTTTCTGCCAGATTAAATCTGGACCAAAGTTAGCTGCGACATAATTTCTGTCAGTAATGTAGGCCTCTCCCCTGAACACTAGCATATTACCTGATTTCTGGTAGCTTTTGTTTGCTCCTCTTGAAATGCGAGCACCCTTTTGTGCTGCACCAGATGAGAAAAATGATTTGTAGAAACTTCTAAGTGTGACAGGTTCAGGTCAAAGGCTTTGTCAGCTGGGGCTCCTCACAGCGTCTCTTGTGCCGCGAGCCACTGAGACAAATGAAATTAAAGTGGACTATTTACTGCAATGAGGATTTTGACTGCTTGCAAAGGAGCAGAACGGGGTATAAACTCCGGTACAAACCGTCTCTCTGGGATGTCCAGCTCCCTGACGTACTCTTTCTTGGTGGTTGCTTGTTCCTTCTAGACAACAAAGCTGAAAAAAGAACGGCAGAATTTATTAAAGCAGCAGTGGGAGCTGGAGAACTTGGAAGAAGAAAGGAAACAAATGGAAGAGCAGCGGAAGAAGAAAGAGCTTGGGTATGTGATCGAGTGTAGCTTGTTTCAGCAGGGCTTGGGTAGAATCTGTTCCCATGTCTGAAATAGAACTTGCGGCACAAGGAGGTGTTTCTGGTAGCAGCAGTGGGTTGTAAATATTTAGTTTTTGATGGAAGCACCGGGAACAGCCAACAAGCAAATGCATTGGTGTCATTACTTCTTTTTGTTCATGTTAGTGGTAGCAGGTACCTCTGTTGCCTGTTGTCATAGATGTACCTTCTTGAGTGCCAGCATATAATAACATAGGGCTTTAGAGTCAGTTTGAATGTTTGGTTTTTACTTTTTTTTTTCTTCTTCAGTCGCTTTTTGAGGCATCAGTGCAATGCCCAGTTAAAGAGACGAGCCCAGCAGATACAAGAGGAGCTGGTAAGAGAAAATACCCCTTGACTTATATGTTATAGATACTGTGTGCTGAAGAAACTTGTTCTTTATGTTTCGTTTATGTGTCTGCCTTTGATGCCTACAGATAATTAGTTAGGAAGCCCCTTCCAGCTTGTGAACAGGGCTGGAGCAAAAAGATCACGAGGAAGCCAGCGGACTTGAGTGTCTTCCTGAGCGCACTCTTGACACTGTGTCACCAATAATTTGTAGAGAGTAGCCCTGCAGACAGGCTGGAAGCCTGTTGGATAGTTGTTAATCTTGTGGTTTTTCTCAAGGAGATAGACCGGCAAATCTTATTAGCCCTCCTTGAGAAAGAAGATGAGGATCAGTGCCGCCAGTCCGCGCGACGAGAAAAAGCTATCGCAGATGTTGCCTGGATGAAACGTGTCATTGAGGAACAGCTCCAGTTAGAAAAGGAGAGGGAGGCAGAGCTGCAGATTATGTTTAGGTGAGTCTGCCCACCTCTGAGCATCATCTAAAGAGACTGTATGTGCTGAATACTTCTGCCTGGTTGGAGGTCCAGTCATCTTTGTTTTGAAAAGTGGACGTTAGAGGTAGGTGTCTGGTTGGCCTTGCAGGTCTAGAAGCACCGCAGTAGAAGCGAGTGCTGCCCCTTCATCTTTGTGCCAAGTACTGCGCGGGGCAGTTGCATGCCAGTACAGACAGAATCAAAGCCTGAGGTTGTTATTCAGTTACCTCAGCCCAAAACCTAGTCCATAATTTCTGTTACATTAGCTTTAATGCAACAGCTGTAACAACAAAAAAAGGTAGTAACACGCAGATGGCAAGAACTACCTTTTATTTGTAAGTTCTTTGTAACCAGCTTTCACTGATTCTGCATTACTGATGTTAGAGGGGTTTAGTCTAAGTGACTCCAAAACCTGCGTATTTTTCCTTTTGTACCTGAGAGCTTGTAGATAAAAGCTGCCTCAGGCTCCTCGTTCAGGTTCACCTTATGCTCTCCCCAGTACAGAGAACCTCTTCACTGGTGACAGGACAGTGCACGCTACCATCAAGTTTTAGTTCAAGGTTTTGTTGCAGAGGGAAGACTTGCATTGCTGGAAAAGCTGAAGATTTTACCCTTAACGACACACCCCCATGTGAAGTACTGTCCGTGTTAGGAGACAAGCTTCCTCCCAGGCCATTCTGTGCCTGGGGCAGACTGGAAGTCCCGCTACAAGTCAGCGTTTCCTTTGGTGTGTTACCTCCTGCTGTTCAGTAACAAAGAAATCAGAGCAGTTCTCTGAAATAGGCACAGGTGGGGCAGACACTTCAGCTGCCTGGGAACAAACATGAAGAGAAACCCAAGTGCTCCTCTAAAGCACAGAGTAGCTCGTCTATGCCCATGGAATGTAAGTAGCAAACTTAGAGATAATTCTTCCTCTCTCTTTTAGCGAGGAAGCTAAAAAAGTGTGGGAGAAGAGGGAAGAAGAATGGGAAAGAGAGAAAGCAGCCAGAGATCGCCTGATGAATGAGGTAATTACCTTTATTGATGAGGTGTCTCTCTTGGTTCGCTGAAGCCATCATTCCAGCTGTAACCCTCCACCCTCCAGAGGGTTACGGCCTTCAGTACCCAGTGCAGAGTTTCTGTGCTGGTCTGATACACTTCCTGAGAATGGTTTAACTGTCTGCACTGAGATTTCCCCAATTCTTGATTTATCTTCTCCCTCAATCCTCTCACTTCACAAAGGTCCTTGCAGGCAGGCAGCGCCAGATCCAAGAGAAGATGGAGTTAAACAGACGAGCCCAAGAAGAGTCTATAAAGTATCGAGAGCAGCTGATTAAAGAACTTGAAGAGGCAAAAGAACTGAGTAGGCGAGAGAAGGAGCAGGAGGAGGAACTGAAGACAGCCCACAGGCAGGAGCTGGAGGCGCAGGTACTGAACACTTTCCAGACACGCACCCAGCTGTGGAAGGTGCCTGGTCTGTGTCCCATCTTGGTGTAACAGCCCCATCTTCTCTGTGCCCAGCTGGCAGAGCGCCACTTACAAGAACGGGAAGAGCAGCAGCGCCAGAGGGAGGAGGAAGAAGAGGAGAGATCAGCCCGGCAGCGCTGCGAGGAGTTAGTGCAGCAGGAGGCCAAGCACATGGCTGAGCACGGGTACTGCAGCAGGGTAGGTAGCAGCGTGAAGGGGAAGCTTCATAAGGGTCACCCTGACACGTGAGCACATTGGGGAGGGCCACGGAATCATGCGAGCAGAATTGTTGCTTCTGATCTGCACTGTAGTTGCCACACAGTGCCAGGGTGGAACACCGGGCCCCTCCCTTCCCCTGGGGCTATTTCTGAGGGAGGTTTATAGTTCTCTCTTATAAATTGCTTTTCTTTTGCTGATATTCATGCTTTAGGTCCCAATTCTTAAACAATTTTTTGGGCAGACCTGTTGCTACTGCCTCAAATGTTACTCTTAATTATTTTCTGCATTATCACCTGCATTAGTGCAGTTGGTAGAGCGCATCTCAGCTGCTCAGTGTCTTTCCATTTTCTGTTATGCTTTGCCTAGCTCTGAAAACTAAGCTGAATTTGAGTAACCCTACCTGAACCACATGCCCAACAGATCCTACTTTTCATACTGAACTATGAGCTACTCTGCAGAGTAACTCACCTCTGTCATTTATTAGACAGGAGCTACAGAAGTCAGAAAGCTGGCAGGAGGTACTACTGCCTTGAAGTATCAACTCTTAAACGTTACTGATGCCTTTTCTTGGAGTATATTCTTTACTTTCCAAAGTACATTCTTTGCATGATGAATAGCACGCATGTGTGGAAGATTAATTCTAGAGCCCACAATGAAATGACAATCTTTGTTTTGACTGTTAGCTCTACAGTTACCCAAAAGCGGCATGGACCTGAGGATTCTTGTCCTTTGCACTTGAGGAATGAGCACTAAATGCAGTTGCAGACTACAGAAAGAAAACTTTGAAGAATCAAGGAACTCCTAAAATAATGTTGGCTTTGGAATACCCTACAATGACGCTGAGACTTGACTCAGTAGATTTCTGAAACTATTTAGCTGTGGCCCAGCTGAACACAAGAGCAAGTTTCTACTGGCTTCAAGAAGGTGGAGGTGTCAGCATCCCTGGAGGACTGAACTGCTTCGCTTACTCCGCATTTGGGAGTTTGATGTTGTATTTTAGTATGTGCTATACTGGGGCAACACAGCAAATAAACGGACCCTTCGGATCTAAACCATAAAAGAATCTGTGTGGGAATGGAAACTGCAAACCGCTACCTGCTGCATTTGCTATTTAAGCACCAGACTCCCACCTCTGAGAAGCAGGACGGGCCTAGAGGCCCAGCTGGCTTTTAGGAGTTATAAAGTCATAGAATCACTTAGGTTGAAGAGACCTTTAGACTTAACTCATAACACATTGCAAATCAGCAAGATAGATAACCTGTGCTGCTGCAGTAATTCCTAATGTGTCCAGTTCCTCTCCAGAATGTGCTGAACACTTCGTTACTTTTTTTTCGAACTTGTTTCATAAATAATGAATAATTGCAACCTGATCAATTCTTTGTTTCTTTACATGAGCAAACTGCTGCAACCGGAGGGGAAGGGCAGTTTTAGCTGATTATTGCACTTGATTCCTTGCTATTATTGTCAGCAACTGCAGCTTAAAAGTATCCATGCACCTCAACTAGTGCCGCATGTTCCAATCCTGTCCTGGTGCTGTTTGAGCACTACAGGCTTTATTACTCAACCACAAGAGCTTTTTCAAGATCTCTTCTTTAGAGAACCAGCCATCAAATAACCCCACATAATTTCACATACTGAAAGGGTTTTAGCATTTTATAGTAATACAGTAAACAAAAGATTAAGTCAAAATATTGTACAGACAGAACGACACTGATAAATACAAGTTTTGGAAAAAGGCAAAAGTTTTACTTTCCTATGCAGCATTTTGTAAAGAAAGAGCAAGTTTGTTTACAGGGGAATAAAAAACCCTGCCATTGTTATTTCAGGTATTATAGTGCTGTATGATTCGAGGGCCAATCTACTTACAACTCTTTAGTTCCACTGTTGGTTTTGAACCACTGCGCCTGTTTGTGAAAAGAGCTGACGCAGCACATCAGCATGTGCTCAGACCACTTCTATTTTACTGAGAACATCAGAAAACTGCTTATCCTGCATGACCGTCACCGGGGTTCTGGAGCGCTGACGCAGTGTGACCATAACCACCCTAGAACAAACATTTGTTTAGAGATGGGGGAATTGACCAGAAATTCTGTTTAAGTGATAGAACATGAAATTAATTACAGGTTGGCCATGTTTTTATAGCTAAATGCTTGATTGTAGGAAAGCTGGAACAAGGGCTTTCAGTTATCGAACTGTTTGTTTTGGTACAGAGGCAAGTTTAAACAACGGATAACTTACCCCATAACTCAATGCTACCCTGCTTTGGAAATCAGGTAAGGTATGTTAAAGAAAAGCGTACAGTGGTGTCCTGAGAGATTTAAAAATACCATCCGGTGCCTTTCAATTATACCAATTTAAGGAAAAGTTCCTAGAAGATTAACAGCATATTTAATTGCCAGTAGCATAACTTTGAAGTAGGTTTTACAAATATCTTTTGCAGTTCTAATCCCAGCCTGTCCGCATTCCCATGAGTTTAGGGTCAGTTCTGGAATTCAGAAGTGCAGAAAGGAAATAAAGAAAACCCACAGTGAACATCATTAATTTAGCTGGGTTGTCATCTACTCTCTCCCTTCCTTCCCTCCCTCAAACTCACACTACTTTAAAAACGGAGCTAATTACAACATACAAGAATCCAACAGTGTTACAGCACTTAAGTGTTTATATATACATACAAACACAGTATGGTCTGAAAAGGAACCAACCACTGAACTTTAGTTCCTTTTTTCACCTAAGTAGGGCAGTTTTTCACCAGAAAGCCTTGAGGAGTTCATGGTTTTGGCAAACCACATACTGCAGACCTGTTTGTAGAAGAGCAGATAGCCGTTTCTGACTCAAAAACTGTCTAAATGTTCACAGCAACTGCTGCCACGTGGCAGCCACCGCAGTTCCCTAACTTCGCTCTTAACCAAAAGACCACTTTAAGTGGCTGCCAGCTGAACTGCTGTGGCCAGCTCCTTGAAAATGACAACACACTTCTGCATGGGACACAGGCGGAGGCAAAAATTAGTGATTCCCTGCCACCCCCCCCCCCCCCCCCCCCCCCCCCATGGAATTTAGATTCCCAAAGAACTCTAGTTTTTGAACATATGGACTGGCACACTGTTTTGAATTAAACAAACCTGAAACACACATTGACATTTGTCACCCACCTGCCCTTCTAACAGGCAGGCTCGCCTGGGTTATTCCACACATAGCTTGTAAAATCTTGAAAGATTTGCATAAAACTTACAAGACATCGGAAATCTTTTCACATTTGGATATGTTGAGGTACAGAGGTTATATGCTATGGCAGACAGAGCTGCTTTTGCACTGGCACTCTAACTTCCTTTTTTGTTTGGTTTTCTTTTTCTTTAAATCATCACAGAAATCTTTAGTGATATTGCATCTTGAGTAACTGAGCAATGCTGCTGCAAACAAGATGGTGCCTTGAAGATGACAGTAAAATTCTGTAGGAAACTTAAGAATGAATTATTAAATCAGAAACAAAGGATAATATTTTAACCACTAATGCCCTAAAGTAACATCAAACATATATATTAATGGCATAGTGACAACTAAAAGAAATAACTATTAAGTTTCAAATTCCTTCCAAAACAGATAAAGTGACAAAGACCTTGTATAGTTACATGTAATAAGCTCAGATGCCCACAACTACTATTGTTTCAGCAGACTAAAAACATATTATTGCACAACAGTTGATATGGGAACAGATAATATTCGGCTTGTACTCCGTTATCAGGACTACAACCTTCTTCCTGCTGGGTAGCAGTTACCGTCCTGGAGCCTTCAGAGCCCGTTTGGCTGCGGGTTGCTTGGTCAGCGGCATCACGGCATGCGAGGCTCCAGGCTGGACAGAGCAGAGGCGAGATTCTGCCCTCTGATACGCACAGCTGATTTCAGCGAGAGTTTTGCAAGCGATATCTGAAAGCAGAACGTGGCCCCAAGGAAACATCTAGCAAGAGCTTGATAACAACGCTGGTACGTGATAATGGCTCAACAGCTATTCGCAACATGCTATTATCTGTAACTAAACTGGCAACACAGGCACAAAATAAGGCAGTGGGTTAAATTAATCATAAAATTGTTAGAAAACATGCAAAAATAACACTGAATTTTAAAAAAAAAGTTTCTTGCCCCTTTAGTTTTTCCTCATAAAAATTTGAATAGTTCCACACCTATATTTGAAATTCAACCTTTTAAAAAACAAGACTAAAAAAAAGCCAAGTGTGACTCAGTTGTTGTTCTCTTTGGTTGTGATGGTAACCAGCTGTTTAGCGGCCTTGGCAATGTCATAGGCGCACTGGATAACTTGCTGCGTGACCAGCTGGATGTCCGTGGTAGGGCACATCTCCACGGGAAGGGTTTTTTTGCACTCGGATTGGAGTCTGTAGGCACTAGATGTCAGCAGACGCAAAGAAGTCCTTACCAGTTCAGATTTGGGCTTCTGGGAAAGAAAAGTAGAAGTTGAACTTGATAGAATTACCAAACCGTTTCAGGATCGCTTTTAATTAGCTGGTAGTGGTTGACGAGTGTTCTTTAATACAAAACTTCTGCTGTTAGGGCCCTGCTTTCTGCACGGATTTCTCTGTGCTGTAGGAGATGTTTATAAGACATCGCTGCAGAGACGTGGGGTAGGGGCGGACTGAAACAAGTTCCTGGAATTTCTCCTCTCTCATCTCAGGGACATTTCAAACTGCTGCCAGGCAGCACACAGGGAATACTGCTTCATGCTCTCATTTAGGAAGTTACTCAGAGAAATTTTCTAGTGCCCATTTACTGCTACCCAGCCCATGTCCTGGCTGACATCAGGGTACAGCGTGTACAAGACAATCCGTTCAGGTAGGCATGACAGCATTAGATTTTTCTTGCAGTTTTACAGAGGTGGATAAGACTTTACAAAAACTTAATCACAGAGATTTCACTCACTAAGTTTGCTGTGAAGAAACAGTTTGCTTTGCTAGATGGGTAACAGATCTGAACAGACCTACAAGTAAGAAATCCAGGCAACGGCACTCAAATGGAAACTGGGGGTTACGAGTCTCGCAAAATTCCCATATAACCACATGATTCCTCAAGCTAGATGCAAGCAGCCTCCAGTTTTGGAGGAGCTGTGTGCAATTCTTAAGAGTTTTAAGTTCAAGAGTAAAATTAAAGGCCTGGATTCACACATTAGCCCTTCCCAATTGGCATGCTAATAAATACAAAGGTGCAAGATGTGACAAAAACCATCTAGTCATTTCTCCCTGCCTTTGGCTTTTGGTTTTCAGTTACTGAAGGGAAATCTACCAATAAGGAATGAGGCCAAAAACATTTTGATGCTGGAAGGTACTTACTTTGGGAAACAAGGCTGCCATTTCCGTTACTGCCACATGTATTCTCTCGGAGCACGGTATATAGCTGCAAAAAGATGCAATGTATTATTCATTATGCAAAGACTCCTTTCCTCTTCAGTTTTACTAGCCAGTGGCTATTATTCTAAAAACAGCAGAGTATCAAAAACTCCATATATATTCTAAAAATATCTTTGTAGGCTGCACAGAAGGCAACTGAAGTAGCAAGTGCAAGACACAATATGGTGACTCTCAGTGTCTCCTCAGCATTCCCCAGCACACTGCAGCACAAGTTTGCATGTAACTATGCGACTTCAGAAAAAACAAGAACTTAACCAATAGTACAAAATTATTCCTTAAGTTTTCATTATTCTTCGATCAAAGTTTGTTTGAAGAAATAGCCGTCCACACCTACTATACCAAACACTTGGAAAAAGTCTCTATTTGTATGGAATTATGGAAATGTGCCTATGAATATTAGCTGCACATTATTTCATAAGCTCACGTTTCCTAATTCCCCCCGCCCAACTATTCAAGTGCTAGAATTCATCTCCAAACCATACAGAAAATTGCCCAGCTCATTCTGTTTGGTGTACACACAAATGACATATGATTGTTAGTTGTGGGAGCGCATGCCCAAGCAAACTGGTTCACGTAAGTCAGGCACAGAGTAAAGTAAGATTCTGCAGTTTAAAAATATTTGAAGAAAATCCAGTGACACAGAGGTGCTTTGGAAAAAAGCAACTTTTTTTCCCCTGTCAGTGCAGTGTTGACAATCAGAAGTGGATTAAAAAACCCACTTTGTATGTGGGATCTGAGTAAGTTTAGCTTGCTCCCATTTCAGGAAATCTCTATCCATTTGTTTTGAAAGAGCTCTTTCTACACAAGCCAAGAGACTGTAAAACCAGTCTACTATAAGTTTTAAAACTACTAAGGATCTAAGCAGCAATCTCTGAAGAAAAGTTAAAAAACCCCAAAGATGTTTCAATTGATTTTATGTTTCAGAGTTGAATTTTGGCCATCCAAACTCTTAAAAATAATTTAAGTCAAGTGTTGATATTTATAGGACCTCTGAGGCAATGCAATTTTCCTGCACTTCTTTTCCATGTGTAAGCTACAAACTAGAAGCCTTTAAAAAAAAAACAAACAACCAAACACTTTGTACCTAAATCACCAAAATACAGTAAACCCAAAAAACTGTATTCAAAACACTTGGCAGCAAGACCTAAAGTCTGACCTCCATAAACTGTTAACCCATCGGTTCTCAGATAAACTCTGAGTGATCTCTGTAACAAACACGTTCCCCTGGGTCAGCAGCCCGGCTGGAAACTTTAGTTTGTTGAAGAGATGCACACTGAGGACACACCTTGATTCCAAGGAGATTTATTTCCATCCTTGTATCAGTTCATTATCAGTTGAAGCCAGGAATGCAGCACTAGGCATGTTATTTTCCCTTTCTCATTTCACAAACTGGAAGGCTAGACACCCACTGAGAACCGGCACTCCAAACTTCCACTACAGAATTCGTACCTTGCTCTTTTGGTAAAGTTTAACTAAAGGTAAAACATCACATGAAGGTAACTTACGAACACTAAAATGCCTTCTTGGATTAATTTATACACAGTAAACAGACAATGCACAATTCTCACACAGCAGCTTGCAGACACATGCATCTCCAAACTACCAACTACTTTCACAGCGTGTGAGTTACAGGCTAAATATTCAGTAATTCTGTCGAGTTAGCTAATAAAACAAAGGCAGATTCCATTAGTCCTCACAGCTTTCACTTCTGACTTATATACAAAATGAAAATTGGTCTGTTCAAAACAGATCTTAAAAATTTTACCATAAGCTGCTGTGACGCACTGGGTTAGTGTGGTCTGTCAAAAGTCTGATTTCAAAAGACTTGTTTTTAAGCTTCAGAGACTCAATTTCAGCATAAGTTAGTTAACATGATTCAACCTCAAGCAAGAGAATCTCAAAATCACAGAACAGCAGCATTCAAGAAAAATATTCAGCATCTGTAGATTATGGTAGGTCATTGTCTTTTCAAGCAAAAAAAGACAACAAAATGCCACCCCCGCCGGTCATCATTTATGCAGTCATCTTGCAATACCAAAGGTGCAAAAATAGGTCACTCGCAAATGCACTGAGAAAGCAGCAACACACTGGGGTCATTTTGGCAATGCAGGAAAATTGCTTGATAAAGGAGCGTTTCCTTATGGCTCCAATCACATGAGTTCTTCCAAATAAACTAAAAGTGGAGAGAAGTCTTTCAAGCTCACTGTAATTCCCATTCTGCTATTGAGTTAACAATTAATTTGCTCCCTGCAAGCCACACTGAACAGCACCGTACCTCATTAAAAAGCCAGTTTGCTGATTAAACCCTTCACTAATAAGGCAGAGAAAACCCTAAGAATTACGTGAACGAAAGACCAAGATCAACGACGTATATTTCATGATATGTTCTCTAGGTTAGCTGCAAAGTTCACAGTGTGTCTTGGAGGAATGGCTTTATTTATAGTCTAAACACTCACTGTAAGCTCATGAACTGAGATGACACATTTGTTGAGTTTACACACATTCCAGTAAGACATCAGGAAGACAGTCAAGTAGTGACAGCTTGGAAAAAAAGAATCCATCATTAGCAGTAACTTGTGGTAAACTCTTCCTCCAAACCCAGTATTTGTCACTGCCAGTAACACCTGGGGTTAAAACTTTGGAAGTTCTGTTTTAAAGAACATATGATTTAAATTTCATTTTTATTTCAGGCATTAATAAACAATATTTTGGTCAGGTTGGAGGATACTATGTAAACACACAATTTTTTTTTCATCAATTCAAGATACAAAATAATCTCATTTGGCACACCAGCTGTATAAACAGTGGAGGGCCTAAGCTGTCGGGTGTGAATGTTGTATGTTGGGAACCATGAAACTTCTGCTGCTTTTGCAACACTGCACAGAAGCAGCAGCCACATGTTGTGCTGTTAGTGGAGATAATTTATCTCGATGGACAATAAACAGAACAGAGACAGGAGAATCTCTTGAACTAGAGACAAGTTACAGTTCCAGGCTGTGATTCTGTTCCCCATTAAATCAAAAACGAGAGCTGCAACTGAACGGGTAATATCACAAGTTCATAACTCTCTGGACTAGCTAGCTGCAGTTTCTTTATCATCCAAAGCATTTCATGCATAGCCTTTAACGACCCCTGTGCAGATGGTGCGTGAGGGAAAGAGGCAGCAGAGAGAAACAGAAAGGACACTGTGCCTGGGAGGCAGGGACAGAGGCCAGAGTACCAGGAGGCAGGACCGGGCTGCTGGATGGTCAGAGGCTGCAGGGGAGCTCTCTCAGCCCAGGGAACCAGCGTGCTGAAGCAGCCGAGGCTATGTCTGAGCTTCAGCATGCCCGCACGCTCTAACCGTCTACTCGGCCAGTTGAGCACAGGAAAAGAAATGGAAGAAAGCAAGAAAAAAAAAAAAAAAAAAAAAGGTGTTTCATTAATAGATGATATTCTTGCATCATTTTCTTACTCTCTGATTATCTATGCAGCATGTGATTTTTATCTACAACGTTCCCAGCACTAGCTTGGAAGATGTATTATTGCACCCCTAAGTATCTCATCTTGTTAAGGAAGCGTTCCCCTACTGCAAGAAGAGAACAGTGGAACAAGCCTACTCCATCTCCGCCGTGCCCCAGACCCTGCAGTTCTCAGCCCACTGAGACAAAGCCAGGGAACAGGAAAACAAAGAACAGCAGCTTCACAGTTCAGTGTTTTGCAAGATTATACTCATTCAAGTACTGGCAAACACCCCACTCCACGCATGGTAAAGAGGGGAAAACAAAAAAGAACATAACAGGTTGTTTAAAATTCTATTCAATTTAACAGCGAAAGCTAGGTATGCTGTATTATTTCTTTCAATTATTTTTTTAAAAATACAGTTCAAATACTGTAAACTGTGATATACATAAAACCCAAACTCATTTAAAGCTTCTCTTACTGTTGCTTCTTGTTATGAACTGTGAGAAATAAGCAACAAGGGATTGCAGTGGAAAAGGTTACAGAACAAGGGCAATGAGCTCAGCATAAACACGTTAGAACTCGCCATTCAGCGTGAGAAGGAGCGGCCGCACGCCGTCCCTTCTAAAAATAGAAAAGTACAAGAAGGAAAAAACATAGAACAAAAGTGGCCCCATTGTTGAGCACTCCTCTCAGCAAGGCAGGAAGTGAGGGCTTAACACAAATCGCCAGCAGCTTCTCCCAGGCAAAGCCGGGCACGGAACTTGGGATGGAGGCGGAAAGCAAGACCTGCCAGCCTGCAAGTTCAGATTTTCTGGAGGCCAAATCTGTTCCAGATCCAAAACGTGTTCGTACCTGGGGAGACATAACTCCTATTTACTGTCTTCTAAAAGAGCTGTGCAGGAGCACCACCTGATGATCAGGCAGGGGCACTATCATTTTTCACTCGCTCACAGCTATTCTGAAAAGTAATTGTTCAGTTGGGCAAGAAGTTCCCCAAGGGAACTGAAGCCGCTACCTGACATGCTGATGAACAGCCTCCCGACTACCCAGCTATGTCTGAGTCTAAACCCAATACTTGAAAATTGCTTTTGCTGGTACATTATTGGTATTCATTAGGAAAACCAAATTCTCCCTGCCTTCACAATTTTTTCCTGAAACCAGACTTGCTGTTATTATCACACTGTTCTGGGGTGTCCTTACCTAAGGACACAGTTATCTGAGGATCCAACAGAAACTTAAGCCAAGTTCTCTCTGCAGCGCTTGTTTGCTTTGTCTCTAAAACACCACTCACTTTGCAGCAGGGCTTCCCAAGCGCTTTGCTCCCAGCGCTCCCGTCCCTGTGCCTCTGGGGAGGCGGCAGGCAGTGCCACAGCCAGAACCCACTCGCCGGGGGCTGCGCTGGCTTTTTGGACGGAAGCGTGTGTTCCCACCACCTGCGCTGGTCACTTGTCCCGGCTCACCCAGTGTCACTAGGTCCAGCATACCAGGAAGCACCACGGACTTTGTAGGTGTGAAATCAGCACCTCCAGCATTAACACAGGGGGTGGTGGTTGTACTTCTGCAAACACCTGAAGAATTTTCTTCATTTTCTCATGATCTGTGGAGCTTTTACGGCACTCGCACCTTACCTGTCATGCTTGTTCTCTTGCGCTGCTCGCAACAGTTCCTGAATATTCTTAGTGATTTGCTCAGTTTTCCGAATCACATCTTCTGTACTGGGCAAACTGGAGCTGGGAGCTGTGTCGGTGTCTTCAGGAATGGATCCCTCCCCCTGCCAAATGACGCTCCTCTGCCGGCCCTTCCTGCCTGACCTGCAAAGGAACAAAGCAGAGGTTGACCCGGTGGGACAGAACTGGCTGCTCACAAAACTCCCCATCCTCCAACGGTGCGGAGGATGTCAGCTTTGCATCATCGCGGCGTCAGCTCTGCATCACAGCACCTACCCCGTCTCCTCCAGCTCCAGGGGGGTGGTGGGGTTATCGTAGTCACTCTCAGACACGCTGCTCTGTTTCTCCAGCTTTGAGGCCTGCAATGAACACAAATTTATTTCAGCGCTGTGCAAAAAGAAGGGCCCCGAGCTGCGCCAGTGCCACGTCCTGCGTATGCAGGCTTGCTCTTTAACACAACAGCCCCTGCACCAGCCTCTACCCTGCAGTCGACACGCCCCCCCCGCCCTGTGCTGGGCTTCTGCTGCCAGCTTGAACCCAAGGCCCTGGCGTGACCCTGGCACGGCCCCACCAGACCCGCAGCAAAGGCTCTGCCCTGGCACCCAGCAGAGCTGCGGGGACAGCCAGCCAGCCACAGCACGATGTCCTTCCCCTGCCACTGAAACTGCCACACGGGCACGCAGGGGGAGGCTCTCAGGGGAGCAGAGGCCAAACGGAGATGGCAGGACCACCAGAGAGAAAGAGGCCAGATCAAGAGCGGGAGGCCCATGGCAGACTGGAGGCCAGACACAGCGTGGAAACCAAACCGAGCACGGGAGGCTGAAATGGGAATTGAGGCCCAGCACAAGGTGGGAGGTCAAACCAAGCTGGAAAGCCCATGGCAGACTAGGAGGCTAGACCGAGAGTGGGAGGCCTGTCACAGCGGAGGTCAAATCAAGCACAGAGCAGAGGCTGAACTAGCTGTGTGAAGCCCACCACGGAATGGGAGATGAAAACAAAAGCTGAGGACCATTGTAATGGAAAGCCAAAATATAGACTGGAGATTGAAATGATGGCGGCAGAACCTTTGTAGAGTGGAGGCCAAACTGCGAGCGGAAGACCAAAGGGCACATAGGAAGCCAAACCAACGAGACTTGGAGCCCGTTGCAGATTGGAGGCTGAAACGATGGTGGGAGGACGAAACGGGGAGTGTTGAGGCCCACTGCAGACTGGCAACCAAAACAAGGTTGGGAGGCCAAATAAGTAAGACTTGTGGCCCACAACAGAGCATAGGATGAAACGAGGGCAGGAGTCCTAACCATTAAGAATAGAGAGCCACTGAAGAGTGGGTGTCAAATGGAGGGAGGTACGCCAATTCCAAAGTGAAGGCCAAAATGAGGGCAGGAGACACACAAGGAAATGAAGGCCAGAGCAACCGTTGTAGGCACAGAAGGAAGTGGAGGCTGGACTGAGTGCTATAGGGACACATGAAGTGGAGGCCAGATCGAGCGTGGGAGGCCCGTTGCAAAGTGGGAGGCTGATCCAAGTGGGAGTCTGAACCCAGAGAAAAGGATGAATGAAGAGCAGGATACCAACATGAGCTTGGAGGCCAAATCCACAGCTGAGGCTGAACCAAGAGTGAATGCTGATAACTGAGTGGGAGGCACACAGAGGAGTGGACGGTGAACTGAACCTGTGACTGACCTCAGAATGAAGGCCAAACCTCGACTGGGAGGCACACAAGGAAGGCGAGGCCAAACTAGAGTGGGAGGACCATGGCAGAGGGATGGCTGAAGACAGAGTTGGAGGCTGAACCAAACATGGGAGGCAAGACTGAGTGTGGATGCCCACTGGACAGCAGAGGTTGGATTGAGTGTGGGAAGGCCCAGCTGCAGCATGCTGCTCCAGAGGGTGGAAGTCATAAACAGAGTCAGAGGCCCAGTATTTTCCCGCTCTTCCCTTCATATGGCATTCCTTGGGGAGATATATCATGACTGTGTCCACACCGGGAACCAGAGTGCCACCCATTCCCTGCCTCTGGGCACATTTGTGTCTTCCCAGGTGCGATGGCAGAACACTCACCACTTCCTACTCCCACACAGACCAGTTCTGCACCTCCCAGTAAAGCATCCAATCCGTGGATGAGGATGATGCTCATTTTTTTCCCCCAAACTCCTTTTTAACTTTTTTTTTTTTTTACCCAAATAAGTATACTTGCACTATGACAGCTAAACAGTGCACTCCCTGCAGATCCTAACATACAGCCCCTCTGTCAGCAAGAGATTCAAAGCAGACTTTAAGAGAGAGAGCTAGGCTCCCTTCTCTAACCTGGTTTAGCCTTCTTGGATAGTTTATGCCCAGGCAGCACAACATCCTGGAGGTTTATGCTAGGAATACCTACTGTCAGGCCAATCTCTGCAGTTCACATGAATTCACAGTTTGAAACCCCCGAGGCACACCCCCCTCCTCAGCCAGAGCCCAGGATCACTGCACATCCGCCGACTAGATCTAGTCTTAAAAACTGCAAAGCTCATCAGAAGTGCCTACTACAGCTCATCCATTTGCACGTACGCCCCATCAGTGTCACTCTACATACAGATCATCTCTGCATCAGCTCCTGCCTTATAGTCACAGACACTGCTCACATAATTGGGTCCTTTGCAATCTCCGTGGAAGAACTAGCCTTGGAACTTCACAGGAAGTCAGAAGTCAAGATGAGGGAATCTCAAGTGTTAGACTGTAAGGGACACCTTCAATTTGCATCCCTGATCCATACATTGGGAAGGAAATAATACTTCTGCCTTGAGGACAGACCAAAAACGTAACTAGGAATTTGTTTCATTGGTTAAGATCCAGTACGTTTGTTAAGCACTCATCTAATGTTAAAACAAACAACTCTTAACTGTGAAGCACCTGGAGTATGAACACTTTCCATCCATTTTCAAGTTACTCTGCACAGAAGGAAAAAACAAGCATTTTTTGAACGCTCACCTCTCAGGGTAGCTAGTAAAGATCAATTGTGACACATACTTTGAAGTTATGAAACTACTGTATGTAGGGTCTGACCTTTCCCCTCTCCCAGACTTATAGAGGAGAACAATACAATTAGTGGCAAAGCTCTACACTATGGTCAGAAATGCAAAGGACAACAATGAATTACAAGAATAGGATATTATGGAATAATATAGTACAGAATCAGTGTATAATAAAAACAAACAAAACCTCTGCAAATTTCTAGTACTACACAGTACTGATATCAGCTGCAGCCAAACCTAGATTTGCATCTGACCAAGCAGGATATTCCCTTGTAAGTTTTATCATCTTACACATCTATTATTTTCTCAATTGATACGCCCAAACACTACACAGTCAAAATAAAATGGTGACACAAGAATTTAAAAAGAAGATTTTTTATCCTAGCAGGAAGAGGCCAGAGTATGACCATTCAACATCTAAAACCCACAAACTTGTTTTTTTTTTTTTTTAAATTTAGTATTATATAGTAAAATTTGATTAGAACTCTGCAATGCTTGCCCGAGAAACAGAATGAGACGGTACTGATTTCATTATATTAATCACACAGAAAGAGCAGAGAAAAAGAGAGAACTTTTCTTGAAAGACCTTTTCAGAATCAATTAAGTCTTACAAAGAAATACAAATACTTCTCTTTCAGGTTTACTCTTGGAAAGTCTTGTTTTAACACAGAAATAAGCAAAGCCTAAATCTTGAACACGTGATACAACAAAATGGGTATAAGCTACTCATTATTTTCTAAGAAATGACACTTAAACATCTAAAAACCGCCAAAGGACCTTGTATTGATATTTGCTTCAAAGTTAAAGAGGTATAGTCAGAGTTGAGACCTTGAGATGTATTCAACTCATTCTGATGATGGAGGGTACTTTCTGCAAGCAGTGCAAGCTGGTAGCTCAGGCTGGTCAAACAGCAGCATAAAGGCTATGGGTTGTTCACCTTCAGCATTCATTAGTCTGTGCCACGTTAACATGTACGTGCTCAGGGTCCATTACTTCAGTCACAGCCCCTTCACAGCCAAAAATGGATGTTATTCTAGAGCTGCAAATGCAACGTGCTTTTCCTTTCTTTTGAATATGTAACTTGCAATTAGTTCAAGGATCCCAAATAAAACATAGTCTAAAAAGAAGCTGTCATGGACAGACTCATCTATCAAACAGTTTGCCTTGCTAAATGTGTCCTTTTGCAAGGTTGCATTTTATGCTCCCTTCTAGCAAATGAATTTGAGTAAAACTATATTTAAGTGTCCCACTACAAAAAGAGAACAGTGTTTAAAAAAAAAATTTAAGAAGCTGTACGAGGCTTCTTCAAATAGCAAATAGCTCACAGCAAAGACAGTGTCTTTGCAATAACATAAGCTTATAGAATGCATTTAATGTTTCTTGGTAACACTGCAATTTTTTTTCCCCTAGTCAGTACCGTAGCTAACGAAAATCCTAAGAACAGAGTTTTGTAGATCCTGATGGAACACCATTATAAACTTCCTTTATACACTCTCAGTGTCTTTAATCTTGCCCTGAAGGGAGTTTTGCCAAAAACAATTCCCATGCCTGATCAGCCTTTCGTCTATCAAGGTCAGCAGAAAGCAGGCTAGTTGACACTAAATGTATCAGTGAGCAATATGAATGGGTATCTGTTTGGATGCTTCAAGAACTCACTTCAAACAAACTAATGAATATCTGTAAGATAAACGGTCAAGCAGTATCAATTTGGATTGGTGCAAACTGACAGCCCTCAAAGAAAGCAGGCTTTAAAGCTAGGACCCAGTGAGCTTCATACGCCTCATGCAGTGCATTTTAGTCAGTAGGAGGAGTTATATATTGGCTAATGAAATATCAGTGAACGCCTGCCAAATTACTTTCCAAACAGCAACCAACTTGTCTTCTGGCTGTTTTCAATGTTACGCAGTTGAGCAAGTGATCTGGAGTAACTGCGTGCGGTGTTAAACGCTAAAGATTTTAGCCGTTGTGAAGTTAGAGAGAGGCAAGTATCCACAGCATGTGGCAGAAGAAACAGAAAGCGATGAAATACCACCTCATGCAAGCATGAAGGCTAGTCAGCATAAAAAGGGAGAAGAGAGCGGCATAATGGCTTCTAGGGAGATTGCCACCTCCTCCAGGTAAAAGACCAATCGGGAAGGTACTTAACCCTTCGTGTGCTTTCATCCCTTGACCAGGAAAGCGTGGAGGGGAAGGAAGGTAGAGATGAAGAGGAGGTCACAAACGCACTCCTCCCGATCTAAAAATGGGAAAGAGAAAAACACTCGGGAAAACCAAAAACAAAACACAAATAAATTCTTAAATGAAATAAAGGAACATTCTTAAAACCATGGAGATGATATAAAGCAAGAATGATTTTGAGAATTTGGCTAAGCCTGAGTGGACTTAATTCTTTCAAAATATAATTGACTTCACGTTAATTCTAATATTGATATTCCAGAAGTGCTAAATTCCACCAAGAATAAAATACACTCACCATAATACCAAATTAACTAACTCCACATAAATCAATGCTTCAGAACCGCTACTTCTATTCAAATTTCAATCCAAATGACCAAAGGACTTATACAAAGTAATTTAATGTCTCACAAACATTGCCACATACAAAAGAAGTCTGACATTTCTTGCTGCCAGAACTGCCTTTATATCAGCTTTCCAATATCATTTAAGATGATCCAGATTTCACAGTTTAAAGTTCTTATTAATTTAATTGAACGCAGGGAAAACCCCAGCATACAAATTTCTGCACTGATTCCCTGGTGCACTCAACTGTCTTCTTTG
Source organism: Dromas ardeola (assembly GCA_013398915.1). Lineage (NCBI taxonomy): Eukaryota > Metazoa > Chordata > Aves > Charadriiformes > Dromadidae > Dromas > Dromas ardeola. The sequence goes on from VYZM01006149.1 coordinate 26,652, forward strand.
GAATGTGCATGGAATATTTGCCCTCCCTCATGCCAAGGCAAAAAAACCATTAACTTCCAAAAATGTTTTAAAGGGCTAGTTGTTTATCTGGAAGGAAATACAAGACACAGCTACCGGCAGGGAAACACATTTAAACAAATCCGCAGATGTTAAATACACACCTAAAAAAAATATTGTCCCATATTTCTGCACACAGGGCAATCAAAAAAAAATGCCACAAAAAATTAACTTTAATAAGCACTAGGGTGTGTTGTGTCACTTAATCTAAAGTGTGAACACGCCAGTGCAGAATCCTTGTGGCTAATACAGAACTCCCTCTCCACTATTAGCACATCATACAGGAAAACATTAAACTAGAAGAATTTGTTCAACTAACAAGTCTAAACCATCTTCAGCCTCCAGTTCCAAACTAAGAAACTGGTGGCCTAGTGAAAAAGTTAGCTCCAATTTTATCTTATTTCTGAAAGGTGGTTCTGAAGTTCCACAAATTGGCACGTGCCTGTGTATCTCAAGATAGAAATCCATGAACTTTACCTACCTAGTATTCTTGGAATACTGTTTCCCCACCCCCCACCCTGGTTTTCAAACAGCCACACATTGATATTTGGCATATATATTGTAGTTCAAAGAAACAGCTGAGCAGAAGCCAAAAGCTCCGGTTTACATACTCCAGAATTGTTACAGCTTTTACTTTTCAAAACATCAAGCTCCTGCAGACATGTTAATACAGCAAACATTAACAATTCTTACAGTTCAAATTCACTCTGAAGCAGACAGTTGAGCAGCTTTGGTAAATGAGCATAGTTGGAATAGACAGTTGGAATAGAAAAGCTGAACATAAGAAGAAATGCAGAAGCATCAGCGGTTTTACTTACATGTGGAGGGAAAGGCTGGAGTCTTGTTATGCTTTCTTCTGGGTATGACACCTCTCCCATGGGGAGGTAGGGTTTCTGACCTGATCCAGTCTCATACATGGACATGGGTCTGCTACCCCGTGCAGATGGTCGCCGCTTTAAAGACGAATTGTTGGTGGGGTCTGTGTATTCAGAACCAGTTTGGACCTGATATATATTGGTTGTGGCCTGTCTTCTGAGGTTGGTATTTTCACTCTGTAGCGTTTGAAGCTGAAAGAAATGTTTAGCAGTGGGACTTTGTTTTTCTAATAGCAAGCGTCAAAAGCAAACTGACTATACAATACACGCTTGTCAGCTTTACTAGTAAATCCAGTTACTAGTAGCTGGGGTTTGATTTCTTTTTCCAAATTTACTTGACTTGCTTAATGTAAGCATAGAAACATCTATGTTCCAGATCTGGAAGTATTTATGTGCTGATTTTCAGCACTGTTTGCTGGGATACAAGCTAAATTAGATCTTAAAATTGGCTGTTGTAGTTAAAAAACACACAATCCATTTCTTCCAGCCTGGCTGTACTGGCACATGAATCGTATTAAGATAATGAGGTTGTGAGGGGAAGGACTGCCAACAAAGGTTTTTCAAGCAAAGTGATCCATTTCAGCAGTCAATACAAGAGCTTAAGAGGACTCTAACATAAGGCCTATGAAATCTGAAAATGCCAAAACTACAGCACAGATGCCAGAGGCGGCGCAAAGAAAACTAGAGCTTGCTCTGCAAAGCAAGAAGAGAGTTTAGCTTATGAAAATTAAGTATCAGCTACTGCTTTCTAAGAAGCCAACAAGAAATAATTTTAAAGCTTTTTATTATTATGTATTTGATGGGTAGTAAAAATGCAACAATTCTGATTTTTTTTTTGGTGGAGTTACTCGGAGTAAGTTTGCTATATTAACACATCATAAAGAAAAGATGTAAAAAAAAGTCAGTATCAGCAATTCACTAACAATAACTGAGTATAATATTTCAAACAGCTGATGGCCTTTTAAACAGGAAATTGCATATTTACTACTTGCATTTACTTTGCATCATATGAACCTTCAACAACATTATCTCTATTAAAAAAAAAATCCTTTTTTGCCTAGAGCACTTCCCAGAACTCTAACTCGAATGCACAGACTTCTATCAAGATAATTTGTGTGCTTTTTCTCCCCACTTTCTGTGTGCTCTGTAATAAGATGCATCAAGTTTTAAGATTTGAGGATCGGCCAGTAGCCAAAGTTTGACATTAAAGGCAATTAAATAGGTCAACTTTATGGTCTCCTTCTTCCAAACTTCTTCCCTATGTTATTAAGGTGCTTTTGGTGCAGTTTTAGCCAACAGTTAATGCAAACTCAGACCAAACTCTTAACCACCTATAAGCAAAAATCCACAGGCATAAAAAAAAAAAATTACTTTTTTCCATCAGAATGCCCATTAAAGTAATGGAACTATTTTCATTTTTATTTAGGAAGAATGTACTCTAAAGTGGCATTCATCAGCTATAGCTTTGCCTCTTCTTTAATTAGCATCTTTTGCTTAGTAATTGCCATGCAAAAGATTAGATACACAGTTGGCTAATAAGGTGATACATAAAATGCATAGATTTTTTTAGTTTATGACCTTCTAAGCCCTTGCTTAGAAAATAACACGAAAAAAATGATTAAAAAGAGAGATTCTTGAATGACAGCTATTGCATTAGAATTGCTGAAGTAGTACAAATATAGTGGTGTCTTGTCACAAATAACCCAGCAGAGAATTCCCATATTGTACTGAAGTTCCCAGTAGCTTAGAGTTAAGACAGCTGTTACCCCTTCCTCCCCCCCTACATTCTGCAGACGCATGGCTGTATCAATTCTTCACTGACCCAGAGCCACTAAACACTAGGTTAAAGAAGCCCCATAGCTACATACATCATCAGGACATAAAATTAGCGCAACTCATCTTCGAGGTGAGCGAGCCCCGGCTATGCCATCTTTCAAAACAGGTTCAACTGCAGCACAGCAATTGATCTGTCTTCTGCTACACCACATAAATATACAAAAGTCTCATTCATTCATAGGCCCTAAAGATTATTTTTTTAACCCTAAATAGACTGTATCTGTTTAAAGAAACTCAGTGTAAGTGAAAAGGTAATTCAATTGATGCAGAGAAATGCTTAACCAGTACAAGCTGTTAAAAGACCAAGGACACACCCTGAGATCTTTTAGGTTCCTCAGTATTCACCATTCCAAGAGATCTGAAAAGCTGAACACAATTGTAACAGAAGGATAGCAATTAATAGACAAAGATATTTGAATCTGCTGAATAAGCTTGGCCTCAGATGCTAAGAGCTCAACAGTTCCCACCATTCTCCAAAGCATCAGCCTTTTTGCTCCAAAACAACAGGGAAACAAGCTCTCGGCACAGGTTCGCCTCTGCAGGAGCACAGATTGAACAACTTTCTCTACAGGGAGAGCGCTTTCTGCAGCACATACTGAAAGTCTTGCAGTATTGTAATTATTTGGAAAGCAGAATTTTTAACACTAGGTAAAAGAATTAAGTTAAGGAAGCAGCCAGCCCTTTCTAGGCTAGCATGACAGACAGGATAGTGAACTCAATACAGATATAAACTCTCCTTTACCCCACAAAAATCTCAGTTTACCAGAACACTGGCAAAACATTCAACAAATGTTGATTTGTTCACATAAGGATTAAAAGGTCTGGCTTCCAAACTGGGTTTTTGGAGCTTTAAACTTGGGATTTTAGCAAAAAATGATCAGTTTTCTGCCTGTGTAAGATTATCTATACACAGTAACTCATATTGTAAATGAGATACCTCTACTTTATCTTTGTTAAGACAAAACCCACACTGAGGGTTTAAAGAAGTAATTGCGTTTACCACTATATCCTTTAAGTGCTACTGCCCACAGGTTCAAACGCAAGCAAACAAATAAATATTGGCCTCCTGGTATACAAAAACTTTATATTATATCGTCATTTTTTAGATTATTTTCTACTGCCAAACTGGATTAGGATTTTCATTTCCCTTCATTCCAGCTAGGATTATTAATTGAAAAAACACAACGTATTTACTGGAAAAGTTGGAAGTACATTATATAGATATATGCAGACAGGTAAAACGTGTGCTAGCACTTTCTTCCTCATTGTTGAAAACTGCTTATCTTGAAGCAAGACAGCAAAAACATACAAGACACACAACTGCCTCGTCACTTGGAAAACTTACAAAGTGAACTAAGCAGATCATCATCACCTCCACAAAAAACCCAAACATTCAAAGCATGTGCTGCACAGGTAGATTTATAGTCTCCTATCTGATTTTAAAGCAGCTCCATTTTAAAATACATTTTCTCACTATCCTAATACTGGGCTATTGCATCTTCAGTTTCAGCAGTTTTATTCTGGTCAACTTAAAATACGTCAAGAGATGAAGGGATTACACTATTGTGCCTGTTACCTTTTTCTGCATGATTCTCAGCTCATCGCTCAGGTTGATGTTCACTTTCATTAACTGCTGAATCTTCACCTCAGAAGCCACCAAAGCATTTTTAACTTGCATATATTCTTGGGCTGTCACTGGTCCATCTGATAAGTCTGAATCCAGGCTCTATAAACAGTAAGAGATCAATACTTACACCATTGGGAAACAGATTAAAAAGAAAACAAGACAATGAGATTTTGACAGCTTTTGATGCACTTACTTTAAAGGAAACATGGTTCAAATTAAGTTCAAATTAATAAGATCAATTAATTAAAATCATTTTAGTCCAACATGAAAGAAATTTGATGTCAATCAACTCTTAGCTCCTCTATGCACAAAAACATTTGTCTCAGCCTTTGTGATGCAATACTCTTTGGTAGGGTTTGTTTTTTTTTTTTAAACATGTAATAAAGAACCGGAAAGTCATAAAAGACTGATTACTAAATATCCAGTGTACATGTTACCAGAGAAGATTAAACTAGAACTACTAGGTTTACTGCCACTTGTTTACCATGCTACATTATTTCAGGAATGGTTTAAAACACTCAGTCACTATTGGACTGCTGTAAATATTCCTTCAGTAAATGTTTGTGAAACACCATGAAGTCACTGATTAAAACTGTTTTGGTAGATCCAATTATTTGCCATTAAATCTGTATCTGAACTCCAGACGTGGACAGTGGCGCATATTATTTTCTAGAGGAGCATTTTATTTACAATAAAAATTCCTTAAGACACAACACTTAACTTTAATAAAGTTCATAGACTGAGGCCTGATTCTGAAACAGATTTGAAAATTAATTAAAATACTCATTTTCTGGTCATTTATGCATGTTAAATCCCCTCCCATGGGGAAAGAGTCACTGCAGATTACCTTCATGAGTAAAATTTGGTGTGTGTATAAATGTTTCAAACCTACCTTCTGTCTGTTTGATTTAGCTGCATTTGTTTCAAGATCTGTATCTTCATCTGAAGCAACACTGTCATAATCAGGCTGGTCATTATCCTGACTTTCACTACTATGTTGATTGCTGATTGATTTGAGTATCAGTTCCACATTCTCTGTAGATCAACATACACCATTTAAAAATGTACTAGTAAGTTTGGAGAAGAAACAGAAGTGCATACTTTAAAAGTAATTTTAAAAAAATATCATTTCTTGTAAGTGTTTAGACAAGTTAAATGGGTGGGAATCATGCTTTAGCAGATTAATAAAATGCACATAAGGAAAAGAACCAAAACAAAACAGACTACACTGGACAAATGGATGTCAACATTCAAATGAAAAATACAGGCAAAAATTAAAAGTTGGAAAAGATTTTTTTGTATTTTCTCCCCAGTGGGAGAACTAGTGTTCAGATGTTGTTTCATTCCATTGTGGCTAGAACTATGTCTCGCTCTGGTTGTTGGCACAGGTATTTGTATTCCTTGATATCTATCATGCTCAAGAAATACAAAAAGTAAACATTTTTAGGCAAATTAGCAATAAGCTCAAGAGCATCTAAATTACAGCTAAGTCCTACATGTATAGAGCAGTCAGGAAAGCCAGCATCTAAACCACAGACAATATCCTAGCTGCCAATCAAAAGAAGCATCACTCTAAAGCTGTACAGCAGTATTCTGGAAAGTTTTACTATATTATCCTAAAAAAGATGTTCCTGAGTTGCACGTATCCCACTTGATTTAATTGTAGTACAAATACCAACCTTAGAGAAAAGTTCCCTGTACTTGGGCATTATTTTGGTGGCCTAATGCAGGTTGTCAATAGCCTGCTATCCACATGATTTAGTTCTTATCGTTTATAAAAACAGTATAAATCTCTTTCTTCATTCCTCTAGTACTCCTGAATGATGTCATGGTATTGATTAAACTACTGAAGAATTACACACAGAAGAGCCGACAACCAGAAGCATACTAACCTTTTGAACCAGCAAGAGGATTCCCCTGTTGTCTTCGTTTGGCATCACTTAAAATATCTATAACTAGCGTAGCAAATTCATGGGCGTTAAATCGAGCCAGTTTCTGTCTTCCCTGAATTACAGAATAATGCAGAAAAAGTAGTACATCTTGTATTAGATGAACAGCAGAGTTCCCAGGTAAAACTAAGGCTACGGCACCTAAAGTGAGTCGATTGTTCAATTACATTTATCACAAAAAGTGTGATTTAAATTATCCAGCTGCACACCCCAGGGCAGGGGAAATGTGAAACTAGTTTAATCTCTTTACAAGTAGATGCAACTCTTCTACAGTAATGAAGTACAGTAAAGCAATATTACTTAGAATACCAGGCCCATTAAATAAAAATAGTTTTACAGTATTAAGACAACTCCATACCTGATTCCTGGTTGAGGAATATTCAGGATTTACGGGAAGAAAAGGGACCACTGTGGTCTCTGTCACAAGCGTACTATGATTCTGAGTAGCAAGCCAAACTGCTCAGGGGAGAGAAGTGGGGGAAAAAAAAAAAAAAAAAAAAAGAGAGAGAATAACCTTCCTGTACTATTTGACAGTGTTCCTTGTCAAAGAATAAAAGACCACAATTTCAAACACAAACACAATCAATTCAAAGGAAGGCTTTTTTCCCCAGAGGGTTCTCTACTTTGTAAAAACACAAGATTTTTTCAATTAACGTCACCTTCAGACAATGCAAGGCAAAGAAACTGCCATTATCAGTAATTACTGAATACAAAAGTACTTTAAACAGAACATATGCTTGCAGTAGCATCTTGTATGTAATGTAACAATTCAAATTTATTTTATACAGATTCCAGAAAGCCTCATTCACCTGCATCTGTTTCCCTTCTGTCAACTTCATCATACACATCCATGGCAAGTTCTTCAAATAAGTGGTTGCTCAGCTAAGGGTAGAAGAGAATAATTACAGCTTGAAAATAAATGAAACTTAATAAGATCTCTGTAACACAGAAATACAAGAGCGCAACTCTGCTCTTGCTTGGCTGTTTTTCAGCCTATATAATTGCTTGTTTCTCAGTCTGCATAGTAAAGTTGGGCAAGCACTGTTCAGCAAGCACTGTTTAAGCAGACATGTACCACCACCTGATTGCTAGATACAGAGACAACACCACTATTCTTCACTTTTCCTTTACTGGTTAATGGATTATTTTTTTTTTCTGTCCTACCTGATCACAAAAGGACCTTGTGTATTTGGGGTGAAGTAGACCTATTGGGGAATTTGGTATCCAAATGCCACTGTAGATGTGGGCTTAACTGAACAGTGAAGGCTCACAAAATACTCGCACGTTTCAAATTGTGTTCCTACAGTAGATGGTTCAAGAAGATAGTTGTGTTTCGAAGAAGTGAGCTGTTGGAAGATTAGACATGAAATTAAATGTCACAGGGCTTTGTGGATGTCTCACTTATTGCTGTACAGTGCACTAACATTAGTAATGGGTACCAGACTTGGTAACTAACTGACAGTGTAAGCAAGCCTGAGTAGATGGATGATCTTCCTTCTCTGGCAAGCTGTACTGAAAAGGGTGAAAAACCTAACACTTTTTCTATGGTTTAGCTTTGTTTACAGGAAAACCAGTCCCACTTTTTCCAGAGTTTGAGTCCTAAATTCTTTACCAAAGAGCAACTGCCATCATTCTTGAACCCAGATAAAGCCAGTATGTTTACTTCTGTACTGGGTCCGGCTGGGATGGAATTAACTTTCTTCACAGGAGCCTATATGAAGCTTGCCGTGCTTTGGATTTGTGGCTAAACCAGTGTTGATAACACTGGCTTGTTCTGGCTACCGCTGAACAGTGCTTGCCCAACATCAAGGCATTCCCTTTTTTCCCCGACTCTGACCACCCCACCACCCAGCAGCAAGTAGGCTCGGGGTGGGCAGAAAGCTGGGAGGAGACACAGCCAGGACAGCTGATGTGAATCCACCAAAGCGATATTCCATACCATACCGTGGCATCTTCAGCAATAAAAACTGTGGTGGAGGAGTTAGTTTGGTTTTGGGCTGACAAGGTGACTGTTCAGAGACTAGCTGGGCAGTGGTCTGTCTGTGGGAGGCGTTGAGCAATGTCGTTTGCTTCACTTGCTTTTCTTTTCTCTTCCCTTCACCTATTAAACTGCCTTTATTTCAACCTATGAGTCTTCTTGCTTTTGCTCTTCCTATGCTCTTCCCAATCCTGCTGGGGGGAACTGTGTTGGTGCTGCGCTGCTGGCCAGGGTCAACCCACCACAACTTGAGAAAATACAATGCAAGAATCCATCTACTTCTAGCTAGTGATGCATTTAAAGTAGTTACTAGCAGCATGTTAACAGCAGAAAGCCAGTTCTAAAGTAGGATTCGCATTTGGTTTGTATTAATTACTACTTGAATACCAGTTCTACACACGCTGGTTTGCTTAGCTGGAATTTTTATGACCACTAGCATTACCTCTAGAGAAAAATGGACATTGTTGAATAGAAGAATATCACCAGGACTGATCTTTCCCCAACTGCAAATTTTTTATCCTTTGATACCATTTACTTCAGCTAAAAGCTTTAAGTAGAGGGAAAACATATCCCCACTCTATAATTTGTACAAGGATTTGGTCACCAACACTTCAATAAAAAAAAAAAACTAGTGAGCTGGCATTACTATCAACTAATTAGCAGACAGTAATGCACTATTCTGGCTTTCCAGAAAGTTAAAGGTAAATAGTAACATTTCACATACAGATTTATATAAAATACATGACAGCAAGATAAGTAAGAAAGTTTACAGTTCTGAACTGGGGAGACAGACCTAGAGATATTACCCCAAACAAGACCAACACATATTCATTCTCTGCCATGGATTTGTCATCATCTCTGCTTCTCCATTTCTGCCTATTTTCCTGTTTTTCTCCAGACTTTTAACTTGCTACAGAGTTGACATTTATTTATGCAGAAATTAATAGCAGCTGAAACCAGCTTGAAAGATGAAGTGCAGAGTTTGCCATGTCCAGACAAAGATGTGTCACACAGCACACCGCAAGGCTTACTTACAGACTGAAGCTTCTTCTTCGCTGCTTTTGCAAGTTCTGACAAATCTAGACTGCTATGAAAACAGAAAGTGATCATTACATCTACAGCATTTAATAGCTTGTTTAAATACAAATTATACATTTCAATAATTCAATTATTTAAATGCCACTTTTATTTGAAACTCCCTAATCTTTTAGTATTTTAATGTAGTTTTTAACACATGGATCTTACTAATATTGCTAATATACAAATTAGTATATTTTTAAGCTTTTCCAAAGAACAATCTTAAATTTAAAACTAAAGAATCCCAAAAATCCTTTGGAATATAAACACCTGCTCAATGAGCAGTCAAGTTGTAGGGCAACAAAATGCTTTCTGTAAGGAATCTGAACAATAGGATCATTCTGACCAAAACTTGAGACCACATAAAACACATAGGATTTGTTCCACTGGACTCTGCAGGAGGTAGGTGACCACCAGCCTGGCAAATGGCTACAGCAATAGGGCCATGCTTAAAATTATTTTGTACTGATTAGTAAATAATCTCTTCTACTAGTTTCCAGCTTTGAACATGAGGCACAAGATGAAAATTGTGCAGTTCAACAGAATTTGTCGTAAGACCAGCGGAGGACATCAGGCAGAGGTAAGGCAGTCAGGTTGTACTGCGGGCTCTGCAATCTGAGCAGCATCTTTGAACAAGTAATTTTCTCTAGATGTCAACTTCCTTCTCTGTGTGGCGAGGCAAACGATACTTACTCTGTTCTGCAAAATACTTTGCACTGAAAACACACAGTACTTTCTCAAATAGCTAAACACAGCATATCTAAAAAAAGTTACAGATGTTAACACTAAGTATTTTACCAACTATTACATAGTTTCTCTGTACAATTTTTATTTTATTACAGTTTTTCATATACATTTTGCAAGCAGTACGTTTAACAACAGTTTACTCACAGCCGCCTTATTTCCAATTGCATAGCGGTAAGAGAAAAACAGGGACTTATGGTTAATACTTGATATGTTTTACACAAATACAATTTCGTTGACCATAACCAAAAGTTAAAAGCACTTGGATCAAAGTATAAATATTTTCAGAGAAAAATGCAGCTTTCTTGCAAGTGTTAGTTTCAAAATGCTGTATCAGGAAACTAACTCAATTGGCCCTTACATTATTTACAACATCTGTTTCCCAGGAATCCCCATGTGTGTTCCCTTAATACAATTATCTCACCTTCCCCCTGCATTTTAACAAATACAGTCAACTTCTATAATTTTCTGATTTTGTTTAAATGCCAATATTTTTTTTCCTCAGGGAAAAAAAGCTTCCAAGATCAATAGAGGCACACATTAAAAAGTTAGAATGACAACAGGCTTGGAAGTTGTTTCAGAAAGGAAAAGAAACTTTATTATTATTATTAGGATTTTTTATTTCTATGTTTTCAGACATGCCATGGAATCAGCAACTTACCTGTCTGCCATCTGAGGTATAACAAAGTGCTGTCCGTTTTTATGCTCTAGAGTTGAAAACAAATTGCACTTTAATAGGTTGTTACTGGACTATAGCTTTTAATGTTGTCAGAATATACAGCTGGTATTCAGTTTTACTAAAAGACACAGTAATGAGAAACCCAAGATGACATGCAACAGGCAAACACAGAATAATTTATCTTGCATGTAATTACTCAATTTCCAATTACAGGAAGCTAGCAAGTCTTAAAAAAAGGTTCCTACCACAATTTCCCACTGTTATCAAAGATTCTAATTGAGGCTTATCAACTGTATTAAAATGCCATTAAAAAAAGTTCTAACACAGGTGCCTTCGCGGCACCTAATGGCTATAAATTTTTAAGTGTACTTGCATTCACAAGCTTAATTGAATACTCCCCTGCTTTTGCATTTCAATGGGAAGAAACTACTCAGAAGAGTTGCTAAACTATCTCCTGCAGACTATTCAACATTCACAACACTTATATTTTCCCTGCAATTCACTCCTTGAAGTTAAACAGTATTCATCTGATTTTCTATGTAGGTTTCTCCACTTTCAGGGGTATTCTATTCATAGAATACATATTTGTGGAAAAACAGAAAGGAACTTAATTTTTAACTTAGGTATACTTAAAATCCTGCAGTGTTATCTGAATTTTAACCGCATTATCACTAATCTTACATCTTACACTTTCTTTAGTTCTTCCTGTATAATTTATATAAAGTTAGAATACTTGAAATGCATATAAAAAGAGTAGTTACACTGACACAAACATTATATACCATAGTTTGAACTGTTCTATAATTAACACTAAAAGATCTTGGGAGTGTAGTTTTTTTCTGCTTACCTGGTTTCCTGCCACAGAGATAGAAAGCTAACCTGTCTGTGAGTTCATACTGAATTTCCACCAGGCGCTCTGCCAGTTCATGATGCCCGCCTTGTCTGGTTTACACACACACACACGATACACGAGTTATTCATTTTGAGACATACAAAAAATTTAAAAAGAAAGGTCAGAGAAGTAGATTTAGTACAAGCCAGTGTTCAACACCGCACATGTTCGAACGTATCAACACAGCACAGATTCACAGCAGGACTTTCAACAGTATGTTCCAGTGGGCAAAAAAAATATAGATAAACTTTTATGACCTTCCCAAAACAAGTCATCGAAAACTCCGAAAACTGATTTGCCTACTATCTGATTTGCTGTAGGAAAAAAAAAAAACAGATTATATAGGCTATTTTGAATACGTGTTTTACAATTTTCTAGACTGTTCCTGAACTCATGCAGCAAACTCACACAACTTCACATTTGATTAACAGCATTGAGAAACAGAAGTATTCCAGCATATTGCGTTCTGCAACCAAATGAACTTATTCAGTCTTCAGATTCCACGTATGGTCGCAATTCAAAAGCAATCACGGCAACGAGGATGCTTTTGTCTACACAAATGTGCAGCTTCTGGTTGATCAGTAATGTCCAATTTTGCATGTAAACACAAAAAATCTTCAATGCTGTGCTGCAAATCTTGCAGTGCCTCGTTACTGCCCAACTGATCAGCAGAGATACGTTTCATTTTCTTGACATGAATGTTGTCTGCCCTTGGGAAGCCTAGAGCCTTTCTAAAGTTAGGCTATCCTGAGAGTGCTGTTCTGCGACTGGACGCGCCTAACAGTTCACTGCCACCAAAAAGCCTGGTTCCACCCCCTGCTCCCTGACCCATCTGTGCTGTCTAGCCCTTTCCTACAGCAATTCCCTAGTTAATCTGCACTCCTGGAGCCTACTCAACTTGATGATCTTGCAGAAACTCCTGTCCTCAGATTATTTTTCTGTGAGCTACTAGATTGGCACAGCCTGTTTCATTGGGATCACAACTGTTGTCTCAAGCATCCAGGCTATGAACGATGAACATGCTTATTTATACTCTTTATGAATTTGCTCTTTCCGGAAAAAGTACTTATTAGCATTTAACAATCGAACTATTTTCAGGACAGAAACATATCTAAGCAGGTTCATAATGTGATTTAGGAACATCAGTCAATACATAAGAGCATCACATATGTCAGAGCATTCTACCTTGCATAGTCAACTGGAGTTTTTCCATTGGAATCTTGCGTGCCAGGATCAGCGCCATAAACCGCTAATAATTCTGCCTGTAAAGTCTGTCCTGCCTTAGCAGCAACATGGAGCGGGGTGTTTCCTTTCTCCTACAAGTTATTAAAAAAAATATCCACTTAATCAAGAGGTCTGAGTAGAAGAGTGAAATATAATGTGTACCAGCTGAAATCAGTATAAATATTACAAACTGTAAGAATTGATTGTATATCAAAATAATGAAAAAAGTGTTCATACAGGATGAAAGAAGTTGGCTTGAGCTCCTAAGGAGAGTAATCGCAAACACGTCTCCAGATTCCCTGTCCTTACACTGGAATGGAGTTGCTGAAAAAGAAGCAGAATTGTACTTAGTACAGCAGCGATAACTATTGATTCACCATTTGTTTTTTCAGCCATGCTTTCAGAAATGCGTATGCAAGAATTCTTGCTACAGCTGGTTTCTGTAAATGTTTTTATGAAAGTTAACCTAAATCAACGCCTCTCAGCCATCCACATCTCCAGTATGCATATACGTTACCAAAAAAATGTGGCTTCAAGTTGAAGTCAAGCTGCATTTGTTTACGTAATAGTGCTGAAGAACAGCAATAGTTATCTCAAGTCAAAAGCAATTAATTTAATTCAGTCAGATTGCACTGCTCTGTTACACACAAGTTGTAGCTTCCGCAGACTGCCAGAAGAAACATACTAACCTTACTAAGATCTTTGGCAGTAACACTGTCATCTTCACGGCATGGCAAGCGATGAACAAATGCTAACATCTGATATTTAGCTCTAATGAATTCTGCTTTATTGGGACTGTAAAGAGAAATCCAAGCAACAGAAGGGAAAGAAAATAAATATTGGTGCTTTCACAATAATACAGATGCTCTAGAAAAACGAAAATCCACATGTGAAGATTGCATTAGATCTTTGCTTGCTACTAGTAGCAAAAGTTAGACATGGAAAAAGACTTCCGTTAAAAAAACAACCCAATGCAGATTGGCTAACTACAAAGAGCATACTTTTGTTACAAACTTATAAACATCTGCAGACTGTAGGAGGTATTGTATATTTCTTAGAAGTTAACACTGAACTTAAAATTATGCCAGTTTAAGATCTATACTTACTACATGCAGTTATTTACATTTTAAAACAAAGCACCATATTCAGTGACAGAAATCTTCTCTCTTTTTTTTTAATTCATCAACCAAACTAAATCTCATTACTAGCATTGAGTTAACTGAAGCACGTGGCATGAGAATTAAAATTTTTTTCATTCAATTTCTAGTAAAGGTCCTCACTATTCAAAGCTAGAGGTCAGGAATCAATAGTTCAGAGAATTCAAGCAATGTTTTTCCTTTTGTGTGATAAATTTTAAAAAAAATTAATCACTGGGAATTTAAAAAGAAAAAGTGAACAAATAACTAGTTTACTCCTGTTCTCTTCCAGGAAGAAAATATACACAGGTCCCCATGGATACCTTGCTGCCTCTGTCACTGCTGAATAAAATAATCACACTTCTACAAGAATAAAAATTCTGTGATTTTCCACTTACTGTACTTTATCCTGTGGGCTAGCTTTGCGCCTTCCACTCATAACAGAGGCAGGGTCCAGCAATGAATGTTCCCATATGGAGTTAGCACCATTGTTATACAGTGTTTCAACCATCTGAAATCCAAAATGTAGACAAACAGGCAGTAAAGAAATCTAGCTGCACAGACTGACTAATCAAATAGCTATAATTATTTTTCAAGTGGACAGCAAGCCAACATATTCTGTGTGGCAGCATCCATAACCTACTGGGATATCAGAACCAGGCACACGCCTCAGAGGTTATTATGTGAAATGTAACAAGAACACCCTTAAAATTCTCTAGTCTTCCCAACAGCAGCTCTACTGAAAACAGAGGCTTGCTATATACTGAAAATTTAGGTTGAAGCAGACGCATCGCAGAAGTCTGAAAGAAAAGTTGAAGGTGACCTTCCAAAAGGCATCAAATTTAAAAGGCATAGACAATTCTGGTTTTAGCGGTCCACCATGGCAAAACATGAGAAATAAAGGGAGACTAACTTAGAAAAAGAAAGCTTAAAAGGCCCAGCCTCTCTCAAACAAAAGCTTAGCGATTTAAATGCCATTAAAAATGTAAAAAAAAAAATAAAAAAAATCTATTTTTAATGAAGGAAGACACAGTTTCACTTTTTACCTGCAGCAGTGTTGGAGGCCATGGTGTATGCTTGAGATGTCTCACTTGAGAGATATGACGCCCCAAACTTCGATGAACACTACAGCACTCATCACAGATCAGAATACCCCTGTTTATAGATGCCCAACAAGGATCTGAAAAAGAATACATTAATTACAACGCAGAAGGCAACATGACTTTGTATTTCAAACACAGAGTCTAAACCAAGAAGCCCTGCCTTCTAACCTTAGCTTTACTGCTTAGCCATTGTATGAGCTTGTAAATGTTACAAACGTGCTGGGCCTCTGAATGCTGGGGAAATAACACTCCTTGCACTTACTGGGGATGTAGGAGTCCAAGGACAGCAAGGAGACCGCTGTCAAAACTCTGAAAAAAGCCTCACTGTTCGCAGTTCTTCCTATGAAAATAGACTACTTTCCTTTGTAAGTGTAACAGAACACTAAATTTATTATCTTCTTTCAGGGCTTACGTGTCATTTAGCAGCGTCCTACAGAAATATTTCTAACAACAGTATCTACCTGCTCTTTTGAAAAACTCAGAAGTCTATGAATAAAAAAGCAGTAACAGTAGCCATGCTTTTTCACACACTACTCAGTCTTCAGTTCTATATTATTACAAAGTTTTTTTAACTTCCACATTAAATAATAAAAACACTCAAGAGTGTCACAGTAACAAAAGGCGCAAGATACATACGTGTCAAGTCATAGGCTCAGTAAAATCAAATACTGTCAAGCAAATTTACTTCAACTCTGAACAGATCCAAATTGAATTTGCTTATAAGCAAACCAGAAAGACAGCTGATGGAAGGTAAAAGTAGTAAATAACATATACTAGCTATTATATAGCTCCAAACATCAAAAAAATATAAAACTGAGTAGCAATGTTACATCAGATTGAAACTGAATACATGCACCACGGGACACCAAACTGAAATCCCTCTGCTGCTCTTAGCTCGGTCTTCAAAAGAAACTCCAGTTTTCTGTCAGTGACGAGGAACTCAACGTGCCAAGTACTCTCTATTAACTGAGCAGCAAGACAAATCTTCAGATCTACTGCAACCCAGGAGAAAGAAAAAGGAGTTCAAGATCTCCTCTATTTTGGAAAATTCTTCTTAATTTCAAACCAGAGGTGAGTTTGAGGCTAAAGAAGTGAGTACAACACAAACCTGGTATCTGATGAGAGATCTGCGTCCTGTCAGAATACATCTAAGCAATTGTGCATCATAAAAAAGTCTTCTCTGACCCATGCAATAAATTTACTGAATCCCTGAAACGTGAGATCTGATCATAGTTGTGGTTTTTAAGCAGAGTTGATGTTGTGTGTGCGCTGAAGGCAATGTAGGCAAACCTGTTCAAACCATAGGCCATGAGGGATGGGAGCATCTATTCACAGATGATAACTATCAGAGCCCAGAGCCAAATTAAAGCATATGTTTTGGAAAAAAAACCCCTAACCTAATTTAAAAAAACAAATTAATAACAAGCACGCAACCTCCTTATTAAATCATTCCATTATTTTAACAACTTTCACTTCTAAGAGGGAAAAAAATAACAATGAAATGAGATGCATTAGCGCTAACCTAACAACCTAAGACTGGAGGCAGCCTTCCAGATTAATGAGCCTAGTCCCTTTTCATTACAGACAACCTTATCACACACTCATTCATAAACTAATAGGATTCTTCTGAAAGCCATTATGTTTCTTGTTTCAATCACTAGTTACAGCTGCTTTTGAACCCCACTGTTTTGACTAACATAATCAGGTTTTTTTCTTTACACCCATCTAAATATCTAATTTAACAGGGCCCAAACAACAGCCATTTAGCCATGACAAAGAAAGCTGCTGTTTATTTGGTCATTTCATAGCAGAAATGGGGCTTTAAAATTCTTCTGAAGAAAAAAAGCTGAGGCCTTGCTTGTAATTTCAGCTTGTACATTCTCCTTAAAAGAAATCACATTGATGAAAGAGTCCACGTTTATGTAGAATCTGTCAAAAACTGGCACCATTGGAAACATGGATGGTGTGTTGCAAGAAAAGATGACAATAAAAGAAAAAAAAAAGAAAAAGACAACAGGCAGATTTGGCAAGGGAACTGAAGAGTTCAGCACAGTGGGCCAAGATAACACTCTTTCCTCCTACCAAGTGTTGGGGAGGCCAGAGAGATGACCGACAGCAGCTCGGAAGCACAAACGATGGGGAGCTGAGCGGATTCGACAGCGTGCATGGTGGCGAGCGGACTGATCAAAAAGCGGTGGAACGTTAAGCACTGCAACCTGTTTTCTGAGTCACACTGGTTTAACTGAAGGAGTTTTTTTTAATTGTTGTTGTTACATTTAGTTGTTCTCAAGTAACAGATGGGGATGGGAAAGGGAGAAGCAACACAGTGCTAGATAGTCTGAAGATACAGAGAGCATGCTATCAGGTTATGGGAAAATTGATGTTTCAGGTTTAAGTTTAACTACATTAAGTGTCTGTGCTGGAATTTATTTGAATCATTTTTAAGAGATCCAGTTATGGACACAATCAAAATATGGTTAAGGTGATACCAAAATACAATGGGGAGAAGCAAGAAAGATAGGTCAAATCTGTTTTCAGAGTGATTCAAAACAGGATGTGTGTGATGAAGACAAGCCTGAACCGTGTGAACAGTGAACTCCTGCCTGAGAATAGGAAGTGTACCAGAAAAGCACATGTAAAATCACCTCATGTAAAAGAAAGCTATTCCTCCTTCGCCACAGAAATGAAGTGTCTATTGATGAAGCTCAAGGGGCAAGTACTAATTACCCCAGCAGCCAGGCATCCTGCACTTGCTACACCTCATCTGGGTGAAAAGGCTGCATTTCCCCCAGGTCTCTGGACACAGCTGCACACGTTGCAGCTCCCAAACACCCCTCTGACAAATTCTCTCCAGTTTAAGTAAAAGAAGGGTTTGAATTTTTTTTAATTTAAGAAAGGATTAAGTTTAGATTTCTTTATATATATGGATAAGCCAGCAGATTTCTTCAGCACGACCAAGCAAACATCTGACAATGCCATAGTGTCACAACACAACAAAATAAAAGGCTGGCTTACAAGATTACCCTAATAGCAATTCTGATACATTGCATACTCCTGACAAGCTTAACGAATACAAACACAGTAAAACAACTTTATCTCAGAGTCATAACACCACTGATGTTTAAAAGCATAGATATGCTACTTTGTATGAGATAGGGACAACTGCCTACCTAAGATATGCAAGCTCTATTTATTGTGAAAACAAAATTCTGTGAAGACAAAAGTAACTAGCTGGGAGTTAATCTGGGATTTTTATTATTTTTACTCTTTCTTTTCTTTTTTTTTTTTTTAAACAGAATTCCCATTTTACAGAAGTTGTTATCCCCTCTCCCACATCATACCTTCTGGCCATTCAAACGTTATCAACGTTACAGCGTTTCAATTCATTTCAGTACGTACATGAGTAACTATATTGGAAGAACCAGCACAAAGTATGAACAACGAAAACATAATTCTGAGAAGGAAACACAAAAAAACAACAAAAAACCACAACCATCTAAACTGGACAGTTTTAAATACAAGAACAGCAAGACTACAGATGGCCAGAAAAGGAGGCACAACTGACCCTCTAAAAACATTTGTTTCAATAAACTCTCAAATTTATCTGCAGCATAAGACAGACAACGTGCATGTCAACACCAAACATATGTTGCTCAAGGAACATTCTCAATCCGAGCCTATCCGACACTTCAGAACACCTTTTCTTGGGAAAGCCTGGGATCCCTAAGCTCAGCTCAGGCCGTGGGACGAGTCGTGCACTTAACAAGTTTAAATTTTACTTTTCCCTGAGCCTCAGAACACGGGATGCCTCCAAAGCCATCTTCATCTTCACAAGCCCCCCCACAAGGGACAAGGCCGCTGTCCCTTTCAGTGACACAACCTATGCTTTCCTTCCACCTTTCCACTCTGTGGCTGTGATGTACTTTAAAAAGGCAGGATGGACCAGCTGGACCACTTCTTTAACCCAACGTTCCTCCTTTTGAGGCTGAGGGGATCCAGATTTAGGTACGACCAGAACGTCGTCCATGGGCCGTTCCCCGACGGTCTGGACCCGGCCCCAGAGCTGAGAGGGGGCTTTAAAACTACAACAACACCAGCTTTGAAACTACAACGACAGCAAACTGAAGGGAGGGCTGAGCGCACCATCGCTTGGTCTGAGAACGGCACCTTCAGGAAAAAAAAGGCCCGATACGGACCAAACCGCTGGAAAACGCCTCCAAACCCGGCAAAAGCGGCTTCCCCGCCGAGGAAGGGCCGCTACATGGCGGTGAC
>VYZM01006149.1:47033-64628 GCA_013398915.1 Dromas ardeola
GGCTGAGAGGAACCGGGGGGGAGCTCCCCCCCCGCACCCGCTGCGCTGTGGTCCGTCCCGGCCGCTGCCCTGCAGAGACAGGAAGGAGGGACGCGGGGGTGAGGCGGTGGGCGGCCGGGTGTGTGGGGCTGGGAAGGCCGGGGGATCCCAGGGGCAGGGCAGGCCCTCGGGAGTGTGGGTCTGTAAGGGGGTGCCCAGGAAAGAGGGACCCCCAGATTGTGGGGAGACCAGGAGCAGGGGTCCCCCAGGAATGGGGGACTCTGGGGGGCGCCAGGAGCAGGGGAGGCCCTGAGAGTGTGGGGCTGAGGTGGGGGGGCGCGTGTGCGCGCCCGAGGGGGGGTGTGTGTGCGCCNCCAGGAGCAGAGGACCCCAGGAGTGTGGGGCTGTGGGAGGCAGGAGGAGCAGGGAAGATTCCCGAGAGCGTGGGGCTGTGGGGAGGTGCCCAGGAGCAGGGGAATCCCAGGCTGCGGGGGAGTCCCACGAGTGGGGGGCTGTGGAGGCACCAGGAGCAGGGGAGATTCCCTCAAGTGTGGGGCTGTGAACGGGTGCCCAGGAGCAGGGGAGACCCCCAAGAGTGTGGGGTTAAGGACAGAGGGGCTGTGCCCAGGAGCAGGGAACCCCTAGGAACGTGATTTTGCATGGGACGCCCCTCGGAGCAGGGTGAAGAGTTCCTAGGGGGTTGTGGCCTGGTGTTCTCCCCCCCACACCTGGGGCAGGTGGGTGCCAGGAGAGAGGAGAAGCTCACAGGGTGAGGGTTTGAGTGATTTGGGGTCTCTAAAAGAAAGAGAGGGGGAACAGTGAGGGTAGGCACCCTGCTTCCCCCGCTCCTGCAGGTGTGTGGCATGATGAGTTCCCCTGGCAGGGCCAGCAGTGCGTTTCCCCTGCACGTCCTGGTCTGGAATAATGACTACAGGCGGCTGGATGAGGAGCTGCAGGACAAGGTAACCGGGATTCTCGGGTGATAGAGGTGCTGCTGTGGGGCTGGTGGCCCCAGAAGAGCTTGTGCCATGGCACAGGGCTTGGTGCCCCTCGCTTACTGCCTTTCTAGGGAGAAGTAACCTTGATGGTCTGTCTGCCGGGCTTGTGGGATTGCTGCGCTACCTTCTCTTTACCTATTTATTTGTGGTTGCGGGAGTGATGTAAGAAGGTACAGGAATATACTTTTGGTTGTGTAAGATATTAAATGTTGACTTCTTATCTGTAAAGCTGTGCTCAGCATTCGAGTGCAGGTTGCAGGATAGCTCTATAGAAAGTATCATTTAGAAAGACATTGAAACAAATCAGGAAGAGCAGATATGATGGACATTAATTTTTTTTCATGGGCCAGAAAAGCAATAAATATTGCTTACCTTAATGGGAAGTCAACATGCAGGAAAGGTGGCTGCTGCTGCCAAAGATTAAACCAGCCTCCAGCTTGCTGAGGACCAGCAGTTATGGCTTCATTGCTGTCCAAGACTGTGGGGGCAGCATTTTTATACTGGCTGGAATGTTTTCAGCATCTCTGGTAAAAAAAAATGGATCAATTGTTTCATGCTGTAGAGCAGAAAAATACAAAGCTGTGTTCCCTCTCTGGGACAGCTAAGCGAGAAATGGTGATGACGTAAGGAAATGGCCTGAAAAGCTGCAGCAGAGCTCGAGCAGCAAACATCTTTTTTGCTGAGATGCTGTGTAAGACCTCTGACATTCGCTAGCATGGAGTATAGTTTGCAGAAGCAGAGGATATTAATTACATTATACCTGACACCACAAGTATATGAGCCAAAGATAGCTGTGCCACCTCCTGACTGGTGACTATCATCTGCAATTCTAACAGTACACCACAGTTTACTAATGCTTGCTTAGAGCATGCTTCTGTCCTGTTTTTAGGAGAATCTTTGGAATGCCGTTACTTTTTATCTAATTCATGTGATCTTATTTCTTAACAAAATCTTTAACCTTACTGGCACGTTGCTTCTGTGTATTTATTTCTGTTTCAGTAATGTTCTCGCCTGTAAAAGTTTGCCATTAAATAGGGATCGTTCTGCTTCTTGTTAAGTCTGAGACTGCAGTTCACACCTGTGAAGTGCTGTTTCCTACCTCAAGTACTTTATACTGTAAGGAAATGAGCAACATCTTAAAATGGAATATGTCTGTCTCTTACTTCCTTTATCTGCTTTTAAATAAATTATTTTTTTAAAGTATTCCAAAGATATGTTTCCTCCTGCTTCCTTGGGATAAGCTTCTTGCTGTCGGAGGGGTGCGTGAGGGAATCAAAAGACAGCCAGCTGCACTTGGTATGGCAAACGGTGGGGAGAATGTGTGGTTACCGGTTAACAGCAGCAAAGACAATCGGGAGGGACGCCTTAGAGTCCTTTACCTGTCAGTGCAGCAGGCATTGGAGCTGTAGGAAGTGGGGAAGCAAATTAATTGGTATTCCACCACAGAAGTGAAAAGAGAATGCTTTAAAATGAAGCTTTCCCTACTCTGTGTGTGATCTTTCCAACTTAATGCTGTCAGATAACCGCGTTAACTTGCATAATAACTTTCCTTTCTTATTCTGCTATTGACTTTCCCCTTTTCCTTTAGTTATAGATGCTCTTCTGTTTCAAATCTCTAAGCTAATAGTGAAAAATATGTAAGGTATGAGTATGTTGTGCTTGCATGTTTTGGATATTTATGCCTGTGTAGTTTTTTTCTTTTTTTTTTAGTGACTTGTAGAAAATGCACTCGCTCTTCATTGTGCTGTGTGTGTCAGTCAGATGGATGCTTTGTAAAATACCATTTGCTTCTATGCTTTCAAAAAGTGCTATACAAAATTGGTGTTGTATGCCCTGTTACTTTTTTTTTCCTCCCTCTCCCTCATTATGTTGTGTAATGTTAAACCCTCTATTGGTCTCTCAGGCCGTTGACTGTCCATGGTGCAATGCACACAGACTAGAACTCCTGTCATCTCCTGAAAGAGACCCCTTCTGAAGGGAGACAGAAGGAGAAATAATTCCAGAAAAAGAAATGAGAAGCATCAACAAGAACTCAGTCCTGTCTTACAGTGCTACCAGTTCTTACCATGTCCGTTTTATAGGCCCTCTTCTGCTTCTCTTTTTATTTCAGTGGGGAAGTAAGATCGCACTGTACGGAGTGCGGAAGGGCAGTACAGTAGTGTTTGAAGACTGAGTTGGCAGCGCACCACAGACTGATACGTGGGAGTAGCTAGGGAATATTGACTCTAGGATTACTACTGACAAGCTTTGTTTATATAAACTCAGTGCGCACAGATTAGTTGTGTTTGATAGGACAGCTTCAGCATTATTTCTCTCTTGGATACTCAACAGGATGTTGATCAACGTGATCCACGAGGCCGGACCTTGTTGCATCTTGCTGTTTCCTTGGGTTACATAGAATCTGCCAAAGTCCTCCTTCAACACAAAGCAGACGTAACTAAAGAGAATGCACAGGGATGGACAGGTAAAGATAACTTGGAAACCAGAAGTTGCGTGTTAATACTTTTCAGTTGTAGGTGTTGTATTTTGACTGCTTTTACGTTGCGTGTTTTGTTCAGAAAGCAAACAGAAACTAGCTTGTGTCTGGATATCTTTCAGTTTTACATGAGGCTGTCAGTACAGGAGATCCAGAGATGGTACAAATGATTCTGCAGCATCGGGACTACCAGCAGACTTCTATGACACTTGGAGGAGTTCCCGAATTACTCCAAAAGATTAATGAGGTAATTATTTAGTTCAACCCTCTTACTCCAGGCTGTAATTCTCATTCAAGTAGTTCAGGTAAGTAAACTGAAATCAGATGGGAAATCGTGTTCTTTGTTTCAACTTGCGTATTCCATAGCACTGTGGGAGGTGGAGACTTTTTCCTTGACTTACTTTGAAATCCGTAGTCATGAACCCCCAACATTGGAGGCTGAATTTTGAAGGTGTTACTGCTGCTATAGTAACATAAGGAAGAATAGCTCATCAGAAAGCAGCAGCGGTAGGCCAATGTTTTTATGTTTGTTAGTTTCAATTTCATTTTTTTAACATTCATTTATCATGTCTCGAGTTCTGTTCTTTTTGTTTTCCTTTATCTAAAATGTTCATGAGAAATGCTATACTGAATGTTAGGTTAAAACTATTTCATGGAGTATTCATAAAGTATTTTCCTTTTCCAGACTCCTGACTTTTATGTGGAAATGAAATGGGAGTTCACTAGCTGGGGTAAGAAACCTGGTCATCGTTACATCCTCTAAACTCTAGACAAAAGGGACTTGCTTATGTACAAATATGTCAAAAGATAGGCAGAGAAATATCTCCCCCACACAATACTTATCTTTTCACCTGTCAAAGTAACTTTTTATATTTTTGTTGCACAGTTATTCTGTTTCCTGTTTTTTTGGTTTGTTGGGCTTTTGGTTGTATTTTTTGGTTTTTTGTTTTTTTTTTTAAATGGAGCCTTTAGCCGTTGCTAACATTGCTGAAGACTTTTCTCGGGGTTTTGTTTACCAATCTCTGGCTATGAACAATTAAGAGATATTTCATGCACAGACTACTTGGGAAGTACCTGCTTTTCTTTTAAAGGAGTGAACGCTAGGCCTTACCGTTGACTCTATTTTCCAAACACCTAACTATTAAGACTGCTAGGAGGTAGGGTTTATGCCATTTCACATCTTTTATTCTGAACTAATATCTTTTCCTTTTCATGTTCACCTTTAAATTAAATTGGTGGGTTTTGTCCCTAAGCTGATTGCTCTTAACGTTAAAGAGGATCAGTATCTCACCTCCTCTGGAATAATAATCATAGTACTGAGCAATCCTGTATGAGGGATATAGCTTCAGCTTGAGTTCAGATTTCCTGTGTGCTTAGCCTCCTGAGTATTTTCTGTTTACATTTTTCTCATTTTCTTTTGCAGTCCCACTGGTTTCTAGAGTTTGTCCGAGTGATGTCTGCCGCATCTGGAAAAGTGGTGCCAAGCTGCGTGTCGATATCACTTTACTGGGCTTTGAAAATATGAGCTGGGAGAGAGGAAGGCGTAGTTTAATTTTCAAGGGAGAAGGTAAATATTTTGGCATGTCTCCACCACTGATTACCAAATACTATGTCAACCACAATGAGAAACCCTAATTTTGCTCAAAGAGACCTGTTAAGGCTGAGTACTGAATTTTAAAAAAGTTTTCTACTTATATTCTGTGAGTGTCTCATAGAGATACTGTTTTGTGATTTAACATAATAGCTTGATTTCTTTCCTTTGAGTAAATCTGAGGTAAAAATTTGGTAACAGGACTAAAATTTGACTTGAATATAGTTTCTCACTGTGGAAAACGGTCACTAAGTTTTTTAGATTGAGATGTACCATTTCCAACAGATACTGGAGGCTGGGCAGAACTAATTGAGATAAATCATGACGATAAGTTTGTTACAACGGAGCGTTTTGAGATTTCCCAACACATGAAGCGTTTGACATTGGGATCTATGACACCAAAAAGAAAAGATGTGGAAAGACGCCTTACCTCTCCAATTATTAATACGTGCCTTGATACAAAAAATATTGCTTTTGAAAGGTAAGATACAAAGTGTCTCGTAACAAATAAACACTTCAAGATTATGCATGGTCATACTTGCAATACTGCTTTAAAGACAAACTCTCAAAAGCCCTGGTAATAAAAACTTTTAAAGCTAGATCTGAAATTACTTTAAACTTCACATACCATTAGGCAAGGAAATTTGGCTTGGTCAGCTTGCCACTATTGCTTGGCAAAAAGTTTCCAGTTGAAAGAACTGATTTGCAGAAGGCTTCCGGTTTATCATATTAGTGAGATCAATGTTAATGTCTCATTACAAGCTTGTATTTCACCCAAATCTACATGTGTAGTGCTGAAACTAATGGGCAAGAACTTGCATCTTGTAGCTAAGTCAGTCAAATCTCACATTAATACTTTAAATAAAAATACGTGTATAGCGTGTCTTTCCACAGACAGATCTTGGTCTTCCTTGTTTACTACATGTTTATGCAGGTATCTGCCAGCTTAGTCAATCTGTTTTACGAAGCTCCTTTTGGAGTGCTCTGTGATGCAGTAAACAACCCCCATGATCATACAAAACCAATCTTTTCAAAGTGAGATGTATAATTCCAGCATCTTTCTCCTGAATTATTTTGTACCCTTTCAAAGCTGCCCAGAATCACAGTCCTTGTGATGTTCACTGGGCCTTAGTAACTGCAGCATCTACACGTCCAGAAACGAAGATTTCCTAGACAGAAGTATTCCTACCATCCAGTTCCCCAAATTGCAATGACAGGTTGTTTCCGAAATCAAGCTGTATGTTAAAAGCTGCCATGCCCAGGCTGTCAGGCAAACTAATTGGGTAAGTTTTTAGGCTGTCATCCTCCTCTGTGGCTCAGGTATCCACATTTTAATCTAAAATCTCTGTCTGAGCCTCTGGGCTTTGGCCGTGGACTGCGTAAGAACAGAAAAAGCGTCAGCGTGACTTCCTCATCCCTCTTGTGATAGGTGTGTGTGAGGACAGATTGACCTGTGCTTTTGGCTGGGGTTAAAATAAAATAACCTATCAAATGTTTAAAAATAACTTTAGAAAAATGGGCTGGGGATTGTGTAGAAATGCAACTGTATAGACACTTGTGGTGTTCACTTCTTGTCAGAACCACATCTGGATTCTGGGTATGGAGGACAGAAAAAGCAGAAGGCGTAAATGGTTATGAAGCAAAGGTAAAGCCCATTCTATATAATTAAGAAGTGTTATAGCTAACTGATGTGTGATTGTGTTTTTCCTTTATTTCCTGAACATTTCAGGTTCTAAACTCGCATCAAGAGCTTTATTGTGTTGCCAGCAGAACTGGGCAGTTGAGAGGAACTTCAAGGCTGCTAAGCTTGTGCAGGAACGTCAGCGGGGGCTTTAGGGGAGAGGGACGATCAAAGCATTTCAGGAGAAGAGGGGTGAAAGATTTAGCATAACTGCTAGAACTCCATTCCCTCCGAAAACTGGAATTGAATTAATTCGTGCTTAAAAGGCGAGGAACCCACTGGTGAAGTGCCTTGAGCACTCGCTCCTAACAGTATTGCAAGGAAATGACAGCCTCCTGCTGCCATGAGTTGCATCATGAATTCAAGTAATAAAAGACTGCTGGTAAATTAAAGACCCTGACCATGCTCATGGGTCATACAGTTGCTTAGATTTGTTCCATGTCACAGTGGTTTTCTCTTCCATTTCACTTTAGTGAAATATTTTTGAAGATGGCTTTACAGGCTTGTCGTTTTAGGAATTTAAGTTAAGAATCACAAGAATTAACTTCCCTGATTTATAAGTCTGTGTTTACTCTGGGTTTTAGAATTTGTGCATAAACCATGTTTTATGATTTCATTTAACCAAAGAATAAATGCTGAATAGCTTTCTACATTTAGATGAAGATTTTTCTCATAAGACTGCTGGACTATTCAGTTGGACATTGGGATTCATTAATGTTCCTGCAGAATTAAACTATCACTAAATTTCATTTGGAAGGTCTTACGAGTGACCTCTGTTTAGAACTAGCGTTATCTGACTTTCCTTCCCTGTTCTCTTTTAAAATCTCTGCCCAGGTGGGGATTCTTTCCAGCAAGCTTGAAAATGCCCGTCTAGTTTTGAGGTTGGTTTAGTTAGTTACAAAAGTGTATTTACAAGTGTGTAAATGTGCTTTCCAGGAACTTGGTTGAAAGGCTGACTTCTGTTGCCATCCAAGTCGATGACCGATCTCCTTTGCTGTTCCTTTGGCACAGGATGCTGGCGAGATTAATACTGTCTGGAGATACTCTGGTGTATGATTTGCAGGGTTTCTTATTTTGCCAGCTTGCCCAGCAGGTGGCATCTAGTTTCAGCCTTGTCATGAATCTGTCAAGAATATATTACGTAGGATTTCCATTATACCAAAGCAAATAGAAAAATCAAAGTGCAGCATTTCCTGTTTATCACCAGTATGTTAAAGATTAAATCTTTGTCAATGAGAGGCAGATATATGCTGCTTTATCTTGTCTTTAGATTTGTGTACATGGTGTTTTACTAGAGAGAATGCTCTTTTTTTAACCTATGCTGCTTTTTGGTTTTTGTCCCTATACCTTTTTTCTTTTTTTAAAGGTATACGTTGCAAACAATGTGAATGTGGTCACAAAAATACGAACGGAACATTTAACAGAAGAGGAGAAGAAAAGATACAAAGGTAGTTTTTGTAAAGGATAACTGGAAATAAGTAGAACCTTTTGGCTCTCTGATACCTCGTCTGTGTGACTGCAGAGGAACTCGACAGATAGACAAGGGAAATACTTTTCTTGCTGACTTTACCCTGCTTTACTTTCACATGTTGTGTGTCTGAGGTAGCTCATTGCTTGACTCCTAGCCTGCAAAGGAATCAGTATTTGTCCTAGCTGTATTTGGAGGGAAGAAGAACCCTTCAAAACTGTTGAAAGTTTATTGAAAGCTTTAAAAAGCTGCATGTTTCCATGCTGTTTCCTGCCCTGGAATGTATTAATGTGTTTTCCTTGCTTTGGCCATGATTACAAGATTCATGTAGGCTTTGTTTGCTTGGACCTTTTGTTTTGTTTTGGTCCACTAATTTCTTCTAGTAACTTTTTATGGAAACACTGCCCTTCATTGGCCTGCCTTGCCCAGGAGGGGAGGCACGGTGAATGATACAGCTGTCTGCTCATGACAGAAACCACTAAAAAATCTTTGCCTCTTTTCTGTGTATTGTACCCGTTTTCTACCGTCACCTTTAGGCCCTGGGTTTGTCTGGTAAAGCTTACAGGAAATGTGAATGGCTTATTTCACTTTGGGTTAGAAGCCTTGCTTGTCAGCCCAGTGTATAGGTAAATTTTACTGCTAATTAATAGTAATAGATTTTTTGTTTTTTCCCTCCTGTTATCTGAAGCTGACAGGAACCCCCTGGAATCATTTCTGGGTACGGTGGAGCACGAGTATGGTGCTCAGGTGAGTGTCTTTGCAGTGACCTGTTTTGACATCAGCGCAGAAATCTGTGCCGATAGGAATTGTAGGTGTGTGGAATTGCCTCTTGTTTCCTTAGTTTGGCAGCAATTTTGATTATGAGATTTAAATTTTCCTTGAGGATGTTTTTGTTTGTTTTAAGCACTCAAATGCTCTGTATGAGTAGCAGGTACCTCCTTCTGAACACTCTTATGAAAAAGATGTAGAATCCGTTAGTACAGTAAGAGCTGGGGCATGGCAATAAATCTGAGCAAGCGCAGATCTTAGCAGCAACCCACCAGTAATCTGGGAAGACTTGTCCACGGACCTGCCTTGGGTGGGAGACAGTCCTAGCGTGGTGATGACCAGACAAAGAAATGATAAGAGGATGAAGTGACGTATTAGCACACTGCTCTTCAGCAACTCGGGGAAAAGCCATGTATCCCCTGCTGTTCTGAAATTTGTTGATAATGATTTTGATACAAATTTAGCAACTGCCTTGCATCTGCATTAAGTAAAATAGATAATAGATTCAGCAACTGCTGGCTCTGTATCAGGATGGCGTTGCAGATCTTACACGGATCTAGAGGTTTTTCTTTAAAATACCCCATCAAAGTTTTGCCTTTAATAAAGGGTTTGGAGCCTAGAAATGCTGTAGCTTATGTTTGCATCACCGGTCAGTTTCTAGCTTTAAAGTATTTAAGTAGATTTCCCTGTGTCTAAAATGCTTGGAGATTTTTAACCTCAATAGAAAGCAGTCTAAACATCTGCCCTTGTATTAATGGCTGTGTCTAAAATAGAGAATGCCTTACTTCACAGGAGGTAGCTTAAAAGTTTCTTATAGCAGCCACTGTCTATTTGTTCTGTACTTTTGTGTTGGTTTTGTTTTTTTTTTTTTATCTTGTTTTTCGTTATAGAGTACGACCAAGACAACAGAGTATGCCACAAGTAATAATCCTACTGCTATTACTCTGGAAGAATACTTCGACCCAGAATTTGATTTGAAAGGTAGAGACATAGGAAGACCGAAAGAAGTCACCATTCGAACGCAGAAGTGAGAAATAAAATTTTAACTATTTCTAATTTGTCTCTTCCCAATCGTCTGATCTCTGGAAACCATTTTTACAAATATCCACTGTGGTTTTTCCCCAGCTTTCAACATTAATCAGAAGAGAGATCTTGAATTATTCAGCTACAGTGTAATTCTTCTTCCACTAAGTCAAACATTTGGACTGGTGCTGTATCTTGTTAGTAACCTTCTGTGCTTTGCCTTTAGTCTGTCCAGGAACGCGGTTCGGTTTCTCAGAGCAGTAACTGTTCTGACTTTGTGAAATGTATGAAGCAGGTGACAATGTTATATATTTTGCTTTGCGTCTGTTCCTAAACTGTAAACTTAGGATGTTTTTATGCAACTTTATCTTTAAGATTTAAAGCAACCTTGTGGATGAGTGAAGAGTTTCCCTTGTCTCTTATGGAACAAGTCACTCCAATCATTGATCTGATGGCCAGAACTAGTGCCCATTTTGCCAGACTTAGGGATTTCATCACTCTGGAATTTCCACCAGGATTTCCTGTCAAAATTGGTAATATTTAGCAATTTTTATTGTAGCTGCTTCTTCGTTTCCATTCTTTCTATTGTTTTGTAGCATATATTTACAAAAACCATGTTAGTTTTTTACTAGTCATCTCACTGGTATCTAGAACTGAGAACCCAAATGTACATTGTCTTGTACATCTGGGGTCATAGAATCCAAATTCTGAATGACCTGTACAGAAGTACAGTTGTAGAGACAGTATCATTTCGGTAAGAATGAGCTGTTGCTAGCCCTTTCATCTTAGCTTCAGTGCCTTAGATTTGGCAAATCTTAATATTAAATAGGAGATGTAGAGAGAGAGGATGACTAAGGGCAACTTCTTGGTGAAATTAGTTACTATATACTTTGTCATTATGGGATGCAGCTTGTGGAATATATTCAACAAATGTGTTAGGGTTTGATGTGGCTGTAGCTGTGGAAGTGCATGAAAGAGTTCTCTTTTTGATAGAAATCTGGTACTCTGTCTTACAGAAATTCCCCTATTTCATGTGCTGAATGCCCGGATTACATTTGAGAATGTCAATGGCTGCAGGACAGCTGACAAGACATCGTCACAAATGGTTGGAGGTGCACAGTGTGATTCAGGTAAGGAGTGGAAGATGCAGCGATTGCATCTTTTTACATTTCTTGTCAGTGGAATTCTGGTGCAAGCTGTTGCTACGGGAAGCGTAATTGCTGTGACAGCTAAGTCTGCGTGCTCTTTCAGAAAAGAGTGGATCACGTTTGAGTAGGATTCTCATGACTGCGTATATGCAGTGATACTCTGTCCTATGAGCTATTACAGACCCATTCATTAGGAATAACCTCAGAAGAGCCACTGCGGCATTTATCTTCTGCAACCATTTTTTCCCCATCTGATTTTGTCAGAGTTCAGCCACCTTAGCGCTGTGTTGCACGCTGGTTTTATTTGTGTAACTTGCCAGCATCCTAAAGAAAGACTCTGCGTTCTGTCTTACTGCTGTGCTTGTTTGCCACAGAAGTCTTTCAAAGCCTGTTGGTATGTTTAGCCAGGTTTAGCTGAATTTTTTGAGTTAGCTTAATCATGTATAAGCATTCATCAGAATTTTTTAAGTCACAACTTGTAAAAATATCCTATACCATGTTTGTAACTACATTTGGCTTCTGTAGGTGCAAATTTTGAGGTTGACCAGTCTGTGTTTGAGATCCCCAAATCTTACCACATCCAAGATGATGGTAGGAACGTATACGTGCAGGATGAAGACAACGAGATCATGCAGTTTGCCATTCAGCAGAGTTTGTTGGAATCCGGTGGAAATAAAGTAAGTGTGCTGTAATCTGTGCAGTGCAGACCTGACCGTTTTGACAAGGACTGTGCAGCGATAGTTGCATCTCTGAATTAAACCAATGTAGGACCTATTTTTCCAGGAACCTTAGAAGATAAAAATACAGTAATGTATTTCAAAGAAGAAATAAGAGTTATTTAAGAGTTACCTTTCAGTGAGTTGCACTGCAAATCTGTTAACTGTTGTGGAATTGTCTGTCTTTCCCCATTTCTAGGAAGTGGGGGTGCATTCCAATGGAGCAGTTGCCTATTCACAGGACTTCAATATACAGTATCAGAGGTAACTAATTTTTTTCACGTCAAGCCATGCAGTGACAGAGCAAAAATACTTCCAAGAGTAGCGTGAAGTAGTTGTGCTTCTTCTAACCTTTACTTTTCCAAGAAACAAGGACTCTAAACTGGACCTCCCTGGCTTATATAGTGTAGCTCTTTAGCCCCGCTCTGGGCTGCGCACGTAACAGATCCTTTACCCAACAAATAAACACAGTCCTTAAACTGTGAATTTGGTTCCTCTGGGTTGAATGTTTGTTTATGAGATGCTGCACGCTTCAGGGTAGCTCTTCTTTCTTTTCAAAATCATTATGTAATCCTTAAAAACTTAGCAACATAATTTTAATTGACCCTTGAGAATATGCTCTGGTATCTGAGGTGTCTTCCTGCACTTAAGAGCAAAGAAATCTTTGTGCACGCAAAGAACTGCATCCTCCTGGCTATTTTGTACGTGGAAAAGATGTTACCTTTAAACTAGGTGAGAATGGTTTTCAAGCCCAGTGAAAATTTAACTGTTAACATGTATGAAAGATTCTGAGGAACCTTCAAAGAACAGGTTTTATGCTGGGAATTTTATGGCTGTTAGAACAACTGCTCCCTTATCCTGAGAACTGCTTTCTGCCCTCTAGGAGGCGATTTTCAGGTTTGCAGTTAGAAAACAGCTGCTAGG
Source organism: Dromas ardeola (assembly GCA_013398915.1). Lineage (NCBI taxonomy): Eukaryota > Metazoa > Chordata > Aves > Charadriiformes > Dromadidae > Dromas > Dromas ardeola. The sequence goes on from VYZM01006149.1 coordinate 59,806, forward strand.
AAGGATCATTGCAGGAAATGTGAAATAGGCTCTGTCGCTCTTGCTTCTTGAAGTTCTTTTTCTCCTTCAGGGCGCTGCAGGAGAGCTATCTAACAAGCTCAGGTAACTCGCACTGCAGCACCCCTAATGAACCTTCCAGTTTTGAAAAGGACTTACAGCTTGCCATGGAGTTGTCTGTCCGAGAGCAGGAGGAACGGGAGAAGCAACGTCGTGAAGAGGAAGATGCAGAGCTTCAGCAAGTTTTACAGCTTTCTCTTGTGGAAAAATAACTCCTTAGCGATCTCCTGAAATAAGGGTGACCAAATCTGCATAAAACTGAAGGCTTTCAGAGCTGTCAGTCTGAAGACCACTCCTGGATTGCTTAAGTAAACATTTCACCTGCCTTCTAAGTTGGCGTCGTCATCTACAAAAAAAGCTGATTTATTTTTGTTTGAGGGAGTTTCAGATCACGGGACTCTGCGTTTGGCTCCCCAGTCATGCAGTCTCAGCTTTGAAGGAAAAGTTTTTATCTAAATGTATTTATTGAAGAGCAGATGGAAATTTTGCTTAGCATCAGGGTATAGGATTGCAGTAAAGCTTGAAAACCTGATTTATGGGGGAGTTCAGGAGGGAAACTTCATTAACTTACCAAAGAAATGCTCATCTGCTTAGTCATTTCTGAATAATTCAAAGCCATTGTTTGTTTCTTCCAGTTGTTACGTGGAAGAGTATCTATATGCATATACACACATACGGTAGTTCTTCATGCTGACAGTACCATGCTGACAGATGTTTTCTGTTAGTTTTGTTTATATGTGATTATCTCTTCGCTAGTTACTGAGATTTTATCACGTGCTCCTGCTTAAGAGGGATAATTTTATACTTGAACAGCTAATCCAAGCTCAAGATTAAACTAGTGCTTTTTGAAAAAGGACAAAACAAGTAGCCAGTAAAATTTTAGATCCTAAAATGGGACCATCTGTCCAGTAAAGTAGCAGTTTCTGCAGTGATTCAAAACCAGCTAGTTCCCGTAGTCAGAGGGCAGCAAGAAAATAAGCGATAGATACAGGTGCTTCTTCGCGATCACTTGGCGTGTGTGCATGAGTGCGTGCCTGCGTGTGGGTGCTAAATTCAAATAGAAAAGAATTCAGGTGAAATTTTAATGTATACTCATTGGAAGATAAGTTTTAATTCTGTCATCTGAAAGGGAAACGTGTGTTGCTTTTTAAAATTCAAATGCTCATCCTTCATGTGAATGCATATATTTTTTTATCTGAGTATTTTTATTGATTTTAAAACAGGCCAATATGACTACGCTCATAAAAATGGTATTGTAACAGATCACAAGTATGTTTTAACCAGCTTTCCTCAGGTCTTTCGTCATACGATATATTTGTAGCTATTTTATCTGCACTTCTGTCAGTGTTTACAGTACTTACACTGTGACTCTCAAGTGCACTCCACAAGTACACAATGTACATCCACAGGAAAGCCTTATAGTAGTTAAATGTGAGCAATATTCCTCGGTTCTGGCTGGCAGAAGTGTGAAAAATCTGTGGTACACCTGGTCTGACCTTGCTACCTAATCCTGCACTTGTTCCTTGGGCAAAACAGGGCGGTTCTGCGTGACCAACTATTAACCAGTATAAAAATCATGATGAAATGGACTTGATCATAACCAGTGAGATGGTTGGTAACTCGGAACCCTATTTTAAACCAATAATCCATTGTTTTACATAGCAAATGATTAAAATTCCTTCAGTGTACACTAGAATTGGTAGATCTGCACCATTTTTCTTTAATGATACAGCTTGCATCCCTAAATAGCTTATTTGGTGTTTGCAGGAATGGTGACTTTCTTGCACAGGGGCAGTGGTCTGTGTTGGAATTACATCTTTCCTTGAAAAGGGGATTACTGTGACTTACGCAGTTGGAAAAAAAGGGACTAAGCTTTGCATTGAGCTCTTGACAAGGTTGTGAGGTAGGAGATGAAACTGTGTTTTTTTCCTCCAGTGGAAATAAAGAGTGCTGTTGCCTTTATAAAACCATCTGTCTGACGCTGCTTTTTTTTTTTTTCTATGAAGCATTTCAAAAGTTACAAGGGCTGGGGAAATATCTTCTTTTTTTTTTCCAAGCTGCCTTTTTCTGGTTTTTATAAACTAAAGGATATTGAGCAGTTTCAGTTCAACTTCTGTTATGCTCCTGCCTCTTGGTCCAGTACTGTGAAGAAATCGGGGTGGTTTGGGGTTGTTTTTTTTTGCTTTCTGTGACACTTGCATCATTGCATCTAAATGAGAAGGCTCTGCTTCCCTGAAATAGCTACTGCTTTTCTAAAACCCTGGCTTACATCTTACACTCCATGGGTAAAAAGTATCCTCTCATCCTCTGTGTGCTGGAAGGAAAACCAAAGATGCTGGCTGATGTTACGCTACGCCCATCAGTATTTTTTTCTAACACGGTAACTGGAGTCTTTTTTAGTAATTCTCCTTATCTGCCTCTTTGTACATTAATGGTGACATTATCATCTATGAAAGTATCAAAGATAGTTCTGGTTTAGTCTGAAACAGAGACCTAATCCCTGGAAACGCTTTTCTGACATTTTCAGGCAACCTTTGAGGCTCCCTGTTTGGCGAGGAGGGATCGGGACCACACAGACCGTTCTAAGGCAACGAAAGGCAGAGTGGGGGCAGGACTGGGCCTTTTTGTGAGCAACAGGGATAAGAGAAGATCAGCAGAGGGTTGCACGGCATCTTTAGTATTAATGCTGAGGCTTCTGTATAAAAGCCCAGTCCCACTTCTCTTTCCATGGAAGCTTGAGGCTTACATAGGAAAGCAGAAGCTCAAGAATTACAAATACTTGGAGGTTTGTTCTAAAACTGTTAAGTAGCTTTTAAAGTTCTTTAAATTTATGCTGTTTCCACAGGGGTGTTTTTATCTGTTCCTGAAAGTGAGACCAAGTATGTACTTCCTTGTACTTTTGGACCGGTGTTTCAACGTGCAACGATAATTCATGATGTGCTTAACTTGGAAATTCTTACACTGGCTGACTTTTGAGTCAAAATAGAATCTTCGTGGCTGAGCTTGACCTGTTAAAGTCTGTGGCCTGCACTACGCGTGCAGGATGAGCTTACATTTTCAGTTTACTGTTAAAATAGTTCCTTACTAACAAACACCCATGAAGACGGGGGGCTTCACGCAGCTGTTGGCATCGCAGTCCTGCCCCCCGCCATTGAAAAAGGGGACAAGAACTGCAGGATGATGAGAGGTGGGAAAAGGGGGGTACCTCATCCCATCATACAGCTACAGCCAAGTTAATAACAAACAGAACATCCCTGAATAAATAAAAGAGTCCTGGGTTGTTTACTTAGCTTTTTATTTGTACAAAGAGACAGAGCAGGGAGCAAAGAATGACTGCAGACAGGAATGCTGCTCCCGGGAACCCAGAGCTGTAGCTGCAAACTACACCATCCACCCCCCCCAAACAGCACAGGCCGAGTTCTACACCAGAAGGACCAAGAAAAATCAATGATACAGGACCTGGTGATCAAAAAAAAGGCTCAGAAAGCAATGTAACAGTGTTACCTTGCTTCCTCACTTGCATTTCACTTAGATTAGTAACTAGATCTGTTCTATGCCAGCCTCCTACTGTCACGGTACTAACAGAGCAGCAAAGAAAATCCCCCGTCGCAATGAGAGCGGTCAGCGTCCTTGGAAACAAACCGAACAGAAAACATGTCAGATGCAGCAGAAAGCTTTAGAGAACCAGTCAACACAATTGTTATGGAAGTTAAGTTTTAAAATAATAAATTACTAGCCGAAACACCCTTATGTTAAATACCAAAGTAATACTTAATAAGCAAAATCCAGTTACTACTCATAGCAGTGCAAAACAAAATAGCAGCATTCATATGCAAGTGTGATTTCAGTGTAAACACTTGAATTTGTTACTGAAAACGCACAGAACTGGTCTGTCCGGAGCCAAAACACGACATGCTTCCAGAGAGCCCCAGCCCGGCAGTCCCAGGCGGCTGCCTGGCCCGCGGGCTTTGGGAGGCTCCTGTTTCCAGGTAGGCGGTAGCCTGTTCGGGAGCACAAATCCACCCGTGAGGAGATGAGTGCGCAGCACAAACTGGAAACTCTTGTCTGCGACCCAGTTGGTTCAGCATGGCTGTTTTGGTGCGAGACCGCTTGTGGCTGTTTGGCGACGAGTTAAAGCAGGTAACGTCAGGAACGACAAGGCTGTCCCTGCACGGCTACACCGGGGTCTGCTGACGCTTCAGTATTTCTGCACGTACCAGACCCCCGCAGCTCTGCTTTCGCCTTCGGACTATTTTTGAAGGCTGCTCTACAAACCCTCAACACTCAGCCTTCAAGCATGGGACTGAAATAACCAGAAAGCAAAATTAGACGTGGTGTAATCGGGTGCATGTGCCGGTGTTGGACAGCCAGGGGTGCTGTTAGTCTGGCTGCGTTCTTGTGCCAACCCAGGGCGGTTCCTGGCACCGATGGGAACGGGCATCACGGCCAGTCGTGGTCCCGGCACACCGGGGATGCTCTCCGGCACACCGGGGATGCTCTCCGGCACACCGGGGATGCTCTCCGGCACACCGCATCGCATCAGCATCGCCGAAACGCTGCATTTTGGGAGGACGGTGCGTGGAACAAACCCTGCTCGCACCCACCCGGGTTTGCGGCAGCGGCAGCTCCCGGGAGTCACTTCGCCGAGGCCCGGGGGGTGATTCCCAGCCCCCGGCCACGCTGTCCTTGAAAGCAACGTCACGATGGAGCCACACACACGACATCGGGGCATCCCCCCGCCGCTGGCGGGGGGGGGGGGGGCGGGC
>VYZM01006149.1:71019-82607 GCA_013398915.1 Dromas ardeola
GGCCTCATCCCGACTCAGCTGCTCTGCTCGCCTGCACCCCCACCAGTTCCCCCTCCTGGCCCCGCACACCAAAACCACCAGTAAAATGGGGGAAGATGCTCAGCCTGCGGCCACGGGGCTCCAGCGCAGCCGTGCGTGGCGCAGCCCCCGTGCCCACGGGGACCCATGGCTGTGGGAGCTCACCGGTAGCAGTTGTTGTGGAAATGGTTGTAACTGGCCAGAGCAAGGAGGACACCGAATCCAGGGCCCAAGGAGAAGAAAATCTGTGCAGCAGCATCAACCCAAACCTGGCAGGAGAAGCAACAGGCAGGTTGGAGAATAGGCAGGGGGTCCCCGGGGCTGGGACGGGGTCGGGAGGTGCCCCACGGCGTGCCCACTCCATGGTTTGCCCACCCCACGGCACAGGGATGGGGTCCTTGTCGGTACATGCCACCAAACCACCTCTCTTGCCTGCCCTGTCCCCCATGAGATGTCCCCGGGGCGGCGGAGCTGCCGCGGGACAGGGGGAGCTCGTTTCCCCCCCGGGGTCCTGCAGCAGCAGAATTAAGCAATGGAGTCTGTGCTCCCCCATAGCCTGGATGGGGGACGAAGTCGAAGACCCCCGTCCCCACTCCTGCCTGGGAAGGTTTGTCATGGCAGTGAGGACCTGGTTACCTTTAATGAGAATTCTGAAGTGCTGCCTGGTAATTACCCACAGGAAGCCTATTGTCAGGCCAGGGGGGAGAACACGGCACAAACAAAACCCAGCGGCAATGAGATGGGTGATTCAATTACAGATTTACATTTCCAAGAGCCTGTCCAGGGCACCTTGTTTCTGTAGGAACAGGGGCCCCATGGCCTGCCGTGGGGCTAGACCCTGGGTAGGGGTGGGCGTCCGCGCCGGGGAAGGGGTCGGGGTGCAGCCAGAGCTGGGGGAGGTCATCCCACCGCACACTCACCGCGGTGCTCAGGAGCTTGCCCCAGTCCGGGCGCAGGTAGAAGACAACCCCTCTCCAGGCGCCGGGCAGGGTGGCCCCCCGGACCAGCAGGACGAGGAGGACGACGTAGGGCAGCGTGGCCGTCACCCACACCACCTGGAGAGAGGCAGCCCTCAGCCCCCGGCACCAGCAGAGCTGCTCCACCGAGCATCCAAACTGCCCGTGCCGGGCATGGCCGGCTCGCTGGTGGCTGCCCGGGGTGGCCCAGGGGCGTGAGGAGGAGGCGATATCCCATGTTTAAGCAGCCAGGTGAGCTGCAAGACCCCACCAGGGCTCAGCCCCTCCCGCCTGGCCCTGGCCACGGAGGGGATGCTGCATGCCGGGCTGCGAGCCCCCATGTGCCCAGGGCTCCAGCACATCCACACTGGGCACCGCTGGCGCTGGACACCTCTTCCTTACCTTCCCGGAGGTTTTCACCCCTTTCCACAAGCTGAAGTAGACGATGGTGAAGATGAGGAAGAGGCAGAGGAGCAGCTGCCAGTGGATCCCCCCGACGTCGTACAGCCCTCCGGACTTTTGGATCTCCAGGACCTTCCTCCTGCAGACAGGGATCCCCATGGCCGGGGAGGGGGTCTCAGCCCAGCGCGGTGCTGCTGGCTCTGCCCTTGCAGGCAGCTGGGGAGCGGGCACAGCCCTGGGCAGGCAGTTGCGTGATCACCTCTCCCCTGGAGCACAGGGCATGATGGCCACGAGCTCCTCAAGAGCATCCCTGCACGATGGCCATGGGCAGTAGCGTACCTGCTCCCAGGTACCCCCGTCCTGCTCCCCACGCAGCAAACCCGAATGCCGCCAGGGGAATGTGCCCCAGCTTAAACACGTCATCCACATACGTGCACTTACGTATAAAACTCTTCAGCGGGGGACCTGGAGAAGTTGGTCCAGGTCACGTTGCTCCTCCCGAAGTAGTTGGTGCAGTCGGGCGTGTTCCAGGGGTTGTCGCAGCTCGCCCAAGGCAGGGTGCCCGAGAAGGATGAGTAGAAGTAATAGAGAGCCCAGGCGATGATGGTGTTGTAGTAGAAGGAGACGTACAGGCCGATGATGCAGATGGCAAAGCCGATGCCTGGGGAAGGAGGGGGGCAGACTCAGCAGCCCGCGCTGGTCCAGCCCTCTCCCTGTCCCATGGGACGTGGCTGTGGGGACCTGCAACAGCCCCACTCACCAACGCTGCGTGGCCCCCAGCCTGCAGTGGTGGTCTGGTGGTCTCTTACCTTTAAAGATGGGGCAGATGCGCTTCCAGATGGGGATGGCACCCGTTCTGTGGAACTGCCCCAGGGCCAGCTCCATGTAGAAGAGAGGCACCCCTCCGAAAATAGCCATCAGCGTGTACGGGATGAGAAAGGCTCCTGTGGGGTGAGGAGCAGAGTGGCGGTGACCACTGCGGCCCCAGGCTGGCCAGCCAGCGCAGGCAGGCTGCGGATGGAGGGATGCCGCTGCCACCCCTCCCAGAGCTGCAGGGATGTCTCACGAAGGAGCGTGGACAAGGGGTTTGGACGCGTGTTTGTAAGATGCTTTACAAATTATCTGTTCAGAGGGGTTCAGAGATGTGAGGACCCTGCTCCGTGCCCCACCTGGGCTGTTGTGTCAGTCCCTGCTCCGTGCCCCACCTGGGCTGTTGTGTCAGTCCCTGCTGGTGCCCCAGCCTTTGCCAGGGAGGGATCGTTTGTCCGGGACAGTACAAAGAGCAATAGAAACCATCAGGGCACAGAGAATGGGACACAGAGCCCGTCTCAGGTCTAGAAGAGTTTTGGAGAAAATCCCACTGAATATGCATGGTCACCCCGAGACACAAGTAATTAACGCTGTAATCTGCATTATTCATAACATTGTCATCTTTACCAGGGCTACACTTGTACCCCATGGAGGTTTTGGAACTGGAGCCGTTCTCTGCGCTCGTCAGAATAGCCCTGTTGGCATTAGTTAATTTAACCCCCACGGCTCCTCTCTCGGAGAGATCTCCACCATCAACCCCTCTAGGGTTTCTCTTTCAGGAACATCTCCAGCTGCCGGGTGAGCCCACCACCGGCCTGGATCAGTGCTCCCGCTCTGCGTGGCCCATGGCTGTCCTTTCCGAGAGATGCTATTCGAACTTCTCACCCTCCTGCGTGCGTGGGGCGGGTGAGGGAAGCATCTGCCTGAACCACATCCAGGAAGAGCGGGGAAAGTTTCCTCCTGGTCCCGCGGGAGTAAATCACAAATAACTGTGCTTCAATGTGGGCACCTGGGATCCACATTTTAGCCTTGAGTATGGTACTAATTATCTCCTCCTAATTTTCCCAAGCAGTAGAGGACGTTACTCGAACGCTGACTTTCGCAATTAAATCCACTGTGCTTTGGCAAACAGCACGAAATTTTCATTCCTCGTTTTTAATTTCCACGCCAGGGGTTTTTCTACTCTGCTCTATTTAAAGCAATTTATTTCCATGTCATTTACTCAATTTTGGCTTGTTTTTCTTTTTTTCTTCCCTCAGCTTTTGTATCTTCACTTGCTGTTGACCTCTCACAGGAGGGGACACCCCCAGCCCTGTGCGGTGCGGGGACACACGGTCCCGGGGACCGGGGCTGCTCCGCGGGGTCCAGCACTGCCAGCTGCACGGCCGGGATCTGCGGCAGGCGGCCGGGCTGCTTGGGAGGATTATTTTAAAAAGCGAGCCATCAGAAAGGGTTGCTTTCACAAAGTCACAAGATCACAAAAGGTACAAACCTCCCACCCCAAATTCGCAGATTTTTAATCCTTTTGTGCAGTTTGAACCATGCGACTTTCCTCTTTGTGAACCTAGAGCTGCAACCACGCCGGGGAAGGAGTGAATGACACTGGGGAAGGAGTGACTGGAGGAGGATTTTGAATGAAGAAAGACACAAAACAGAAAAGAGACAGATGTCAGGAGAAGTTGGGTTGGTCTCTAAACTGCCCTGTCTGGAGAGGAGCAGCTAGAGACAAAGAAAGAAAAGAAACAGCGAGTTTTTCACCATCGGAAAGATGAAAAACAGATTTCTTTTCTCCAAGAGAAGACTTAAATAATGCCGGTGGTGTCCTTACCCCCTCCGTTTTGGTAGCAGATGTAAGGGAACCTCCAGACGTTGCCCAGATCGACAGCGAATCCAATGACCGAGAGGAGGAAATCCATTTTTTTTCTCCACTTGTCCCTGGGGTGGGTTTGGGGTCCTGGGGGCGCGGGGCCGGCTGTGGGACCCATCTGGGGGACCGTGTCCTGCCGGGGAGGGCTGGCGGCAGGCGGCGGGCAGGGCTGCTCTGCCATCCTGCCGCCCCGGCAAATCCTGCAGGATTCAGGCTGAGTAACTTAGGGGCCGGGAAGGATTTTTCTGTTGCTGATGACAGATCCGAGGAGGGGAGGGTCAGGCTGACTGCGCTTCCCCACCTCCCGCTGGAAACCCACAGCACCGGGAGCAGCCGGCAGAGAAACCCATCCTCTGATCAAAGGCAGGAGGGGGGAGCGCGGTTTTCCGAGCGCAGGGCTGAGGTGCGGGGACAAGCCTCACCGCGCGGGTTTCTGTCCTCTCTGCTCCTTGGGTCTGCGTTTTGGGGCCGGGGTTGGTGAAACGGAACAGTATTTGCACACAGAGGTGCTGCTCCTTCCTCCTGACATAGTTATTTATTTCTCCTTGGTGTATTTTGCAATTACCACTCTGCGAATGATGACACCAGACCCACCAAAGGAGGCGACGCCTCATTCTTGCAGAGGAAATCCTGCGGAGCGAGTGGGGCCTGGAAATACCCTCTGGCCAGGAGGCAAGCGCAGGGCATGTACTCGGCCGGTGCTCGCCGTGGGCCCACCGGACCCCCGAGGGCTGGGGGCACCTCTGTGTGCCGCCGGGAGCCAGCAGCCCTCGCGCGGAGCTGCCCGGTTGGAAACATCCCGCATCGCCCCGTCTGTCCTTACGGACCTGCTGGGTCCTTCTGTAGCCCGGGGGTGCGAATTGTCGCAAATAAACCTCTTGGAAGTGAAATAACTTTCGCAGCCGCGATCAGGGAGGGGACGGCAGCGTACCCAAAGCCATCGCTCCCTGCAGTTCGACAGTTTAGCAGCAAATTCTGTCGCAAGTGAAATGTGTGCGTGCAGGCAAGTCCCTGCACCTCGCCCCTGGCCACGTCACGGGGGCCGGTGCCGAGCGAGCCCTTGTCCGGGGCCACCCGCTCGTTCCCAGGGCTCCAGGGTGCTCCAGCACCGGCTTTTCCAGGCACCTTATCTCCTATTGCAAGAAACTACAGAAGAGATCAAACCGGGATCTGCGGTTCTTAGGGCCGCGGTGAGTGGGTTGCTGTGACGACGTGACGCCAGTCGCCCGCCATCTACCCGGCACGGGAAACCTCTGGACACTGTTAATCCTTCAGGAATATGCATAAAGACCCATTAGAAACGTCAAGTTAAAAACACTTTTTTTCTTTTGGGGGGGGGTTATGTCTGGCGCTGGCTGCTGGGGCTGCTGGACCGGAGCGGCTCGGGGGGCTGATGCTGGTCCCTGCGTGGCCACCCTGGTGCTCTGGGTGGCTGCGGCGAGGTGGGCAGGACAGGTTTAGCTGTGGTGGCACAGTCCCCCTGGGGCAGTGACACGGCTCTGATGGGCGACATCACCCCACCGGCTCCTCACCCGCACAGCGTGAGCACGAGAGTCCCGGGAAAGGGATATTTTTGTCCTAACCAGCTACCCCTCCTGCATTTGGCTGCCCCCAACACCTCGCCGTGTGTCCCCAGGTGTCCCCTGAGCCAGAGTGGGGACCCCAGAAGTGCACGGTCGAACTGGGGTGCCCAGCCACGAGCTGCCCCCTCCTGGGGATGGGCGGTGAGTCCCCTCCTGCGGTCGGTCCCCCCAGCAGGGCGGGCTGTGCTCAGCACGGCATCTCCCTCTCTGCTTGGGAAATTATTGTTGCTTTTGACACCTCTCTTATTTGAAAACGCAACAATTTCCTGCTTGTGCATTTTCGAGGAGTGGCTGGTACCAGCTCTCTTCTCCGAGAGAAGGGGTTTACTTGGAGGGTGTCAGGCTGGTCCCACGTGCTGGCCCGTGCGCTGGGTGGGGAGCAAGTGGAGGTCAGGGGGGGTCCCATCGTGGCCAGGCAGAGCCCCCCCTCCATGAGCCCCATGGCTTTGCTCGTGTGGATCTCCCCCAAGCCGAGACGCAGCGAACAGGTGAGGGACAATTAATCTCCTGAGGGTTTATACAGGATTTGTGTCACTCCTGGGACTTCGCAAAGCCGTGAATTTCCATCGCAGTCATTAATTACACCATGGCTGTGCGTGCAGCCATTGGAAATTAAAGGCAAGGCTGCACTCAGCTGCTGGGACTGGGGGGGGGCTGGCAGAGGGGCTGCGGTTGGTCCCTTCTTAGGGATGAAGGCGAGAAATCCCCGCTGCGAGTGCGATCTGTCCGAGGAGCATGCTGGGGGGGAGCAAGGTTTAATCTCCCCCACCGAGGACCATCTTAAGGGCAGAAATGACAGAAGAGAGACAGCCGGTGCCATAGCAACTGTAAAAAAATAATAGTTCTTTCTCTGTAGCTGACCCTTCTTTTCTCCGGGTAGTTTACATGCAATGGCTCGGTGTGCCGAGTGTGGAGACCCTCCTGCACCTGGGTCCCGCTCAGGAAGCCTCAGCAGACGGGCTCAGAGTCACTCCCAGCCCCGGCGGGAGGAGCTGGCTGCGCTGGCGGGGGTGGGAGGGATGGTCTGCGGTGGTCCATGGGGAGCAGGTCCCCCCACAGCATCCCTCACCGCGGGACACCGGGCAGGGGCCACCTCCCGGGTGCGAAGCAGCAGCTGTTCAAACACTGACATCTTTTTAAAACTAAGCTGCTTGCTCTCCTGAAAAGCCCCTGATTTTCTACACATTGATCTTTTAAATCGTACGAGGTGGGCTTTGTTCTCACACCTTTGGCTGAGCTGGGCATGCAGGAGCGGCAGGAGCCAGGCACGGCTGTAGCTGTGCCCACAACAGCTCCAAGCCAGGGCTGCACGGTGGTTTTGCAATGCAGGGACCTGCAGCCTGCACTTTCCTGTCTAAAAGCTCCCTGCGCCGAGGCACCCACCAGTATGAGTTTCCCAGCACGCCAGTGCTGCTCCGCTCCAGCCCAGCCGATGTGCCGCGCCGTCGGTTCGATGCCGCTGTTGCCGTTCCAGCATCCTCCATCCCTGACAGATCCCCCCGGGGTCCTCGCTGGTGAATGAGCCGCGAATGCACCCCGCGCTCCCATCCCGTTCCCCCGGCTCCCACCCTCTCCTCGGGGGGCCGATCGCCCACCCGTGCCGCTGCCTCTCCCCACCGACCCACTGATGCGGCTGCCTCTTTTCCAGCATCGGGTCAAGGCTGCCGCTGTCAAGTCAATGAAGAGAGAGCTTTGAAATCTCCATTTTTTTTTTTTTAGAAGCTGAAAGCTGGAAAAACCATTGCAGGTTCTCGGGGCTGCTGGAGGTGGGAGGAGGGCAGGGGGAGAGGTGTCTTTGGGAGATGGTTTTCATTGCGAGGAGTTGTGCTCCCCAGATTCAGCCCCAGTGTTTTGGGGTCCTGAGAGCGCCGAGCTCCCAACAGGATCCTGGTTCTGCTGGAGAGATGAGTTTTCCCCAGAGCTTTGTTTATTCTGGTCACAGTTTCCCAGCCCCGGTGTGAGGAGCTGGCTGTGTTGCTCCAGCCTGGCATGGGGCTCCGTGCGCTCATCAGTGACACACCAGACGGGGGCGTTTTCTGGGTAAAATGTTGTTATTTTGCCAATTATAGACAAATATTTTTGTCCATCATCTGGCATTCAATTAGAAGCATTTCAGAGAGGAGGCTATGGAGACTACATGGCATTTGAAATAATACACAGCTGAAGTCAGGGGTGCTGGATCTGAGCGTTCACTTTGGGACATGAAAAGGAAGGGGCAGCCGTCGGGCAGCTATGACGGGGGTCTCTGCCTTTTCTTTACTGTAGCTGATGCTCTGAAAGCCGGCTGGTCCCCTGCTCATCACCCATCGTTCTCTCTAAATACCTGCAACATCACAGTCAGACGCACTCTGTGCACTCCCTTTATCAGTTTACTATCGCTTTTTCCTGTTATTTTCCTTACTCAAAGCACAAATCGCTTTAGATTTAAAATGCAGCATTTAAAACCAGCTCAAATCAGATTTAAATTTGAATTTGCATCGAGATAGAAGTTATTTCTAAAGAGCATGATTATTTGATTAGCAGATTGCTTTTATCCTACCTGCTCATCCATGCAATGAAATGCAGAGGAGTGAATTGCGGTCTTAAAACAACTATCCTGTTTAAGCCGCAGAGGCAGCAGTGGGAAGTTTAATTTAATTAGCATGATACTCAGAGATGTAACTTAATCGCATTAAGTGTAGATCAACGTGCTCTCATTTAAGCTCACCAGACTTCAGAAAACAGCGCCCAATCATCTCCCACCCGTCTTTAATCCAGGGAGAGGCAGAATTTTCCAAGGAAAAAGAACCAGCAAGGCTTATGGAGAGCTTGTCCCTCTGCTTGTTTAAGCTAATTTTTCCCCAAAGGAAGGTAATATATTAGTAATAGCTCCCACTCCCTGTACAGCACCATTGTTCCTGGGGAGACGGAAGACAAGGAAATCACTTGTTGTCCCTCTCAAATGGCCTAAGCGTGTCCTCACTTGGCGCACAGTCCAACAGAAATGCCGGCACCACAAACCGCCTGAACCTCTCCGGGATTTTTCGGTGTGTGGCCGCTGCTGCTGCCCACCCCGTGGTAGCCTGGAGTATCGCAGAGATTGACAGGAGTGAGGATTGTATAAAACCAGCACGGTTCATTAACAGGAATGAAAATGATCTTCTTGCTCCTCTGGGCCTCCCTCTGCCGGCGCTGTGCGTTTGTGTCAGGCTCAGCAGGTGGTCACCGCGCCCCCCAGCTCCAGGAGGAGTGTGGGTCCCCTCGGCATCCCCCCGCGGCCGCGTCCTGCCGGCACGGGCACGGGGGGGACCATGCAGAGCTTGGCAGAGCGTGAACGCTACGGCAGAGCTGTCAAGGCGTTCCGGATGCTGCAAAAGCTGCTTGGGCTCATCTCTGCACTTAAAATAAGTGGTGTTTGTTTGTTTGTTTGTTGGGAAAAGCCCTAAAAGAGGTGTTTTGGCCCAGCTTGGACAGACGCTGATTAGAGGTGCTAAACTGAAGAATTCCTGATGTCCCCTGCCAGTCAAGAGGCAGGTCAATGTCTCCAACACCATTTTCACCATAGCAAAAGTGAGGAACGGGCAGGACAAACTCACCTGCCTGTCCGAGGCCAAGTTCAAAGCTTTGTCAGGCAGCCCAGGCCCTCCTGGCTGGCAGATGCTGTTGGTTTCAGTCAGACGGTCTCATCCTGGGTTGGCGGAGCTTTACAGAGACCAGAGCCGTGCAAGGTGCTGTGTGTGACACCTCCACGCTGTGCCCTGGCTCCTCGGGAACCTGGCACCTTTTCCATTTCAGCATCCCTACGCGTGCCGAGCCACGGCTCTACGCGGTCCCAGCGACAGCTCAGGGTCAGGGGGAGCGAGTAAGCTGTCTCTGCCCTTGGTAATTTTATTCACTGCTTATATCCAATGGCGCTCCTACATGGCGTTTTATGAGGCCGTGATGCCTTCATTATGAGTGTTTATTAGCCTGTCTTAATTGACTGTTCAAGACTGTAGGACCTGCAGTCATCAATAAAAGGCAGGCGGGGTGGCAGAGCAGCAGAGCTCGGTAGGAGCCGAGCGGGCTGACTGTGAGCGCAGCCCGAGTCCTGGCCGGCTGTGGGGGGCTCAGGTCAGACCTGGAAAGCCCTGGGCTCCTGCCTCTTGGCACCTTCCGTCCTTCTCCTCCCACACCCCGTTTGGAGGAAGGGGACCCCATCCTCAGGGCTTTCCACGGACAGATTCCAGCGCAGGCTGCTGGGCAGAAGAGATGCAATGGTGCCACCTGGTGAGACCGGGCAGCCGGGCCAGTGGTTGTGGGGAGCAGAGCAGGGACAAACCAGGTGCGAGACCCCCGACGTGGCACGCCAAGTCCCGTGTCACTCACAGGGGGCCCAACCTGCGGCCAGGGGTGACTCCCCGGCTGAGATCGGCATCCCGAGGGTCGAGCCAACACTCAGCGACCGCAGATGGGAGTTGTGACCCCTACCAGCGGCACACAGAGCTGCCCAGGCTGGATTCCCAGGGATCCCAGAGTCTTTCTGGGATCCATCTGGATCAGCAATCATATATACCCGAGCAAACCAGCCCTGTTGCTGCAGTTCAGTAACATTTACTCTGCCACCACCTCTGTTAACAGGGTATTTAGCAAGCAAATAAACAGCGAAAAGCAAATAGCGTACAAGGAAATAGGTTTTCTCTACAGCGGATATGGCACAGGTATTCTCCTGGCCCCTGTGCCAGCAGTAAAGCACAGAAGGAGCCAAATTCTGATTAATCCCAAGTCCAGAGCTCCCTCCTGTTCTCCTGGCAGACGGATGCCCAGCACGGGTGGCAGAGGGCAGCCATTGGGATGGATGGTTCCTGCCATTTTCAGGGCCACCCAGCACCAGCATGGAGCTCGGGGGCGGAGGACGCAGCCCAGCTCCCGGTGCGGCGGCGGAGCGGTGCCCAGGGATGTGGGGCTGGCGGGACTGGGAATGTGCAGGATGCAGGACCTGCCCTGCTCACTGTGCTGGGACTGGGTCCCTTCCCAAGCCATGGCAGCGAGGACCAGCCGTGGCTGTGCCGGTGGCCGGCAGCCACGTGCCAGCGTGCAGCGTGGCCAGGCGCCGCTGCCCTTGCGCTAATGCGGTTTGTAGTTATTGGAAACTGGACTGCGAAGGAGCCGGGATCCTGTTTCTATGGAAATGTCCTGGAACAGCAAACGAGGGAAGAGACAAACAGAAGACACGTTAGTGGGAGCTGCTAGGCAGGGCTTTCTCTGTGATTTCGATAGGAAGCGTCTCCTGTCAATACATCTTCTCAGCTCATTATCGCCTTC
The DNA here is from genome assembly GCA_013398915.1 of Dromas ardeola. Taxonomy (NCBI): domain Eukaryota; kingdom Metazoa; phylum Chordata; class Aves; order Charadriiformes; family Dromadidae; genus Dromas; species Dromas ardeola. The sequence continues at coordinate 81,939 of VYZM01006149.1, forward strand.
CCGGCGTGGGAGAGCCCACGGGAGCATGCCGGGATGGCGCGTGGCTGCCAGGACGATGGCGCGTGGCTGCCAGGACGTTGTCACTTTGCACCTCCCGGAGCTCCCAAACCCCCGTATGATGCCGGACACTGTGCCCGCCCCAAAGCGGACCCACATGCGGGGACACACCGAGGTCTGCAGCCCCGTCCCTGTGTCACCCACCCCACGGGTCGCCATCCCTGGGCACCTCAGGGGTCGGGGGGTGCTGGGGCCTGGCTGGGAAGGGGGTGTGTGTCCCAGTTGGGGGGTGTCTGGTGGCTGGGAGCCCCGGCTGTGGTCCCCAGTGGGGGGCCAGGCCTAGTTGGGTGTTCCCCCACTGAGGGGTTTGTCCTGGTTCAGACCCCCCTTGATGGCCGTGGCCTGGCTGAGGGCCCCCCCTGAGGGTCTGTGCCCAGTTGGGGTCCCCCTTTGATGGCTGGGGCCCGGCTGAGGCCCCATCTTTGGCGCTGGGGCCTGGTTCAGGCCCCCCCGAGGGTCTGTGCCTGGTTGGGGTCCCCCCTTGGTGGCTGGGGCCTGGCTGGTGTCCCCTACCCAGGGGTCCGTGCCCGGTTGGGGTCCCCCTTGGTGGACGGGGCCCGGCTGGCGTCACCCCCCGAGGGTCCGTGCCTGGTTGAGGCCCCCCTCGATGGC
>VYZM01006149.1:83440-103563 GCA_013398915.1 Dromas ardeola
AAAAAAAAAACCCTCAACCCCGAGCAGGGCAGCGGGTGGTCGCATGAGCCCGGCCCCCTCCGGTGGGCTCCGGCTGCCCCCGGTTCCTGGGTCGGTGGAAGAACATCGTCCCCGCAGCACCGGCGCGTTCTGTCACCAGCGTCCTGCATCTTTTACAAATTGCCTTTCGCTGTGGGCAGAGCTGCCCTTACGAGTTGGGATTTTCCGCAGGGGAAAAGGGGTGACTCCCGGTGCCCCTCGTTGCAGCAAAGCCCCCGTTGGTTCACCGGCGGCTGGGGAGCCCGGCAGCCGGCCAAGAAAATGGGGAACGTGCACATGTGTGTTTGTGTGGCCAGTGCCAAGCGATGGCGGTTTACGTCTGCCTGCTCTGGTGCCTCTCCTCGGGCATCTTTAACTCTGTGTTAGTTTATGCTGCGTTTTATGCTGAGCTGCCTCAAGCTCCTTCTACCTGTGCAGAGTTTAGCGCTTAGAACGTGCGTGGCGTTAACGCAGTGAGCTGATGGTAGGTGTAGACGGGGAGCTGAGAGTCCCACGGCTCTGCCACATCGTCCCATGTGTCGCTTGTGCGTGGAGGTGGGCGGCGTGGGCCGTCTGGGCCACCCATCTGTGGCTACGGAGTCTTAAGTGCCTAAACGTCGTGGGACCCGCTGCTGGGGATCTTGGACTTGCTCTGCCGCGTGGTGGAGCGCTGGATCGCTGTTGTCATCTTGTGCCGTGGTCCCACAGGTCACCCCTCCTGGGATTTTGGAGGGTGTGATGTTTTGTTTTTGGTCTTACAAGCATCTCGATAACCAGCTTTTGGGTTCTGGAAAGTGGAACATCCCTGCTGGGAACACTGCCCGGAGTAAGGTGGCCAAGACCCGTGGGTGGTAGGTCTGGAGAGGGTGGCAGGGCAGTGTGTTTGGCCGTTCATCCAGACCGCTTCCCACCTTTAATCCTGTGCCGGGTGTGGTGGTAGGGAATACTACTTGTTGCCTTGGCAACAGCTATTAAACCAGAAAAAGGGTATGACATTTATTTAGCATCCTGGATAAAGCTGACATCTCATTATTACCGTCTGTCTGCAAGGACTCCTGAGTGGAGAGAGACAAAACATCAGACTGTGCGTCGACAGGGGTGGGAGGCGAGCATTGCCCATCGGTGTGCCGGTTAAACCGCTCGGCTGGTGGACGGGAGCTTCCTTCTGGAGACCGCTGTGGCCTCCGCAGGCTGTTACTGCACATGAGCATCTTCCACGCTGGCGGTCAGTACCAGGCTTCTCTCCCTTTGCTCTTCCTCCGGGGGCTGCCTGCTGGAAGAAAGTGCAGTTTGTGCCTAGGGGAAGAGAGCTGAGCGTTGTGACGTGCCCTTTTGCTGGCTTTTGGTAAAATGAACATACTGTACAAGGGTTTGGTGAATGCCAGTAAAGGTTGAAGGAAAGAGGTGAAGTGTGGGGAAAGCCCTTCTGCCCTGGTGAAGTGCCACCAGCCAGTGCATCATGGTGCTGTGACGTGGGTGTTTGACACAGTCTGGTGTGTCTCCAGCAGCCCTTTAGCAAGGGCAGTGCTGACGCAGAGCAGAGATTTTTTTTTTTTTTTTTTTCTGGTGGTCTCGTTGCTCGGGGCGTTGGTGTGGATGTGGGTTCTTTGCCCACGCAGGCGCTGGGTGGTTGCGCTTTCCTTTGGGGGTTCTCCCAGCTCCATGCCTGCTGGAGGCAGTGAAACCTGGGCCGGGGCTTTGGTCCAGCGAGGTGGGGTGTTTGTGCACAGCCACGCAGGTGGGTGAATTCCATGTCAGACCCCTGCTCTGCGTTCTCTCCACCTGTGTTTTGCTCTGTTAGGATTTAAAAACACCTGGGGAAGCACGTCCCATAGGTGACATAGTTCATTATTTAGCAATATCCCTGAAATTGGGAACTGGTGGTGGGGCATTCTTCTGCTTGGTGCTCCCTGCTCATTAGGTCCGTTTTGCTTTTGTTTTTTCTTCCTCTCCTAGACTGACTTGAGGATAAGTCAGGAGCTTGTGCAGACTCCAAGGAGCAGCAGGAAGGGCCAACTGTAGAAATTGCCTTTTTTTTTTTTTNCAACTTGTGAAATTTCCTTTTTTTTTTTTTTTCTTTCCCCCCACTCCTGGAATTTCTACCTTTCACAAAACTGCGTATTCTTATTTTATTAGCCCATGTCTGGTTTTGCTCCAGCCATGGCTCTGTGTGATCTGCTGAGGTCCTCGAGTGCAGGTGAGCTCCCCGGAGAGTGGGGACAGCCATGCGTCATGCTCGGGAAGCCACACAACATCTGTCATCCTAGAGGAATAAAATATTGTGAAGACAAGGTCTAATTAGACAAGGTAGATAAACAGTAAACTGAAATTACATAAAGCACCACAACGAGCAAATAGCCTTCGATATTTGGTTGTTGCCATTGTTACTGCATTTTTATTTTTAATAAGATTTGCAGGTTGAAATGAGTTGTGCTGTCACCATCTTCTGCCCCATATGGTTATAATAAATCAAACTCATCCTGAAAGCCGCAAAATTGACTATTTGTCGGCAGACTGCAAGGGAAGGAGTGGAAACATGACTTTCTGAGGAATCCTGTTTCCTGTTACGCAGGGTAAGAAGCATAACCAAATCCTCTTTGATTTTTTTAGGGCTTTTGTCAGGTGGAATGAGGCTGCTTTAAAAACTCGGAGACTGAAATATCCGGGTTTATAAGGGTGCTGGATTCTCAGCTAAAAATATTCTTCTTGCAACCCATGCTCCTCCCCTTCTTTTGCAAGTTTCATTTTTAATGGTGGAGAATCCTGTAGTGTGTTTTTGACTACCTCCAGGTAATTGCATTGCATACAAAAAGCAGGTGTTGCCCGTGGAATCCAGGCTGTACTACACCGTGCCTGGAAAATGAGGTGTGTGAAAAGCTGAATGGAATATGAAAGTAAACAGTCGTCTTGCTTATTCTTCTGCAACAACTTAGTTTATATTTAACTTGCCACTCAGCAAGTAGCTTTAAGTCTTTTACTCGTAGGTAACTGCTGTGCCTGTATCGAACGTTTTGCTGCCTCTTCTTAGAATTTTTTTTAAAACCATTATTGATTGACCACAGCCCGCTTGCTTGCTGATGTCCTGCGGTCTTCTATCGGGTATATTGTTTATTTTTTAATAGCTCGAATGGCTGTCACTATGTAGCTGTTGACTAATTCCATCATCTTGTATCGTAGGGACAACAGTCAGGTTCTCTTCCTCCCACCCTTTAAATGAAGTGCCCCCGCTACGCAGCCATATTGTCTCCTTCGTGGCTAAGTAACACAGAGGGACTGGTAAGAGCAATATTTTTGCAGCTTGGGTTTGTTTTTCTGGAGCGTGTATGTATGTCTGCGGTTCCAAAATATCAGATTGCGGGTGTCGATGCCAGCGATTTCATTCTGGATTGGTAGAAAATTGTAAATTAATTTAATGTTATTAGGAGTTGAAAAATTAATGTTGATAGCTTTAAATGTTCTCAAGGCCAATTTAAAAAAAAAAAAAAAAGAGCCTTTGTGTAGCTGTCAAAACTGTTCAGGCGAAATGAAGATGAGGATGATAAGCTGCAGGTTTGTGATGAAAGCTGCTGTTTGCAGAGGGACCTTCTGATGTCTCTCAAGCACCCAGGTCAGCCTTTTCCAAATGTTCCTATATCAAAAGTAAACAGATGGCTTTAATGCAGCATTTCTCGATTGCCTGCATCGATCTCTTCTGAAAAGAGTATTACTAATCGCTGTGGACCATTTTCTCTCCTTTTGAAGATAAAAGCGGTGGTGTGCAGAAGTGCTCTCATACTCCAGAAACCCCTGGCTGGATCTCTCATACCCAGAACAGCTTTCATGCCGCGTTCTTCCTTCCTTCATCTTCCTTCTCCGCGTTCAGGGAGACGAGATCTATATGGCAGAGGAGCCTCCTTCCTCCCCACCCAGCCTCTCCTCTCTGCTGCCAAAATGTCATCCTCCTCTCCTTGTGGCGTCCTGGCTGTTGCCATGGAAATACCTGGTTTTGCACAGATTCAGGACTTCAGAGCAATTCGGGGCTGGAAGTTGCACCTGGTTTCAGTGCAAATTGTGTCAGTCTTTGCCATGTTTCCTAATTGAATCCAAAACGTTTGTCAGCGTAACATTTAGCGCTTAGGAAAACAGAAGCTTTGTGGTGTGATGGACGCAGAACAAAACAGGGTAAAGCTTTGACATCGAGCATTGAAAACAGAGAAATGACTAAAGTTTTTCCTGAAATGTTGCAGCGCCGTTATTGAGCATCTTACAGCTAACAGTACCAGCAGTGCCAACAGATGGCATGGAAATTTGCATTTGACAAGCACAACAGGAATAGAACCAGCTATAACATGATCTTAAGTGATCTTAAATTAGTGTTGCATGTGGGGATTTTTGGCCAAAAGTTGCTGCCCTATGAGGAAAGTGGTGCAAAATACTGTCAGCAAATATTCATCACTGGGATCATTCCTGTTTCCCCCAGGGTACAATGCTGCGTTATGGACCCTTCCCTTTAATGTCTTTTTGATTGCTTTTCCAGCGAAGTGTCCAATTATTTAGAGTTTATATGCATTAAAACCTTCTTCCTCCTTATCCCCCAAGGAAACTCAGCCCAGTTTCCAACCGTGAGCATGCGTGGTTCCTGCTGGCTGGCCTGGAAATCCCACGTGTGTCACATGGATGATACCCCAGCTGCAGGAGGTGCTATGTTTTATTTAGTAAGCGGTGATAAATAATTAAATAAGACTTTTAGAAAAGCCAAAGGTCTCAGTTGGTAGGACGGCGATCAATGTTTCTGTGGCAGCAAGAATATGGAGCTGCCAAACGGCTGTAAAGGCAAGTGCGTGTAAAGGGTCTGGTGCCATTCGAGCTGCCCCCGTGCCGTTCGAGCTGTCCCCGTGCTGTCCTCCGGCGGTGCAAGGGGACTGTGCTCGCTCTTGGTCCGTCGAAATGAATGGTGAGAGTCCCTGAAGTCTCTAGGTGTAAACAGTGCACCTACTCTGAAGCTGATCTTTTAACTGATTGGAGCACAATTAATTGGAATTATTTAATGGTCAGCTAGTGAACTCTTAGATAAGTGGCAGAGCTTGGCTGCAACCTGTGATGGTGCTGGAAAAGTCTGTCTGGCACCTGGAATAATCAAAGTGTTTGTTGCTGGAAAGGTAAAAAACTGCATCTTGCAACACTGAGTTTGATAATGTGAATTTTATAGACATATAGCTAAAAATGATGTTGTAGCTTTGCCGGCTAAAGCAAAAAGGCAATAGGCAGACATTTCGTTTTCATATGGGAAGATAAACCTGGTTTGTGAGAGGTATTGGGCTGAGAAGTTCTGCTTTAGCTAAAAAGGTGACTTAGCTGCAGTGCAAGCGGAGCGATTGGATGTACTGGTTTTTCTATCCACCATCCCCAGAGACGTCTGTGGGCACCGGAGTGGACAGTCCGGAAGTAGCGGACTTGGGGTTTGGGGTAATGTCTTTGTGTCCTAGAGCTGGACGCTGAGCCACCTTCGGTACAAGCCAACCTACGAGCCGGAGACAAAAACCGGCCTCGCCAGGAAACGTTAGCTGGGTGACCTGGTGACAAAGCCCTGCGGTGTGACGGCTGGAGCTGCGGTGCAGGTGTTTGTCCTTGCGAATACAAACATGCCTAGGATTTTCTTAATATTGCATCTGGTTCGCTAAGTGATCCTTTAGCATTTTATAATACCTGAGAAGTGATAATACAAGTCTTACACAGGGTATGGGAAACCGTTTCCTGTCGAGCTTAACCAGAGCTTATTCCTGGAAAGAGACCTTGGTTCGAAGAAGCAATTAAAGAAACGCTCAGAGTGCCCACGTGGACTTGTTGCGCCAAAACTTACATGTAAAATAGGATTTTTAAGTGCTAGAATTAACTTCCAAATAGATAATCAAAGCAGCACTTAAAGGCTGCGGTGAGAATGAGAAAACACCAGCTCATTAAAGAATTTGAAAAGCGAACATACAAAAGCAAACCAAGTTTAAAGGCTATATCATCAATGTGGAGGGGTTTTTGTTGGTTTTTTTTTTTTTTTGGTTTAGTTTTGGGAGGTTTTTAACACGTAGAAGAGGAGATTAAATGAGTTCATGGAAAGGAAATGCACTGAGATTTAGTGAGGAGACTTGAACAACACCTGGCAATTGTAGATCTTTAAGACAGCGCTTGTCTGTGCTGGGTGCCCATTGGGATGCCCTTTCCGATTCCCTGCATATTTCCTTGGGATAGGAGTCATCTTCCTGCAGTCTGCTAAAAAAAAAAAAAAAAAAGATGGAAAGGAGGAGGGATTTCCAAGGCTTGTCCTGTGTCTGCAGGGGTCTTTCGGAGCCGTTGCAGCGCTGCTGTGATTAAGTTTTGGCTGGGATCGTAACAGTTGGCGCTTGGTTGCCCTCCTAGGCAAGGTGGACTCTAAGAGGATCCAGGCAGTGCAGCGCTGAGCTTTCATCATCTCATCCCACCCAAATCCTTGACATCCCGTACAGAGGGGGACATTCAGAGGTAGCAGAAGCCGTCTTAACTTCCACTATATTTTTTTACTGTAAATCTTTTGTTTTCAGGATGAACGTTCAGCAGAAGGCCTTAGTGTTTCTGAGCAAACCAGCTCGATAGCAGTTTCTAAAAACATACTTCTGCGAAGACCAACTCAATCACTGAAGGCATTTATTTTACTGTAACTTTTAGTTCTATGAAGTGACTGTCTTTGTTGGAAAGTCCCACTACAGGGGCTGAAATCAGACCTGGTTCTGGTCTCCTATTGCCCTGGCCGTCCATGCTTCAGTGTCCGGCTGCGTTGTCCTTTCGGAGGGTGACAAAGGACTCTGAGCACCCGGCTGTTGGCCTCGCTGCTCAGTTACCATGTGTCTCCCTGCCAGAGGCCATCATCAGGGTCCTGTCTCTGGGACTCCCGAGGCTGGATCTAGCAAACAGCCCATGCCCATAAGCAGCACCGCAGCCCCACTGCACAGATTCTGCAGCCCTTCTGGCAAAGTGACCGAGCTTCACCTCAAAACAGGACTGGGAAAAGGATCAAGCTGGGGACTCTGCATCTGGCTTGCTATAAACAATTTCACGGAGTTACAAGCACGGCCAAATATACGGGAGATGCTGTGCTTTAACACAAACGCCTTAATAACCAGCGAAAGGCTTTGCGAGAAGCATGGCAGGGAAAATTGTGACTGTAAACATCACCGGATAGTCTAGAGTACAGGTCGTATGGTGGCTTGCCTGGAAAAATCCAACCAGGTAAAACAGAGTTGTGAGTCAATATTGCCTTAGACTAATTAAACCCAGAGTTATTGGCTGGCTCCTGATCTCTGTGCCTCCGTGGTTATTGTAACTGCTGTAATATTTGGCTGGCTCCACCAATGTAAATGACAGCTGGGGCTGGGTACGGTTGTGAAGCTCTTTTACAGGAAAATTGGACCTTGAGATGAAGCGTAACCCTGGGGATTTTGTAGCAGAGAGATCTAAGCCCGCATCCCTCATTGGGCGCTGGGGGCTGTTGGGTCGGTAAGGCTCTGTTTTCATTTATTTTGGAAAAAAAAAAGCAGTTTGTGAAACAGAATTTTGATAAGCAGCGTTTCAGCTGCGATGGAGCTGGCCAAGCCCAGGGGAACCAAAGGAGAGGCCGGGACCTCTGGGGTCAGGAGCTTCACTGGAAATATGGGGGTGCAAGCTCAAACCCCTGGTCTGAAGTGGGTGTGCAGGGATTCCTGGTGCCCCTGATGAATGCCATAACCCAAGGACCCTTCTGCATGCCTGTGGCCCTTGGATCCGGCTTTGGAGACAGAGCAAGGAGGAAAAAAAAATAGTTTTCCTTGTAACTGAGACACGCATATGAAGCAAAGAAGAGCTAGCTCACTTGTTCCCGCATGAGTCGGTGATTCAGACGGTAATGTTTATAATAATAATAACTAGCCTGTCTTCTGCTGTATTTTTGGAACTGCAATTAATGCTGTTGAGTTTGTGTGGGCACCTTGTTGTGGGGTGTCCCTGTGACCCTGCTCTCCCAAAGCAGGGGGTGACTCATCCTGGGCTCACGGCTGGAGCCAGGAGAAGGGCTTCATTGCTGTGAAATACTTTGTGATATTCCTCTCGAGTTTACCTACAGCTAAATTATTAGTTGCTGTTTTAATTTCCTTTCTAATAAAAGAGGAGCAAACATCTAATTTTCCTTAGACTGGCTTCAGATAAAGAGTGGGCAGCCTCATTTGTTGAGATTGTTCTGGCTACAATATGAGAATTAGCATTAAAATGCTGGAGTGCAGCACGTTTAGAGGCTGTTCAAATCTTCTCTATGGAGTGAGCCAAATGTGGGTTAGCTGGCGTTCTCCATCCCCCCGGTGTCACAAACCCGCTTTGCTTTCCGGAGAGGATCCGGGAGCACCGTGGCAGATGGCTACGGTGGTGTTTGTGGTCCCAGCTGGCTGTGGAGGGGCTGAGGTCGGGGTGGGAGAGACCTTTGGGATCTGAAGACAACAGCAGAGAAGACCTGTCAGGAGTTTTGGGGTTCTCTGGTGTTGGAGCTGTGCCACGGATGCCAGCTGTGTCCATTTCTGGGCAGATGTAAAATTGTTTTGTTGGAGAACTTTCTCAGTATAACACTTGCTTTCTGCTAGGAGACCATTTTTATCTGTCTGGCCCCTACCTCCTAGGGCTTTCTATTTATCGTATAGCAGCTCCCGTTCTGCTCTAGCCCGTCATGTCAGGTGAGGGCCCTTGTCGCAACGCCCTTTCCACTTCTATTTCTTTAGATATCTGATTTATTTTGTTTAGTGCGATAACCTCAGTCAATACAGTGCTTTTTTTTTTTTCTTCTTCTTTTAATGAGTAATTTTCCACTAAACTGTGTCTCTTGGAAGGTTTGTTTTTTTTTTTTGTTGTGTGCCTTGAGAGTGCAGGTTGTGCTGCATTGGCACCAAGATGCCGGGTCGGAGCCGAATCCTGCTGTGCCGGCTGCTCCGTGGGCACTGGGTGACCAGATGGTCCCTGCCCCACGGATGGCAGCCCTGCCGTAGGTGCGACCGTCAGAGCAGCGAGACGACGGCTCGCGCCAGAGGCGGCTGACAAATATTTGAATATACTGCTTTAATTTGAATGTGCTCCTCATTTTAATTGGAAGCCGGTAACAAACTGCGTGCATTGATTCCCAAATGTATTTCAGGGGGTTTAAAATACGGATTCTCGGTTTACGCTTTTGGGTGATTCATGGAGAGGTTGAGTCCCTGGTGGTTCCTTATCACAATGTTGCAGAAGAAATTTCAGATCCTGAGAACTGCTGACCTGATTGGAGTTTTAAAATCCCCCAGTTGTTTTTTTTTTTTAAGCAATATCTGCCGTGGTTAGCAGCGTGGCCCCATGAGCTGTCGTATCCCTCCAGCTGCCGGCAGGAGCAGGGAGGCAGGAACAAGCCCCTGGGACCGTAAGCAGACCACTATGGCCACAAGCGTACATTTTATATCTGTCTTCTCATTGTTTTCTAGTAGATTAGTTGGATATGTGAGGGAGAAGTGTCCATGACCCGCTGCCAGAGGACGCTCAGCCCGGCCAGGTGAGAGTCATGAGCCATCTGGGCAAAGGCAGCTCAACCTGCAGGGAGAGTCTAATTTTGGGGAATCCCTGAGGGCCCCAAGGCGATGAGGGGGTGATCAGTGGTGGTTCTTGGGCCAACCAGGGTTTCTAAAGGAGGAGTTGGCACGTCTTTGTTGGACACTTGTAATGTCAGGTGGAGGAGGAGGAGGGAACCCTGTTTTGGTGTGCACCTGGTTGCTGCATCCCATCTCCTAATTCACCACCGCAGCCAAGGTCAAGAGATGTGTCTCGCTATAATGCAGCAGAGAGGGACTCCTTTCCTGTTGCTGGGACTTGCTCTGTCCCCATTTCTGTTTCACACTGTTCCTTCTGTTGTTGAAGTTTGAAATAAAACACCGCTGGGGCCGTGAAGCCCGAGTGAGGAGATGCGGCTTTCCCCTGCTGTGGCGCTCAGGATGCGGCAACGGTACCACAGGCAAAACTGTACGTCGGGCATAATGAAAATACGGGCTTGCTAACCTCGCCTGCCCTGCTAAGGGACAGCTGCAGTTTTTGGCCACTTGCTGCAATAAAGCCTGAGGTAGAGGGAGCTTCTGTGTGGGTCTCTGGAATCGGAGCCCTCCGTTCCAGGGGTGTTCCTGCAGCTGGAGTCGCTGCTCCGAGCGTGGTTGGGACACAGGAGCTCAATCATCTCGTGCCCAGGGGAATTTCCCAGTGCTCTGAGCCACCTCCAGTCCCCAGGTCCGCATCTCAGTGACGTTCCCTGCTGCGAGTTCCTGACTCGCTGTCAGCTCATCCGAGCTGCCGCGATACAGGCGAAATCACCGGGCTCAGGAGCAGGCTCTGTTAGTCACCCAGCACCTCGAGCAGAGCGGCACAGGGACCTGACCGGCTTGCTTTGACATGCAGAGAAACGCTTTTGGCTTGACATATGACTTTTTGCTTAATCCATATTCGTAAAAGGATTTCCTTTATTGAGCTGTCAGCTGTACATAGCTGACCTTGATTATGTCTTGCAAAGGAGTTTAATTCCCCAAATGATGCCATTAAAGGTCTCTCATACATGCAAGGTTTGCTTGGCCAAGTCTTGACCTGCTGTTTTTTCCTCTTCCCTGTGCCTTCAGAGGGAACATCTTGATAAGCAGAGCCTCTCTTACGCCCACATCTCTGCACCGTGAACCATTTCCCCTGCTTTTTCTGAAACCAAAGGGTGAAAAGCAAGATATTATAGAGGCACTAGAAGATGAGATCTGTGCACACCGGCAGCTTTGTATTTAAAAGGCAAAACGTTTCGGAACTGAACATTTAAAGACCAAACATTCAGCTGGACTTTTGCTGATTTCAGCAGGATTAGGGGGGATGACAGCTGGGGATGGATGTCACCGCCGTGCTGAGCAGGGTAGGACAGGCTGGCTGTATGAGGCACGGCACCTCGGGAGCGGGACGGATGGAGTCTGCCTGGGAAGGCGTTTGCACCAGGGCTGCGGGGGCGATGCGGGGACAGGCAGAGAGGGATGGCAGACCCTGTGGTGGTCTGGTATTAGCTGGCAAGGCTGTGGTGGGCACGGTGTCGAGGAAGCAGTCTGCATGGAGGAGGGCGGCTGGCAGAGCTAGGGCGGTTCATGGGGCCGTCAGTCGGGGGCTGCCTCCTTCATTAATAACACCTACTTCTGTAGCGCTTGCTGAGCCAGGCTCAAACCTCCCTGAGCACTAAACTCCACATCTCTCGCGTGCAGCTCCGGCGTCCTGTGGAGGTGTGGGGGCAAACGGAGATGATGTTGCTTGAGAGCCGGGGCAGCTCTCAGAGATGCTCTGCATTCTCCTGGCAGCGCTTTGGCAGGACCACAGGACCATATTCCCTGACATCATCCAGCTTTAAGGGCATTTTATATGGAATCCCACCCTGAAAATCAGAGCACCCCCAGCAGTATTCCCCCCAGCCTGTGGGCACTGGGAGAAGTCATTGCTGTTGAGGGTGCGAGGTTGCTTGAGGTGCCCAGAACCGTTACGCAGCAGCACGTGTTTTGGTGGTCCCTTCAATGTCCTCCTGGTGGAGAATAACGGAGTTCAGCACATCAGCAAGGTAGCTCCCAGGAGCAGTGGGAGACACGGAGGGAGGACGACATGCTTCCAACAGGAGACGTTCTGCTGGCAACCTGCGTCGGAAGCTGATCATTGGAAATAGGAAATCAAGGCACTTTAAAAAAATCTTCTCCTTTGATAGCAACTCAAATTTGTAACCTGCCGTTGCTGGATGGGGTTGGAACAAAGCTTGGTCTAGCTTGGTCTAGCTCCAAAAAACGAAGGAAACGTCACAGGCTGCACGGGAGCGTGGGCTGGGGAGCTGAGGCTGGCTCAGGGACGGCTGTTGAAGCTGCTGGCGCCGTGGGAATTGCTCTGCGTTGGAAGGGCGAGGGCGAGCCCTGCAGGATAATCCTCTTCTGTTGGAGCTGCTGAAGCCGAGCCACGAGGAGCCAGTCCCACAGCAGCGCGTTGTACCTGCTGGCTCCCAGGGGATGCGTAACAGACAGCTTTAACGCACAACGGGTTCATGAACACCTAGAGGGTGACCCTGCCGTATCCCCGACACAGGTCTGAGGGGTCCGTATTCTACAAAAGGGATGCCCTCAGTGGGAGGGGGAGAGCTGGGCGGTGTCAGTGCTGGTGGGGGCAGGTAGGAGCGGAAGAGCAGCAGTGCTAGAGGTACTTGGATTTCTTGCTCTGATAGTCCTTGACTCTTCAAGCTCCTCTGAGCTACTGCTGTGGAGTAGCCGTGCAGTCCTGGGAGCTTCTCTGAGGCTGCTCTGTGCTCTGCGCCCGCTTACCTGGCAGGTCTGACCTCCCATCTTGTGTCTGCAAAACAATCATGTTCCTAATTTATGTGGGTTCCTATTTATTTTCCACCCATAATTGTGCCCCTGATGTGCAACCTACACGACAGCTTCCTTTTGATTAATTGCACCGAAATGAGTGCCAGTAACATGTCACGAGCAGTACAGCCTCGGTCAGTCGGAGGGCAGCGCTGATTGCATTGCTATGCAAATAGCATTTCTGGTCACATTTGGTGCCAGGTGATCATTGACTTCGGCATTGACAGATAGTTACACTCATTTGGGACAGCTGTGTCACATGAAATTTGTCAAATCCCCATAAAACGAAAGAACATACCAATACTGTAAAAGCATTGAATATGAGTTTTGGTTACCTCTATTAAGATGTCTTTTATCTAAATGATGCTTGATTCCTCCAGTTAATTCTCTGCTCATAATTTTCCTACTTTGAAGTTTCTCAAAAACAAAACGTCCCTTTTTTATTACCTGGCTTTTTGAAATAGCTGGTGATGCTCGGGAAGCAAAGATGCAGTGATACTCCATGAGACCTCTTGTGCCGTTAGGGGTGATTAGAGAAGTCGGAGAGCAGGGAAGGTTTCCTTACAGACACGAAGCAAAGCAGAGCATCTCGTGCCCACTCCGCGGCAGGTCTCCTTACTCTGGTTTATGGCTGAAATTCAATGTTTTCTCGCCTCTGTTCAACAGGTGAAGCAGATCATGGAGGAGGCGGTGACGAGGAAGTTTGTGCATGAGGACAGCAGCCACATCATCTCCTTCTGTGGTGAGTCTCTGGTTGTTGGTGTGAACAACACAATTAGATGGGGTTCTAATTGACAAGCGGCTGAATATGAGCCAGCAGTGTGCCCAGGTGGCCAAGAAAGCCAATGGCATCCTGGCTTGTATTAGAAATAGTGTGACCAGCAGAAGCAGGGAGGTGATTGTCCCCCTGTACTCAGCACTGGTGAGGCCACACCTGGAGTGTTGTGTCCAGTTTTGGGCACCCCGATACAAGAGAGATATCGAGGGGCTGGAGCGAGTGCAGAGGAGGGCAACGGAGCTGGTGAAGGGCCTGGAGAATAAATCTTATGAAGAGCGATTGAGGGAGCTGGGACTGTTTAGTTTGAGGAAGAGAAGGCTGAGGGGAGACCTCATCACTCTCTACAACTACTTGAAAGGACATTGCAGAGAGGTTGGTGCTGGTCTCTTCTCATAGGTAATTAGCGATAGATCAAGAGGGAATGGCTTCAAGCTGCTACAGGGTAGGTTTAGACTGGACATGAGGAAAAAATTCTTCCCAGAAGGAGTGGTCAGACACTGGAATGGGCTGCCCAGGGAGGTGGTGGAGTCACCATCCCTGAAGGTGTTTAAGAGTCGTTTCGATGTGGGGTTGGGGGATATGGTGCAGGGGAGAACTTTGTAGAGTGGGGTTGATGGTTGGACTCGATGATCCCAAGGGTCTTTTCCAACCTGAGTGATTCTATGATTCTATGAACTGGGGGCTGGAGCACCCTCTTCATGTTGGGCTTTCCCTGCCCGGCGCTGGGGCTGCGGTACGCGTGGTTCCTGGGAGCACACTCAAGCTCTGGGGCATTGTGCTGGGGCTTGGAAAGTGGTTAATGCCAGAGGATGAGTTGTTCTGGCAGCGGTCTGAGTCCCTGGGGCCTTCGCTCTGTGCTTAAAATATATTGAGATGTGTCAAAAGAGGGAAGGATGTTGGCAGTGTATACAGTCACTTAAGAAATGCTAGAAATAATATTTCTTTTTTTAATTCCCTTGACAATTGATTCAACAGAAAGCCTGTTAAGTCCAAATACTTCTTTGGTATTATGGAATAGGAATTTATGGAAAGGAGCCTTGAGTCTGCATGAGTGCAGGAGCAGAGAGGCTGGAGGCTGCTAAAGAATTTTAAATGGAGTTTGTGGAAGATCTGCTCCGATATTGTGCAGGTTTTGGGCTTGTTTTCTGGCAGCTGTACTCTTCACTTAACCTGCTTTTTTCACCTATTTTTTTCTTCTGCTGGTGTGACAGTTTTGTAAATGTGGAAGTGTTTCAGAATGGATTCATCATAATCTCAGCAAAGCGTTTTTTAAAAACCTCCCTGAAAAGCTGTTGGCTTCTGCCTGCGATACGTGCCAGGGACACTCTGGGCAAGGGCTGCGGAGCAGCAGAGGAGGAGTATTTGTATCCCAAAGGTAGTGTGGGGCAGGAGAGAGCAGCCTTCTTCCTGGTGGTGCATGTCACGAGTTTGAGGCCAGGTCTCAGCACCCTGCCGGGTGCGGAGCTCAGCAGGCCGGCGTGTCCCTGGGAGGAGCGTTAGGGGCAGCCTGCCAGCTCTCGTGGAGTGGCAGGGTTTGTGGCAGCCCAAACTGCGACTGCGTTGCGGTAACGCACGGCATGGCTGGTGAGCTCGCTTGGCAGCGGGGCCAAGGCTCCTCGGCAGCTGCTCTGCGCTGGAGAAGGCTCCTGGGGGCTGGAGAAGGCTCCTGGGGGCTTGACCAGCCCACAGAGCAGTGCTAATGGCCCAGCACATTGGCTGCCCATCTCTTCTCCGACAGATGAAAACATAATTTTGCCCTTTAATAAGATCACTGCTGATCATCAAAGGAGACTTTGCAATCAGGGTGGCAAAATTAGATTTTTCTGTTGTTTTGGCCCTTCTACGCAGCTTTGGTCACCCATTCAGACTGGAGAATTTAGGTATCTGCCTTGGACACGGTTAATGCCCCAGGTAAAGCAGCTTCTTCAGCAGCTTCAGTTATCCAGTCTGCCAAGTGCTGCCAGGGTGAGCGTTTGCGAAAGTGGGGAGACCTGGCTGGTGGTCTGGGGGGTTGTTTGAATTTGAAACCTAGGCAGTAGCCAATTAGTCTATTGATAGCCAGGTGAGCACTTCAGGCTATCGGATGAGTGAGGTGGTTGTAGCCCAGGAGCCCTGGTCATGCTGGGTGCTGCATGGATCAGAAAATTTCTCAGCCTCTTGTGGGTGCAGGTGGGATGGAGCTGGAGCCAGATGGCGGGGCTTCAAGGAAACAAGGGACAGCATTAATCAGACACGTGAGCTGCGGTTTCTGTGCCTTGGCAGCCCTGTCAGTGTCAAGTGTTTACCCACTCACCCAGAGCTTGAGAGCGTGCTTTGGCAAGGCGCCGGGTGCCCTCCATCTGCCTCTATCTCCTCACTAGCACCTGTCTAAGAGATGGATACTGGTTTTGGGAGATACCAGTGACCGCTATGGAAGAAAAGCAAGTCCCATGCTGTCCTCCAGGTTGGCAGTGGGCTTGTACCACGGTGGTTTTCCCAGGTCCCATTGTTTTTTTAAATCTGTTTATAGCCTCTTCCCTTGGCAGTGTTATGTAGAGCAGCACCCAGCATTACAACGGACCCTTCTGACGGACACAGTGGTTCGCCCTCCAGGTGATGCTCTTGGGGCCGTGTAGATGCAAAAGCTGTTGCTGTTGGTCACGGACAGCACTGGGCAAATGGTGGAGGTAGTTTGCTGAAGGTGGCTTGCAGAGGGCTAGTGATTGTGCTGAGTGTCTCACCCTGTTGTGCTTCCCTGCTTGCGTGTGTGAGATGAGGCTCCATCCACCAAAATCGTTGGAATTGCCCTCTGCGGGATGCTCCCTGACTTTTGCAAGACAAAGTTCCTACAGTGGACTCGTGATGGAAGTGGTTAGAGTTCCCTCTGCTGCCGACTCCCAGGGCAAGATGTCTTGTCTGGAGCAGATCTCGGGCACCTCTTTGGCCCTTGTTGCCATGCTGTGGTGAACCCCTGAGACCAGGAGCCTTGCAGTTGCCTCTGCAAAGCACTTAGATGGCGGAAACAACCCGTATTCCTTTCTGCTGGGCACAGAGCTGCGGAGAAACCTTCCCTGCCTTCTGCAAAGAAGCAGCGTTAAGGGAGGGGGGCTGGTTGTGCCCTGCAAACGATATGGCTGAAAGGGCCTAAGGAGAGATTGCTACCAGCTGCTGGGAAAGCTATGTGTGGGTTTTATCTGTGGCTTGCTGTGTGCTGTCACCTCTCTTCCCCAGGTGACAGCCAGCCAGCCCTGCGGTCCCTGCTCGAAGCCCAGCGTAGCTGCAAGGGGAGGCATTGTTTCTGCGAACCGAGGAGCCTGGGCAAGCGCGGGGTGTCTGCTCGGCATTGTTACGGCCAGGGCTTTGAGACGGGGACGTGAACCTCGCAGGGTCCTTGGCCGAGCGAGTTTCTTTAAAGGGCAAAGCAATAAACTCCCCTGTCATCCTGTGGCTCAGCCCTGGGACTGAAGCTGCCAGGGAACCTCTCTCTGCTCCGACACCGTGAGCCCTTTCTTCCAGGTAAGCAGCTGGCAGCCTGTGCCCGTTTGGAGCCCGATCTGCTGGCTCTGCCCGCGGCTCTCAGCAGAGATGTTTGCTGAGTTACAGTCAGCTGTGCTTCTAGCGCGCCCAGGCTGGGGCCATGCGGCTGCCGCTGAGCAAACGCTGCAGGCAGCCTGCAGGAGGGGAAGCAGCACTCCTCCATTTACAAACAGCTGAAGGGCAGCTTGCTAATTTGGAGGCTGGGAAGAAAATGACACAAGTGATGACAACTAGCTTTTGAAGAAGTTGCTCCGAGAAGGCTCGTGCAGCACTGTCGCCGCTGAGTAAGACTGTAGCATCCACAGACAGGCACAAAAAGGAAAGAGAAGGGAGCTGTGAGGTCTCCTTTTCTGCTTCAGAGAGCAAACAGGCTGCCTTCTTCCTTTACTCCTGGGCCCTCGCGTGAAATACATGCAGATGCTTGTTTTGGGCCTGTGTGCCTTTGTACGCTGTCGAGCGAATGGCATCGAAAGAGCAGAACAGACTTCAAGGTGTGACTCATTCTCTGCTTTTCTGTGCAGCACGAGGCTTCGCAGCCTGGAATTATTTATAGCCTCCTGCGACACAGAGCTGAGGCATCCAGGCACGAAGGGCTCGTTGGTTCCTTCTGGCTTCTTAATGATGCTGCTGCACTTTCACTGGCTTCTGCTGTCTACACCTTCTGGTCTGTCTGCTGTTGCCCTCTCGTTTGAATGGTACGTGCATCTTCCTTGGTGGTGTGGCTCTCCATGAGCCGGCTGAGCTTATAAATAACTTCCTTCCCTGACAAGCAAAGCGTGCTGCAAGGCTGGCTCTGGATAGGCAGAACTGCCCTTTTCTCTGGGAAGAGCTGCCTTCCTCGCAGAGCCTTCCTCACCGAGCCCCCCTCATCCTCTGTGTAGCCAGTGTACCGGAAACCCCTTCTGATGAAACCAGTGGTCTGGCAGGAAAGGGCAGCTGCGCTGTTTTGCCTCCAAGGGAAGGGTTTGAAGCAGACAAACACGAGTTGGCATCTGTCACGTTCGCGCCGCCCTGGGAGGCTGATGGTGCGCCGGCAGCAGGGCTGGGGGCCTGCATGAACCAAGGGGTTTGTTGTCCACATCAGTGATAAGGCTGCCTTTGTGCTCAACCCCTGAGTGGTTTGATTCGTGCCAGACCACTCTCAGGATCTCAGAATCTCAGAAATATCTTCAGTCTTTTGCCAAGAATCAAAACTCCCACCTTACCTGGCTGTAGCTGCACAAAGCCCCTGCACTGTGTCTCTGCTGTAGGTTATATCCTTAGGGATGGGGAGGATCTCTTCACAGTGTCTGTTTGCAGCAGTGACAGTAAATTATGAACTGGGCTCAAAAATCATAAGGTTAAAAAAGGACCTACCATTACCCCTGCATTTAGCATGGACAAGGTGCTCTTAGTTTATGCGCTCAAACCTCTGAGCCCTTGGGAGAGCACGGGGAGTTTTCCCTATGGAGACTGTACATTAGCATGTATTTTTGCCAGCAGAAGTAGTGTTTTGGAAAGGTTCAGGCTACGGCGTTGAGGACAGATGCTGGTGACTGCTTCATCTTGCTGGAGCGTGCTGGAAGGCTTTTCACCAGTCTGGGTTTTCTCCTGTCTGCTGCTCCCTGGCTGGCAGGGGGGTGTCCACAGCCTGGCTGTAAGGTGAGCAGAGCAGTTTGCTGCTCTCCTGCGTGAGCATGAGTGCTCTCGCTCTTCTGATGGAAATTCAGAGTGGAACTGACGGCACGTTGCACCGTGTCCAGCAGCTCCAGTGCCCGGCTGCACCGTGTGTGTGTGGGAGCCCGGCCAGGCTGGTGCTCACTGCTGAGGCTGAGGCCACCTCTGACGAGCTGGAGATGGCTGCTCGAGAACAGGGAAATCCCAAAAAATACAAATTGGAGGAGGGTGTAATGGTGCCCAGCTCAGTGCTGGCAGCAGACACTGGGGCTGAAGCCCAGCTCCATCAGTGTGGTCCCACAGAGACCTCACCCTCGGTTCAATCTCGATGGAGAGGGGAAACCACCCCAGGTTTTGAAGGTGCTGCTGTGATTTGCTGTGTGTCCGCATAACCTTACATTCCAAAACCAAAACTGTGGCTTTTCTGCTTGCAATTCCACTTCCAGCTGGCTCTTGAACTCACTTGACTGGGGTTGATGACTGCTGCTCCACTGCGGGAGGTTAGCAGAAGAGACCTGCCTGAGCTTTCAGGAGATGCCTGCTCCATGGCTGGGTGCTCTAAAATGGGCATGACTGGGTGCAGCCTCAGCCATGTCGGGTTGTTTGTGTATGTCACTTGTATTTCAGCCTTGGAGCACTGAACAGATGAATGCAGGGATGTGGGGTGGTTTCAGCATGTGTGACGAAGAGGTGAGTCTTCTTGCATTTGGTCCCAAAGCCACGAAGCAGTCTGGTCTTACTTTGCAGCGGTAAATTGTCCTCAGGGACAGGTAGAAAGACTGATTCATGCATGGACCGTCCTATTTGTAGTGTGTCTGGGTTTTTTGGTTAAAAACTAGGTATCCATCCAGCGGCTCCGAATGGCTGGTTTTGGGTGAGTAGGACTTGGCTGGCCCAAATGTGTTGCTTTTCTGCTGTTAGCACAGGCTGCGTCTCGCAGCACCTGAGATGCCGCACGCCTGCCCTGCCGGCTCCGCGGTGAACTCGGGCATGGCACTAAGCAGGGCGGAGATAATGAGAGCATCTCTCAGCCCTAGGAGCTGCTGCTGATGGGTCTGCATGAAATGTCTTTTTAAATGTCTCCACAGAGTTGTTCAGCTGTAGGAAAAAACGCCTTTCCAAGTGAGAGGCGAATCAGCATCTGCTGGGCGGCTGCAGGGAAGGCTCAGCGTGGCTGGCTCTGCAGCGTCGGGTTCCTGGGAAAGGAGGGGTGCTGGGGTGCCAGAAAGCTTGTTGTCAGACCCAGATCGATAGCCTGCAGAACTGTGGGTCTGTGTAATTTTCCAGTGCTTTGATCAGCCTGTTTAATAAGTCTGTGTTTGACACTAGACATCCATCCTGAGCCCTCCCAGGGGACTCTGGCAAACAGATTGCCGGTGGAGCCTGTACGTGTCTTTCTGTGGAGTCATCGCCGTCTCCCATCGCTGGCAGAACCGGCTCCCCAGACTCCCTGCTCGCTGCGGGACCGGGCAGGGAGCCCGGCAGGAGAGGGCAGGCGGACGGTGCTTTCTGGGCACTCGCTGTGGTCTGGTGAGTGCCTGAGGCTGCCTTTTGGCAGAGCCCAGTGCAGGGAGTTAGGCAAAGCCTTGCATGGGGACTTCACTGCTGAGTACCAGCTGCGAGGAGCCACCACCAAGCTGGGAGGATCTCCCAAGCCAGACTGAGCTGCTGGTGTTGACTGTGGTTTATCCGCAGGTTCTCTATTGCCTTTAGTTTTTTTGGGAAAATGTTTGTGTGAACATTGAGATTTTTTTTTTTTT
>VYZM01006149.1:103597-127320 GCA_013398915.1 Dromas ardeola
TGCCCCATTTCCTCTGCTGCTTTAGAAATCCTCAGTGTGCCCATCTCTCGCTCACAAGCTTTCTCCTGCTCGCTTGGATCATCCCAGCACAGGGGACCAGGGGGCGAAATCTCCTGTTCCAGCTTTACCCATCCCCCAGACTGGGCCGGAGGGAAAACTTCAGCGAGTTGTTTGGTTTCCCTACAATCTTCAAGAAACCTGGGAGGTGAATGCCAGCCTGTTTGTCTGCATTGCAAAGCAATTATCCTACCTGGAGAAGATGCTGTGCGCTTGCTTGTTAGTTGTCTCATGTCTGATGAGGACATTTTCCTGAAGGCCAGGTGGGGGTGTTCTCTGCCTTAAAATATATCGTCTGAGGAGTTTCACATGCTTTCCTTCCATCTAGCCCATTGATTAATGGTGGTGGCTGGACTGATGAGCGCACTGGAGAGAATGGAGAGGGACTCGTGGGCTGAGCTTGCAGAGGGACCCCAAGTCTGGTGCGCTGTTGGCAGTGCCCTCCCCAACGACACTGCAGAAACCTGCCCTCCCTCCCAGGCTTGGCTGGGGCTGCTGGCCCCATAGGCAAAACTGGTCACCTGAAATGGTTTCAGACCCCTTTAGCCAGGGCAGCAGAGGCAGAAGCGTCGCTGTGCGGTGCACAGCCACGCTTACCTTCAAGCCGTTAAACCACAGATAAACTGTTTACTCCCACAGGCTTAACCTGAGTGACTCTGTGTGAGCGGGCTCTTGGCACCTCCTGATCCGCGCGATTACTGCCACACCACGAGCTGGTGGCCCCTCTGCTGGGAAAATCACTGCTCTGGTAACAGCGATCGTGCTGGTGCAGACCTGGAAGCAGGATGCAACCTCTGTGCATGCTGAGATTTCCCAGCGTTAGCATCGATTTGTTTGCATTCAGCATGTCGTGTAGCGGAGCCAAATCCTGGCATTTCAGAACAAAGGGCTGTGAGCACAGTGGTCCAAGTCCTTTCTCCCCCTCTGTTTTATGAATGAACAAAGCACTCTGAGAAATCCTAATCCAGACTGCTAGCTTGGCACGTCAGCGCAGACTGCTCGCTGTTGGTGGCACAGGGATACCACCTCTGTGGTCCGAAAGCCGCACGTTCCCATTTCATCACCAGTCTAGTAAGGTCTCTGTAGGCTGTTGACTGGTCAGATAAGTGAGTCCAAGACAAGCTAGGCTGCCTGACTAGTCCCTCTCGGGTGATTTCAGGAGGACCCTGGATCTACTTTAACAGGCGCAAGTTAACTCTCCATTGAAGTACGTACATCTTCGCGCACCCACGGTTCATGTTTACTTCCATCAAGCTATCCCTTTTGTTCAGATTAGCCAAACTTGTAATAGACGTCACCAACCTCAATTTTTCTGTTTTGCAAAACTGAAATTGTACCTCAGTATAGTCAGCACAGAACTGGTGACTCCGCGGGCAGAAAAGCCCTACCACTGTCTGCTGCTTTGGGTCAGAAGACATCTGGGTTCCCTAATCTCCTGTCTGCTCAGGCAGGAATAGAACATGGCACTGGTTTCCTCTTGGGAGAGATTTCTGCTGTGGAATAAGGTCATGGATTCGGCAGGAGACTGGCTGTTGTGACGTGGGCTCCGAGGTCTCCTGCTGCTTCACTGACGACTTTGCTCTGTTGCAGCTGCTGTGGAAGCCTGTGTTTTGTACGGCTTGAAGCGGCGGGCGGCAGGATTCCTACGCAGCAACAAGATAGCAGCTCTGTTTATGAAGGTGGGCAAGAGCTTTCCTCTGGCAGAAGAGCTTTGCAAGAAGGTGCAAGACCTGGAGCAGCTCATTGAGAATGCGTAAGGCACCAGCATTGCTGTTATCCCACAGGTCGCTTGCGTTTCGCTGTGGTTGTGTAGTTTGGGTATGGCTGTGGATCGCAGTGTCCAGCTTGAGCTTCCACAGGAGGAATTGCTCTTTCAGTGGGCTGGAAGAGCAATTTTGGGATCTTTGAGATCTTTGAACTGGTTGTTTTTCTGGGAGACTGTGAGTTACAGTTGTGGTTTAAGCTAGGATGGACAAGTTCTTACATCCTCTGCCCCTTGTCTCATGCTCAGGAACAGCTAAGCGTGTTTGCTCCTGAGCTGTCACAGTTTATGGACCAGTGCACTAAGCCAACTGGAACCAAATTGGGTCTGCCTCAACGTGCAGGGCTTGAACCTGCAGTAATTCAGCTTCTGCTTGAGAGTGGCTTACTCATCCTTGGACAGGAACCAGGGAGATGGATAGCGCAGCTACCTGGGGGCAGGAATCTTTATGCTGCGCTTTGCTTGTGAACTGCTGTCCTCAGGCACCGGTGGAAAAGGTGTGTGGGTTGGAGGACTCTACTGAGGCACAGGCTTGTTGCAGGCTGCGTTTACAGTGGGAAACCTATTTACTGAAGTCAGTTTTCAAATACAGATGTGGGCCTTATGGAGTAGGGGTGGAATAGATGAAGGGAGCAGGCTTCAGAGCCCTGTCCCCACACGGTTCCCTGGGCATCCCCCAGCCACCACAGTCAGTGCCGCTGAAACTCCAGCCTCGTGCCCCACCAGGTGCTGTGAGTGCCCTGGGCTCCTGCAGTGCTCAGTGATGGGATGTTGTTGTCTTTTGCCTTGTAACTCCAAAGACGAAATCAAGTCCAGGGCATGCCAGAGAATGTGCGTAAGATGCCGAAGCTGCCCAACCTGTCTCCTCAAGCCATCAAGCACCTCTGGATCCGCACAGCCCTCTTTGAGAAGGTCTTGGATAAAATCGTGCATTACTTGGTAGAAAACAGCAGGTGAGTGCTGACACAGGCCAACCGTTTGCCCCTCCAAACTCACTACCAGCATCTGCCCCTTCCGATGGTCCTGGAGGCATTGCTGGCTGAGCTGTGTCCAAGTGGGCCAGAGAATTCCCTGGATGGGACAGGCCGGTTGTGTTGCTCTGTACCCAGCATGGGGACTCCGAGCGATTCCCTGCTGCTGGCGGCCACCATACACTCCCTAAAATAAAGACAGGCCACCCTTGCTCTGCTGACAGCTGGGTGTTGGGGACGGCATCGTCCTTGTCTCCTGAAAACTGTGTGCTGTGGTGTCCTGTCCTGGGGAGGTGTCATCTCCAGTCCTCGGGATGTTTTGTTAGGAGATGGTGATGCTCGCAGTGTGCTGCAGGAGGGCATCTGTTCCCCAGGAATTTCACAGCTGGCAGAAACAGTCTGTTAAGGGCTTCTTGCGCTCTCACCATCAAGGAGTGGTACAGAAAGAGAAGGGCGTTACAGTGATTTAAAACTACTGTCTCTGTCATTTTGCAGTCCCAGGGGCCTGAAATGCTACAGCATTCTGCTCTCTTTTATTTCTTCTAGTAAGTACTATGAGAAAGAAGCTCTCCTGATGGATCCTGTGGATGGGCCAATTCTTGCATCTTTATTGGGTAATGTTTTCCTCTTGCCCTGCTTCGATAGCTTGCTTTCCAGACCTCTGTTCCCAGTTCTGTGATCTGGGATGTGAAATGCAAAGGTTTCCTAGTAAGACCTTGAGAAAACTTAATAGCCCTGGACAGGTAGCCCTGAGGAGTGCTTATAAAGACCCCATGATGCCCAGCTGCTGAGCGGTGACTAGAGATGGAGGGTGTCAAGGCTGAGCTTGGGGTTTCCTTTTCTTGCACGGGCTTCAGTAATACTGATGGGCATAAACCAGGGCTGAGGCCGGGGTCTGGGAAGCAGCGTGGTGCTGCAGCGGGCTGCATGGTGGGCTCAGCATGCACAGCACCAGGCAGGCAGGGGGTTATTGCTCGCTGCCAGGGCTGGCTGACACCTCCGAATTCTTCCCTGCTGTTACACAGAGCAGCAGCAATGTGTGCTAAGCCTCCTGCCTGTTGCCTGCAGTCCCACCAGTCCTGCTCTGAGACGCTGGGCTGCAGGGATCTGAGAAGAGACCACAGTCATCGGAACACCACTGATGAGTGCCTTATGTTTGTGATTTTCACCTCTGTGCAGTGGGGCCCTGTGCGCTGGAGTACACGAAGATGAAGACCGCTGACCACTTCTGGACAGACCCCTCGGCTGACGAGCTGGTTCAGAGGCACCGGATCCACAGCTCCCACTGTCGCCAGGACTCGCCCACCAAGCGCCCGGCGCTCTGCGTGAGTCGGGGACGGCCAGGCTGGGAGGGACAGCCCCCGGCAGCGCTTCTCCTGGGGTGCACAGGCAGCACCCCATCTGGAACTTGAGGTTCCATCTGCTTCAAAAGGGCTGTGAAACTCTCTGATGTGAGAGTGTAGAAAAGTGCAGTTACTTGAAGTCTTCAAGCCAGAAGTGCCGGGAAGGCGGGCCGTGGAGACTGCAGGCGTGCCTGGACCAATGCAGCACTGCATCGTGGGGTTTCCACCCTTTGGGATCAGCATGTATGATCGAAAAGCAAAGACAGCTGAAGTCTGCTCTGTTTATTGCAAACAAAGCACGCTCCTGGGGCTTCTCTAAGTACAGAATCAAGCTTGGCCACAGCCAGGAATCCTCTTAGAGGACACAAAGGGAAGGATTTCTAGTAAGGACTTTCCTAAGTGTATAAGCGAGGAGGGAATGAGGTTTCAGGAGAAGCTTTTTGAAAGCAAGAGGCGTCTGTGCTGACCTCATGTTTGTAGGTGGATCTCTTCCAGATCCAGAAAAGGCATTCAAGTGGCAGTATGGATGACCGGCCGTCACTGTCTGCCAGGGACTACGTGGAGTCGCTGCACCAGAATTCCCGAGCCACGCTCCTCTACGGCAAGAACAACGTCCTGGTGCAGCCGGTAGGTACCTGCTGGGGCATCTGAGTTTTGCAATACTGCTCTGCTCCCCGCCAGGTAATTCTGTCCCAAGTCACTCTTTGATGGAGAAAAGCCCAGGCTCATTTCTGCTCTGGGAAAGCAGTGACTGGGCTGTGTTTGCCAAGGTCCTGGTGATGGATCCTCCCAGTTGAATGGAAAAGCTCTGCTTCTGTCTGTGTAGAAATAGGCTCCTTTCTTGACCAGAGGCCACAAAACGCCTCCTCCTCTCCCTTCCTGTTTATTGTAGTCAGTTAAATGAAGTGCAAACAGCTTAAGTGGAAATCTTAAGTTTGCCTCATCTGGGCAGGTGGTCTCGGCCCTTTTCCAAGCTGGTGAGGTGTCCTGTTGTCTCTGCTGGGAGGTTTTGCAGGGCCACTGTGGGTTTCTCACTGTTGGCGAGTGGATGGGCTTGGGGGCAGCAGGCAGGGCTGTGCTACGGTCCAGGACTGTGCTCAGGTAGCCTGAGGTGGTGCTTCATGCTTCTGGCGTCTTCCAGCCTGCTCTCACCGGCTCACTCTCTCCCTGCGTTTCTCTTCTCAAGCGAGATGACATGGAGGCAATCCCGGGCTATCTGTCCCTTCACCAGACTGCAGACATCATGGCGCTGAAGTGGACTCCCAACCAGCTGATGAACGGATCCGTGGGGGATCTGGACTATGAGAAGAGGTGACTGTCTCCGTGTGCACCTTGACGTGGGGCAGAGGGGAGGCAAATGTTCCCCGGGTTCAGAGTGTGGATCTGGTGTCCAAGGCCATCAGTGAGTTTTCCCACTGACTGCAGAGCAAAGCAGTCATCCTTGAGTCTGTAAGAGGAGAAGGGAGAGGGAAGAGGCCTGGGGTGGGCTGCAGGAGGTGGGGTGAGATGCTGTAGCGTTGCTGGGAAGTGTTCAGCAAGGGAACTGGAGGGTGCTTATTCCGAAAGACGCAACGTGGTTTCATTTATCGCCCTCGGGGATTTCCTCGGGAGAATGCCCTCTCTACACGCAAAGCAGTGCCTTCAGGTTTATTGTGGTTGTTTTAATCTGGGGAACTGAGGAGCTCATCAACAGGGGGAAGAGTATCTGCAGAGAGGGGGGACATGAGCAGTTCCCAGATAATCATACTTTGGTAAAAGAGTTTGTGCCATTTTGTAGTGTTGTTTCAGTGCAGTCTGCTGCTGATCCTTCGTGCGGGTATTCAAAGTCCCTTGGATTTAACGGAGTCCCTGGAGCTTCTTTCTCCAGGGGGCCTGAAGTCCGCTTAGTTTGCTCGGGTGTATTGCTGTGCCCTTTTGCCTGGGATCGCTTTATGGACTGATGGTGCTTCTCCTGAGAGCTGCAGTCATTTTAACAAACTACAGAATCGTGCCAGGTCCCAATTTGCCTGAAAAAATGAAACAAAAAAAAATAATAATCCCTTTCCACCAGCAAACGCTCCAGGAAAGCTGGAATGTTTAGGACACTGATTCTTTGGCCTGGGGTAAAGGTCGTCTTCAGGAAAACTTGTTCTCAGTTTTGATTATTATCAGTTGTTGTTTTTTGAGTTTTGTTTACCTGTGCTCTTTTCATCTCCCCTTTCTTCTTGGCCCCTGGGCCATTCCATTATGCCTGGTACCCTCCCCCCTAAAATGCTATTTTCATCTCTACACTGTTTTTCTGAGTTCTTGACTTGGGCATCAGCCTAAGCTCTAAAACTTCCCAGTGTCAGGACATGACCAAGGAAGAGAGGAGTCAGATGACAAAGTAAGTATGAATCTACAAGGAATGACTCTTACGCACCCCTTCCCATCCTTAACTGTCTTTATGAGCCTTTATTTTAAGCACTATTTTTGTAAAGTGAGAGATAATGCTGCTCAGAATGTGGAAATTGCTTTGTTGCAAAGAAGTAGGATGTTATTAAACGTGGACACCCTCACAGAGCTCTTGCTAGGCTCTCCACAGAAATGAAACCTTGCGTGAGGCCACGTGTGTCCTGGCGAGATCCCCTTCCCCGGCTTCCTCCTGGCGTCTCTCTGCAATTTCTAGGATCCGTGGGCACGTTGTCCATGTCTGGGAATGACGTGAGGGTAGAGAAACAGCCCAGGGCAGGTGGGATTGGACTTGCCCTGGTGGAGCTGTAGTAACAGGGACAGTAACAGGTTTGGGAGGGATGTTGTCACTTGGGCTGGCTTCGTGCCAGTCGCACTGCTGCTGGGAACTCATCCTTTTTCTAGCTTCCTTTGGCACCAGGATAGCTGGAGGCAGGATCTGGAGCTGATGTGAACAGAAGCAGAGCCTCTTGCATCCCTGAAGCTCACGACTTTCTCGCTTTCTCTGTTCCAGTGTGTACTGGGACTATGCCATGACTATCCGCCTGGAGGAGATCGTCTATTTGCACTGTCACCAGCAAGGTAAGACCAGGGTGGGGGGCTGCCGGAGGGTGTTACCACCCTGACATTTGCTGCGTTAGATCTTTGGGGAGTGCCTATATGGGGATGTTTCGATTCAGCTCCAGGGCAGATGTCCAGAGCTCTGGGTGGTCACTACTATGTAAGTGCTTCTAGGAAAACCTTGAAACCAGCTCCTGGCTGTGGTGCCTGGCTGGGCAGCGCTCCCTGCGGAGCAACACCCTGTGGTTTTCCAGGGTGCTATCTCCCAGGTAGGCCTTCTCCAGAGCCCCAGACTTGTAATGGGCTTAGGGAAGAATCCAAACAAGGAAGAAATTCTTTGTTTCGCACACCAGAAAGACAATTCCCTGAACTTTCTTGCCTGTCCTCTGCATTTTTGACTGTTTTGACTGTTTCCCTCGTTCATGTGTGTGTCTTCTCTCTGTTGTCACTGTTGCTAATAGTAGACAGCGGTGGAACGGTTGTCTTGGTGAGCCAGGATGGGATTCAGAGGCCCCCGTTGCGGTTCCCCAGAGGAGGGCACTTACTGCAGTTCCTGTCCTGCCTGGAGAACGGCCTTCTGCCCCATGGGCAGCTCGATCCGCCCCTCTGGTCGCAGCGGGGAAAGGTAGGCACCCCGAAACTGGGCTCGTTCCTGAGCCCACGGCACTGCGGGTTCTTGCTGGAGTGTCTCGGAGCAGCGCCGATGGGGAGGACCCTCTGCTCGGCATCAGTGGCTGCTGCATTTTAAACAATCCACCTCCTGAAACCATGAAGGAAGGTGGGCTTGAAATACAGCACTTTGGTTTAGCTCGTGGCCTTCACCAGCTAAACAGACCCTTCAGAAGGGATGGGGTACAGGGGTGCTGGCCATGAGGCATGGTAGGTTTGGTTCTCCTGGACCTGACCATTCTGCGTAGATAATACATACCCTGCGCACAGACAGAGTTACATATTCACTGTGTAAGTGAAAGCTTAATCCAAAGGCTTCCAAAGGGAAGCTGCAAACGTCGTGTGGGCTGACAAAGCACGTGCTCTTGTTGGGCAGGAGTTCGGCAAGCGGGGCAGCCACCACGCTGGCCAGTGTGGTGGGGCGTGGGGCGGCTTGTGAAGAGCAGGGTTTGTTCACCTAGGGGAAGGTGTTTCCCAAGCTGAGGAAGCGAAGTCCCCAGGGCTCCTCCGAGTCTGCGTCCGACAAGGAAGATGACGAAGCCACAGATTACGTTTTCAGAATAATCTACCCAGGGACACAGTCTGAATTTGGTGAGTGCGTTGGCAGAGAGTGTTTGGGGTGGGTTATGGCGGGGTGTATGAGCAGCCAGAGACGCAGCACTGACAGGCACATTGCAATTTGCGACAGCGAATAGTTCCAGAGAAATGAGCTTTGCTTGTACTACCTTTTATTCAGCGTCATGTATGGGTTGGGGTTTTATTTTCTTGTTTTAACCTTTCACTTGCTACTGAATCCTTCATTTCTGCAGCTGCACAGCAGGCCATGACTGCCTCAATAGTTGGAAAAAAAAATTCTTGCACATAAGGTTCACTTTGGTCATGTTCCTTGGAGGTCACTTTTCACTACCACAAGCCTGGATTCTTCTCTTGGCATGACCAGGCCAACTCAGCAAGTGCTGCATTAAATCCAGCTGTGTCCCTCAGCGTTGCCTCTGCAGCGCAAAGGAGAGGTTACAGCACCCTTCTTCGGGTGCTGCCAGGCTTGACCCGTGTGTCTTCACCCCATAGCTCGCAGGGCAAGGGAGAGGATGCTGCTGGATTCACCAACCCAGAAATCTCTCTTAATGTCTGGCTGTGAATTACCTGAACGATGTGCTTGGCTGAAGTGACTGTACATTTGTCCTCACTCTTCTGTGGGATACTAAGAACAAATTTTTGTTCTCTGGGAACATCGTAGATGACTTTATAAGGGGGAAAACCAAGAGTGCAATAGAAGACTTGTGGAGTGCTTTTAAAAAGCTGTGAAATCTGATCAAAAACTTATTCCTGTATTTTTGAGGCTGGAAGGGGGCAATCACAGAATCTCCTGTGATTCCTCGGTAACATCAGTTAAGATTATACTTAGTTCTCCCTGCCTTTAGCTGACTAACACAATTCAGTGAGTCAGATAAAAATCTGATTGCGGCTAAAATAGCAGATAGAGATGCTCTTTTCTGTAGCTGTCTTTTGATCTACCCCTTAAAATTCCATGCTGGGGGCCATATTTTCTGTGAAATGAATTGCTGCAATCTCCTTAGCTGGCATCATCAAAGTCTGTGCGGCTCCTGCGGACCTTCCCAGAGGGGGGTGGAACTGCATCAGTTCTTTCTTCTCTACAGATTCTTCCTTTCTCCCCTTTCATTTGTGCCCTTGTCCTCTCTCTGTGTCCCTAGTTACCATTAATGGTAATTTTCATCCATTCCTTCCGTCTGTGATCTCCATCACTGCCGTGAGAGGGAAGCTCGCGAGGACTCCAGCTGCAAGCAAGATAGTGGTGATCCCTAAATGGTTTATGAGTCTCCCCATCACGTCCCGACCTCCCCTTGCTGCTCTGGGGGCCGCTCGGCATCAGTGTAATGCGGCTGTCGTTTGTGTCTGGTACTGCTGCTTGCCTGTGTTGTCACTTGACAATTCCTGCAGAGCTGTCCCCTGCCACTGCTGACCGTCACTGACCCATCAGCACCTGCTCAATGTGAAGGAAATAGGAATATTTCAACATTTTTTTTGCTAGTTATTCAATATCACAAGCAGGAAGAGTCCAAGGGTGAGCGAGGAAGCCCTCTCCCAGCTGGAAGCTGGAATTTCTACCACGATTTAATTTCCAAGGAGGAGCAAATAGGATTATTCTTCATTAATCTTTGTCCACATCCTTCATCTTCATCACAATGTCCTGTTCCAGGCCAGGACATCGGCCGAGCTGCTCAGGGTGGGGGCGTCTCGGCTCTCGGGGCTGCACGCTCCCCTGGCGCTGGCTCTGCGCCTGGCCGGTTTGCGGGGCGATACCCGAGCAGGATCCGAGGCCTTCGCAATAGCACTTCTGAGTTTAAGCAGGGATTTAGCAAGTGACAACATGAAGAGCTACTTGTTCCTGCTGTCCCTCTCAACTTCTTCGTCAAAGCCTTTATCTCCTGTCTTTCCCTGAATCTTGGATGGGATCCTAATGTTTGAGGGATGGGGGGTTTTCCCTTTCAGTGATCCACTCTTCCGCGGGCAACGGTTGATTTCAGTCATGTTTTTTCTCATCTGTGTGACAGTCTGTTGTAGCCCCTTCTCTCGAGTCTCTCTGGGTTGGGTGTTTGTTTTCTGCCTGGGTGGGCACTCAGCAGTTTCAAATTACCTTGCTGAAGGCGCTGTAGTTGGTTAGCAAATGGTTCTCACTCACTCTCATCAGTGCTCTTTGTTTCCTTTCCTTTCTCCTGAGCTCACTGATTACCTGGTGTGGGTCCTACGGGCTTGGTGGAGTCTCCTTGGGAAGAGTGTGGGATGCTGCATTTGTTAATCAAAACTCTCCTCTCTGTTGACCTCCCGTGGCTCACCTGACGCCAGGGCAGTGCCAGCCTGAGCTGATGCTCCCCTCTCTGTCCTCTTACAGTGCCCCAGGACCTGATGGACACGTCGGGTGCTGGCCTGCCTCCCATGTGGCAGCCCAGCACCCGCAAGTCCTCCTGCTCCTCCTGCTCTCAGAGTGGCTCCTCTGACGGTGGGCCACCCAACGGCTGCAGCCACGAAAGGTATGACGGCTCTGCTGCTGCTTTGAAAAATACAGGTGAAATAAAACAAGGGTTACAGGTGAAAGCCCATCTGGATGGCTGAACTAGAGCTAGGTTGTCCAGCGACCATTTGCAGGTGCCAGTGGACTGAAGTGAGGCTTATGCCCCTCATCTGGGACATCTCAGCTGCCCTGTGGCCGCGTCCTGGCAGCAAGAATTGCCGCTCCCAAGCTGAGCAGAGGTCCTGTGGTGCGCCTCTGAAGGCAGAGCTGGAACGGTCAGGTCAAAGCAGGGGCTGAGGGCGCACATGGGAGCGTTTCCCCTCCTCACTTCCAATATGTTTTTATTGGCAGAGCTCCGCTGAAGCTCCTGTGTGACAATATGAAGTACCAGATCCTCTCCCGGGCCTTCTACGGCTGTGAGTACTTGTCACATCCACGATGCCTTCAGATGTGTGATGGGCAAAGGATAAGGTCCTGGGCTCCAGGCTAGCAGTGGTTTCTGAGACAGCAGGGCAGTGGCCAAGGGTATGGGGACCAGTTTGTTGGTTGCAGGGCCCTATGCACACATGCTCAGGATTGGGAGCAAACATTTGAACTCTGACCCTTGGACTTCAGCGGCAGTGCTGGTGGTACAAGACGATGAGATACTGACCTGTCCCAGTAGACTCCCTGCTTTGCTGCTTAGGCTGAGTGTGGCTTCAGAGGATCTTCTTCAGGGACCAGAGTCATGAGAGCATTCTCCTGCACTTCATCCTCACGGCTCCCTGAGTTCCCCAGCTGAATGTTTTGCTTCTGCCTGATGCAGGGCTGGCCTATTGCAGACACCTCTCCACGGTGCGAACCCACCTATCTGCGCTGGTAAACCACAACATCGTGTCTCCTGACGTGCCCTGCAATGCCAGCTCGGGACTGACTGTGGACATATGGCAGAGATACCTTCAGGACAGCACGGTAGGGCGGGCACTCTTGGGACGTGCCGGTTGTGGTGGGCTTGTGATGTCCAGGGCAGTGTTACTTAAGCGGTTGTAGCATGATAAGGCAAAGCACGTTGAGAAGTTCCCTGAGAAGAGAAGTCAGAGAGCCCGCTCCAGGCTGCACAGAGCCCAGGGCTTCTAATCTTCAACATATGGAAGCTGGGAAACGAAGGCTGCTCTTCTTAACGTGCTTCTGTTCAGAGCCTGTCTGCAGCAGTGTCTGTCACCCTGACTACTGGGGTCTTGAGGCGGGTCCCACCACGCCGTTACAGCAGGATGGCTGGAGAGCTGTGACCGGTGACACAATCCTGACGTGCTGCCGGTGCTCAGAGGCACAGCAGTGACCTTGACTGACTTTGGTGGGCCACTTTCTGGCTGTGGTGAGCCAGTGTTTCCCAAAACATCCGCCCACAGGGGCCTCTGGCTCTACTTAAGCCCAAGCAGAGACCTGAGAGATCATCTGAAATGGATGGGCAGTGAGTTTGCGGGTGGTCAGTGTCTGGGCAGCACTCTGGGTGCTAAAAGGCAGCGTGGCCAGGCTGGGGTTGCCCTTGTATCTGCCAGCTGATGGGCTCTGGCCCTGGCTGCGTCTCTGCACTGACTCCGAGCTCTTCCCACAGACTTACGAGGACCAGGAGCTGCTGCGGCTGATCTACTATGGCGGGATCCAGCACGAGATCAGGAAGGCTGTCTGGCCCTTCCTTTTGGGCCATTACCAGTTTGGGATGACGGAGGCAGAAAGGAAAGAGGTTGGTATGGGTGTGCTGCCAGCTCAGCAGCCCGCTGTATTGCATTGGTGTGCCCTGGGTATTTCACACCTTGAAGTGTCTGAGCCAGAGTCCACCCTGTGAACCCGCGGGGTGTTATGTCCCCTTTGTATTGTGGCTGTAGATAGGAGGTGGGAGAAAGACTCGGATAAGCAGGAATTGATAGGACCAAGCTGTTGGTTGCTCGCGTTCGGCACCCTGTGCACCTTTGGAAGGCAGGAAGGAGGTGGATGGTCATTTTTCTGTCCCAATTTTTGCGAGGTTTTGTGGGTCGCACTCTGGCTGTCACTGTGCTAGAGATGGGTGACTTTATGTCCCATCTAGCCATAGTTAACGCAAGCATGCACTTAACTTGTCTGTGCAGGGCTGTTTGGGGGATGGAGGAGGCACTGGTGTCTGGGCTGTTCCATGGGCATCCATTCAGAGACCCTCTCTCTGTCTCTCCAAACGCTGCAGGCTGATGACCAGATCCGTACCTGCTACGAGCACACCATGGCGGAGTGGCTGGGCTGCGAGGCCATTGTCCGGCAGCGGGAGAAGGAGTCGCACGCGGCAGCTCTGGCCAAATGCTCCTCCGGGGCCAGTCTGGATTCCCACATTCAGAGGATGATGCACAGGGACTCGACGATCAGCAATGAGGTGAGGGCGCGGGGGCTCGGGAAGGGCTGTGCCCACCCAGGCTCCGTCTTGGCTTGTGCTATGGGGAGGGATGGAGGTACAGTTCTTGTTCACCCTCCTTCCCTTGCCTCTGCGCTTCGTTACTCACTGTAATCAGTGCAAGTTAGGATTGGAGCTTTCTTACCTGTTTGCTTTCGCCTGCTTTTCCAGAATGTTTAGCAGCAGGAGCGGGTATCTCCTGCAGTATGACCCCAGTTTCCGTACTGTGTGGTACTGCACTGACCGAGAGGTTTTGCTCTGCAGCCTGAGTGATGTATTGAAGGCCTAACAAATTTGCTTTGGTTCTTGCAGCTGCAGTATCCACAGCGGCACTGTACAGCTCTGCGTCTGTGAGCCCGGATGAGGGCGCTGGGCACAGAGGGCCTGAACGCCGGGGACCGCAGGGAAAGGGCAGGGGGTCCCAGCAGAGGGAGATGGGTCGACCAGGACCCCAAAGCTGTTTTGTGGAACCACGTGTCCAAATCCAGACACTTTCACCAGTCCTATGAAACATTCCTTGTGGGTACTTCTAGAGAACAAGAGATACTCATTACCCGGTTTGCACTCCTGGCGCACATCAGGATTAGCTCCCTGGAAGTCGGTGTTGAAGTAGGGGGAGAGAGGAAGACCGTGTTTTTGGCACTGAGGGGCTGTAAAACGTGTCAGTGGGCTTCTTGGCTCCCTCTTCCATCAGCTGCTCAGCACAGAAGAACCTGGGCTGCTGCCTGCGGGCAGGAGGAGTGGGATGGCTCTAGGATGGGCTGCGAAGGAGGCTGTGGGGCTTGGGGCAGCCTCGGTACACTGTGTCCCAGCACCCAGCACCATGGGACTGGCTTTTAGCAGTGCAGAGAGGAGTTAGAGCCAAAGGGTGTGGAGGGAGAAGCCTGTTAAAGGAAAGGCAGTCCTGGAAACAGAGTCCGGGGAATGTTTCTGTGTGTGTGGGTTTTGGAGGAGAACAGCCCGGCGCAGGAGAGCGAGCAGTGCTGGGTTATCTGACCTCACGCTGCCATACCGGAGGAGGATGGAGGCCAAGCTGAAAAGGGCCCAGTAGGTGCAGCACTAGAGACATCGTCTGGTTTCCTCTGCGGAAACCGCGTGGATGCTTTTGGAAAGGGATGAGCTCAGCCCCGACCACGTGGGCTACGCGTGTGTACAGAGAGGGACAGATGCAGGGAGGGCGAGTCCGAAGCGGGGTCTGTGTGCAGGAGCTGGGTGACACCGCTCTCGCAGGGGAGCAGAGGGCGGCTGCGCGGTCGGTGCTGCTGAAGCCCCATGGATCATTCCCATCCCCACAGCATCTGCGTCTTCGTGGTTCTTTTGTGCCCACGTCTGCCTGTTCTGGGAACACGGGCTGGGAGGGAAGCTGGCAGAGCTAATACATGCAAAGGTTCACCCTTTTCCCATCTGAACCTGAGATTTCCTGTTATAAAATGCTCCCATGGTAATGGAGGAAAGCTATCGCCCTTCCTCTCTCCGTCAGAGCCCTGCCCAGCAAACACCCACAATACCGGGGTGGGGACAACTCCTGCTGCCGTTCTGAAAGTGCTGTGTTTTCTTAAAACCCTATTGTTTGTGTGTGCTGTCATTGCAGTGCCCTCTGCATCCTGACTCGCGTGCGGCGTGAGCAGCCGCGGGCTCCTGCCCTACGCTAAGCCTGGCACAGGGACGGCTCAGATAACAGGGAGGGCTCCCTCTTCAGTAAAGGCTCGTTGCTGGGAGGGAATCCACCAGGCAGAGCACTGAACTGGTTGATGCAAAGCCCGACGCTTCCTTCTGTGCTTCAGCTGGAAGCCAGAAAAGGGTGCTGTTGACTTTTAGAGGGGCCGCCTCGACAGAGTCTGGCTTAAAACATCAATATTTGTCCTTTAAGAAAAGGAAAAAGCATTAATATGCTTGGAGGGATTGTTTTATAGTCTGTGACTTCATCGTTTATGTAAACTAAGATGGGGTGAGCCACATTGCTGCCAAATTAGGACAGAGATTTGTAGAAATTTGCACTCCAGGGAGACAGTGTGACCTCTCTGAAGGCCAGAAGAAAGCAATTCCTTTCAGACCCAAACATACAGTGTTTGAACAACTGGATTGGCTCGGGACTTTGTTTTTTGTCAGCTTCTCCAGCAGTAAATGTCAGTGGCGGGCTGCGGCGGGGCGCTGCGCTGTGTGACAAATCTGCACGGCAGAGTTGATGTGATGTGAAGGTCTTTCATGGGTCAAAGAGGAGAATTTATTGGATGCATTTTCTGCTTGTTCTTTACATGCTGGTGTGCCCGCCTCTGATAGCGTGGCTTGAGTCTCCCCCCACTCCAGACACCACGTTTTTGCCTTTTCACTGGCCTTTTCCCTTTCTCTTGCAGTCTTCTCAGAGCTGCAGCTCTGGCCGACAGAATCACGCCCGGCTGCAGAGCGACTCCAGCTCCAGCACGCAGGTGAGCGGCAGCGCCTTGTCCCCTCTTGCGCTTTCAGAGACCGGCCACCCGACAGCATACGGCTCTCTGCCCCAGCTTGGGCTGATCGCTAGTCGATAACCATCGTGATTTCTGGCAAACGGTAGTTGGAGGAGGTAAATGACTCACAAACCTGCCTCTGGAGCCACTAAGGTCAGAACTGTGCTCTGCTTGGCGGTGTTTAATATTACCAGCCTGCTCTGCCCAGGCTCGAAGGACCGACCCCCATGTGGCCTTCACACTTGAGGGCTCTTGGCTGCTCCGTATGTTAGTAACCATGTGTTTAACCAACCTGTTTAAATGACGTTCTGCCCAATACATTATGCTGAGTAAAGCGGAGTCCTTTGGAGCAGGGACTGTGGGCTCTGAGTTGTGCAAATGCCCAAGCGCTGACCTGCCAAATCCAGGCAGGGGAACCTAAAGGCTGAAGGCTGTGCCCAGAAATTCCTCCAAGAGTCTGGTTAAAATGGGACAGAGCGCTAGATGCTCAGGCTGAAGTTGTCTCTCGTTAATAGCGAAGATATGGAGCCACAGCCAGGCACAGCACTAGTAAGTTAAAATGCCCTCAAGTCCTCCGAGCTTTCTTCCACTGGTCGCTCGTGTGAGCCCTGCACATAAAGAGCAGATCTTCCTCCCTTCCCACCATTGGGAACGTGGGCATTATATCCCCAAGAGCTGCATTCAGCAGTTAAACTGCTGAATGCAGCTCTTGAGGACATAATGCTCATGTTCCCAACGGGTTGCTGAACGCAGGGGGTTTGCTCGCTCTCACGTGGCTCTCCCCTCGTGCTGTGCAGGTGTTTGAATCTGTTGATGAAGTGGAACAGACTGAAGCAGACGCTCAGCTGGAAGATGGCAAACCAAGCAAGATCCCTAATGGGACGGTTCCCAACGGCACGTGTTCCCCTGATTCTGGCCACCCCTCTTCCCAGAACTTCTCCATCGCATCGGGATTCT
Source organism: Dromas ardeola (assembly GCA_013398915.1). Classification (NCBI taxonomy): domain Eukaryota; kingdom Metazoa; phylum Chordata; class Aves; order Charadriiformes; family Dromadidae; genus Dromas; species Dromas ardeola. The sequence goes on from VYZM01006149.1 coordinate 120,221, forward strand.
CAGAGCGCAGCTTTAGCAATGAGGACAGCGCCCTGGAAACCACCAAATCCTCGGCCAGCTCTCAGGGAAAGGCCGGTGGGTCCGACGTGCCAGCCCCACAGGACCCAGACAGTGCCCAGCAAGAGGAGAAGCTGCAGGGCCAGGACAGCCTGGAAGGTGAATTTCCCACCGGTGGAAGCGTGGACTTTGTTCCTGTGGGTGAGAGGTCGGCAGAGGTCCTGCGTGATCGTGACGCGGTGGCCCTGACTGTGGTAGAGAGCTGGGCAGACAGCGAAGCTGAAAAGCAAAGCCTGGTGGAGAGTGAAGGTAACCTCTCTGAGGAGCCGGAGATGGAGAGTTTGTACCCGCAGCTGGATTCTCTGGCTGTAACTGATCTGGCCAACAGTGAAGCGTCTGCCGTCTCCTCCACGGGTGTCACCTACTCTGTAAGTATGTACTTGTTTGCTGAGTGGGTTCTTCCTGGGTGCCTCACTATTTACCTGCATTTGTCCTGTGCTAATCCTGCAGGGGCTCTCCACCTTCCACCTAAACTCCGCCCCATTGCTCTCGCAACTGCCTTTTTGGTTTTTATTTGAAAACAAATCAACTTTGCTTTTGTTTCGGGCAGCCAGAGCTACTGGACATGTATACAGTGAACCTGCACCGCATTGAGAAGGACGTGCAGCGATGTGACCGCAACTACTGGTACTTCACCCCTGCCAACCTGGAGAAACTCCGCAACATCATGTGCAGGTGGGAGCCGCAGGGGTCAGGGTGGGAGCAGGCTCCTGACACTGGTGGTTGGTTTCCCTGAATTCGCCTTGAGGCTGGAGCCTCAAACTTCGTTCTGGTTACTGAGTTTCGCCTCCTTGACTTCCTCCCCCAAATCCCGTCGTCATCCCAGAACCGGGGCCAAAACTCCAAGGGCCTCATGGTTACCAGAGCGAGGAGCCCAGCCGTCCTGCCTTGTGCTGCTCTGCCCCGTGACTGCCGTGTGTCTGGGTTGTTGGCCAAAGCAGAGGGTTCCCTGGGGCTGCCCAGGCATGCTGCCTCGTGGTCTGAACCCGGCACAGCCCACCTGCTCTCTGGAATATGTCTGGAAAATGTTTTAATGAGGATCAGGCCGCAGAGCTGTGGTGCTAATGGGGAAGTGCCTGAAGCAACCTAGTAGTTAGTGCCTACCCAGGAGACAGCGATACCTGGGTGCGTTTCTCATTCTCTTTGCTTAGTCCCTGTGACTAAGAGGTCACTGTGTGACATTCACCTACTCAAATCAGCTCCAGCTCAGCAGCTGTGGCTGCTTCAGGGGGAGCGAAGACTAAAATATTATTACTCATCTCGCAAATATGAGGAGAAGCTGCTGTTTCATTAGAGCTGTCGCTTTATCTGACAGCCGGAGTCGGAGATCTCTGCGTAGATGAGACCTACAATACAGCAGATTTTGGAAAACTAGTGGGCAGGGTGGGAAAGATTGTTCCCTTGTGCCAGCAGCCGATCCGAGTCCTTTCTGAACACATTTTGACTTGCTACCAAATATGGGAAGATATCTCTGCAGGGCTGGGTGCTTCCTGGGACACTGGGTCCAAGGAGGCGAAGCAGGCGGTGTCGGGCAGAGAGAGCCAAGAGGATGAATCGAGGGGGAAGGGTGGGGAGGAGAGATAAATTAACAAACTCTATCAATCACTGCCCTTTGACCGACCACCCTGCCTTGCTGTGCTTTTTGATTTCGCTTTTCCCTCCAGTAGCCATGGCACAGCCCTGGATCAACACCCCGCAATGGCCATGGCCATGGCCATTGCGGGGTTTTGATCCAGGGCTGTGCCATGCATGGTTTACCAGCAACTTAGTGATTTACAGGTCACCTGTAGAGGAATGGAGCTCAGGCGTAACAGAACAAACAGGTCTGATTTACCCTGCCTGCCACCGTGCGTTGGTGGCAGCAGGTAGGAAACGCCAGCGTCCCAGGAATGGAGGGCACAGGCAAGGCAGGGAAGGTGGCAGGCTGTGGCACTCGCGTGTGTGACACGGGAAGCGCTCACGGGCCACCTTTCCTGCTCTCTCTCTTTCTCTCTCTTTCTCTCTCACACAGCTACATCTGGCAGCACATTGAGATCGGCTACGTGCAGGGGATGTGTGATCTGCTAGCCCCTCTCCTGGTCATCTTGGATGATGGTGAGTAGGTGGCTCTGCTCCGTTTTCCCCATCTCTCTGTGGTGGCATCTGCTGGGCTGGTGGTGGCCCTTGGCAGCAGGAGGGTCCCATGCTCAGAGGCGTGGAGCAGCTGGTGGCAGGATCCCCTTTATCGTTGATGCTGTCTGACTCCCAGGAACCCAACCTGGGGACGGCGTGCACTTTTTGGAGCACGAGCTGTCTTTCCGAGGCCAGTCCCCTGCTACGTATGTGGAGCAGGGAGGGATATTCCTGCTGTGGGTGGATGGATGGTGGGATGTGGTGATGCGGATGCGGGTGCAGCAGTGTCTGTGCAGCCGAGCAGTGACTGTCTCTCTTCCCTGTGCAGAGGCTCTGGCTTTCAGCTGTTTCACCGAGCTTATGAAGAGGATGAATCAGAACTTCCCCCACGGAGGAGCCATGGACACCCACTTTGCCAACATGAGATCTCTGATCCAGGTAGGGGTGTCCTGGCACAGCAGCCTCTCAAACCAGAGAAGGAAAGCTGGTTTTGGGACCGCGGTCTCAGAGGGGCTGAGAGGAGCTTTCAGTGGTGGGAAGCAGGAGGGAGCGCAGGGGCTGTAAAGACAGCCTGGGAGCAACATGTGCCAGGATTGCAAAGGAAGGAGGAGTTGGGTGGAAGATGTTGTGGTGCGGTAGGAGAGCGGTGGGGATGGAGGAAGGCAGGCAGAGGAATGGCTGGTGCCTCTCCTGTGCACCGACGAGTTTCCTTTTGCTTTTCTTGGCAGATTCTGGACTCTGAGCTCTTTGAGCTGATGCACCAGAATGGTGATTACACTCATTTCTACTTCTGCTACCGATGGTTTCTCCTGGACTTCAAGAGAGGTGTGTGCTGGGCGGGAGGCAGCGGAGACCAGCAAATGGGGAGGGACGGCAAGGTCTGCCGTGCTTCCACGCTTCTCAATGCACTCTGCAACTTCAGTTGTTTGAACTTAACTTTTTACCGTGTGTTCCCGTTTTGCTCTTCCCTGGTGGATTTGTGGCTGACTTTTCTGTCTAGCTACAGAACCTGTTGTTCCAGAGCTGCTGGTGAGCCTCCACCGCCTGTGCGTCCTGAAGCCTGTGCCACCTGCTGCAGGCCAGAATGTTTGTCTCTACAGATGACTGACTTATTGCTTCCAACTGGAACAGGTTCTTGTGGGAAGAAACCACCCAGCGTGTCTTCCCAGTGCCGCTGTGAAGTCTGTGAGTCAGGATGATTGTAAACCCGTGGCTGCTGTAGTAACTGCTGGGCTTCTTCCTCTGTTAACAGAGCTGGTGTATGATGACGTCTTCGCCGTCTGGGAGACCATCTGGGCAGCTGCACACGTTTCCTCTGCACACTATGTGCTCTTCATTGCCCTGGCTTTGGTGGAAATGTACCGGGACATAATCTTGGAGAACAACATGGATTTTACAGACATCATCAAGTTTTTCAACGGTACAGTTTGTGTTCTGTTGGGCTGAATTTGTGGCAGCTGCTCAGATGTAGGCAGCACGTGTCTGTCTGACTATAGACAGCCATGGCTGGGCTATACTGGTAAATGTTTAGAACGAGCAGAGCCGTGATAGTTGGAACACGATGGTAAAGAGACCTTGCCGCTGAACCATTGGGCTCTGAGGGGGTCAGGTGGTGCCTGGGGGAAGCCACCCTGCCATCCTTGGCAACAGCCCACCCTGCCGTGCTCAAAGGGAGCTGTGAGCGTAGGTTGTGCTTCCTGCTGGCTGTAATCATCCCGAGATGAGTTGGTTAATGATGGCTCTTCAGAGTTAGGTGTCTCTGCGAGGGATGGTGCTTGGGAACTTGGGCAGGGATTCACAGCTTCAGCTCCCGCCTGGAGCTCGTCTGAGAAGCGGAGAGCTGTGAGGCTGGGGGGGCTCCTCGAGACGCCGGGCTCCTTGGGTCTAAACCTCTTTGTGGGTTCCTTCTGTCTGTGTTCCAGAAATGGCTGAGCGGCACAACACCAAGCAGATCCTGAAGCTGGCTCGGGACCTTGTCTATAAAGTGCAGACTCTGATCGAGAACAAATGAAGGACACGGGGAAGACGAGGCACCCAGACAAAGAGCCAGGATTCCCCTTCAATGCTTCCTTCCCTTCTTCTTCTTCTCGAAGTGCCACACCTGTGGAAATAAGGTAGTTGGACACATGCTGCTGTCTAAACTGGAAGTACCCTTAGCTCTCCAAGTGCTGTGTTCAGTGTTAGGTCCAGGGGCCCCGGCTCAGATCTTCGCGGCCTTCTTCAGTGACTTAACCAAAGATCTGTACAATTGCATTTTATCGCTAAGGACTTGTTTTGGATGCAGGACCCGGGCAGTTGCTTCCTCGCCTTGCCGCAGCAGAAGGGCAGCAATGTGGTTACCACCACAACTGCCGAGGCCGTTGCCAGCATCCCAGGTCAGAGCTCAGGGTCTGGGAGAGCAGAGCTGCCAGCCCTGCCCGGGGGCGACTCAGGCTGCGCAGCCTTTGTTGCGAGGAAATAAAGCTGCTTCCTTGGCCAGCCGTTACCCTGTGGCCCGGGGAAGCCAGCCAGCCCCGCAAGCCCGGACAAGACAGGGATGCTGCCAGTACTCAGTTCCTTACTAACATGAGGTTCTGCCAGTAACAAAGAGGGACAGAAATTCCTCTTCTTTTGATCTCGTCCCTTGATGCATAGCATCCCCCTCTAGCATTTTTCTTCTTAGGGCTCTGTTCTCTCCCTGGGATTTTTATGTTGTTTGTTACTACGATATCTGAGCACACGAGAGTTTCATCTCTGGCTGGATTTTCAGAAGAGCTCCAAATTCAGCAGAGGGTTTTTCTTTCAAAATCCAGCCTCTGTAATGCTCTCCGAACACTGGAAAATCTGGTCCGAACCTCCTCTGGGAACTCTAGGCTGGAGGTTTTCTTACCTGCCTTACTCTAGCTGCTTGTGGTAGGAGTCTGGTCTCCCTGATGTTCCTCTGCAACCCCTGTTGGGGGAGAGCTCCTCGGAAGGCAAGTCAGAGCTCCCGACTTTGGTGGCTGTCCTGACTTTCCCTCTGAAGGTGCCTGTCTCTTCCTCTGTTAATTAAAAGACCAGCTGCTCAAAGCTAGCCAGTGCAAACAATCCCCTTGGTGCCTGCAGATTTTCTGTGTGCTTCTGGGGCTGGCCGCAAAAGCCCCCTAAGTCCACCGAAAGTCTCCAGTTAGGTCTTGGTGGGCTTCTTTCACATGCCTGTGAAGAGGAAAAGAGCCCAAGGTCCCCGAGTGGTCTTTGCCTTTGGAAGATGCTCTTCTGTGGCCGCTTTTCCTGCAGTGGCTCTCCAGCCTGGCAGCCCCTGGAGCACACTGCATGAAGTGCCTCTCCAGCGCTGCCGGCCTGAGAGCTGCGCTGCTGTGTCACGCTAAGGCTGCGCTACGGAGGGTTTGGATTCATTTTTCAACTCAGGTAAAACAATAAAGGAAAAGGAGAGGTGTAGGTTGTCGGTAGGTCTAGTTCAGGCAGGGAGGGCTTTGTCATGGCCACAGAAGGCTGCCATGAATGTGTGCTTTCAGCAGCAGGGAAGATGCTGGGTTGTAGCTCTCTGTAAGGGTATTTTCTCTGAAGTTTTGCTGCAAAAATTCGTGTTCCCCCTCCACGTGATGTGCGTGTGCCCTCCTCCTCCCCTCTGCGAGATAAGGCCCTGCTCTTCTCTTGCTGTCGGCGTGCTGCTCACCAGAAGGGAAAGGGGGCCCTTCCCTTCTCCTGTGGAACATCTGTCTGTGCTGACTGTGTTTCGTATTTACTTGTGGCACGTGTCAGGTGTTGCTTGCAGAAAAAAGACAGATGTAAATCTGCAGAAGAGAAAACTGCTGCTTCAGAGAAGTTCTGCAGAGCGTGGCGAAGCGGTTTGCAGTTTGTGAGGAAATCAGCTGGTCTTTCTGCAGTACAGGGACGCGGAGGTTGCGGCCAGAAAAACCAGGGGACAGTAGTGCGTACTGAAGCCTTTGGGGAAGAGGGCTGCAGCAGGGGGTGAGAGCAATGGGGAGACTTTCCTTTCTCATCATCCCAACGAGCAAACGTGTACCAACAATCTAGGAAATTCTTTGAAGCAAATTTTCTGCATTAGATCTCCAAAGGGTGCTCGGTTTGTGGTAGCACAGGAAACAAAGGCATTTGAATTTCAAATCTGCCAGGTCGCGTGTGAATCTTTCATCTTTCCACAAAGCGGAGCGAAAAGCTCGTGCCCTCCCTACCGGGCCGTTCCTGTTCCCTCTGGGTCCCAGGACAGGTAACAGTCCGTCTGCGTCACCTTCTCTGGTGCTCTGTCCTCCCCTTTCTGAGCGACAGGAACCGATAGGTCAACTTAAATACCGTCTTATCAAGCAACATTCGCTGACACTTTATCTTTTGAGCTTCTGTTTTTCTTTTCTTGGTTTTTAAACAAAAACAGCCAAGAAATTCTGCACAATATTTGCTGTCTGTATTAACTGAGAGTGTCTCTGGGCCGCTCAATAGCAGTGTTTTTTGAATAACTTCTGGGGGGAAAAAAAAAGTATTTATTTATTTATTGTACATTGCTGTGTGTCCTTGTGTACTGAAGTACGTGAGTGTGTATTGTTATGCAAATGGAGATATATCTTTTCAATGTTCTTTACAATATCTTGTAAATGTTTACCAGAAAATTGTGTCTATATATTATATATATATATATATATACACAGTATAGAGAGAAAATATGTGAATTAAGTGGGTTATTTTTTGAGGGGAGGGAGAAGAAATCTTTTGCTTCTAAGAACTGTGTGGTTTCTATAGCACCTATTCCATGACGTGCCAATCTGTCACTGTCCCTGTCCCTGTGAGAATTGTTCTGGTACGGCAACAGGAAGCTCAGAGCAGAACCACCATCCTGACCTCGGCGTGGCTTGAGTTTTAGTTCTGACTTTAAAACTGGAAAAGAAGGAAAAAAAAAAAAAGGGGGGGGGGGGAAGGGGAAGAAATAATTTTTAAAT